>ML795589.1:45056-71321 GCA_009831015.1 Picea engelmannii | reverse complement strand
TTCATTCAGCATAGTCCTTGCAGCCTCCTGGACTGTTCTATTCCTTCTCTCAGCAATCCCATTTTGTGTTAGAATATGAAAGGATGTGCTCGTTTTACCATTGACAATATCACTATTGTCACCCAACCATAGGCCAAAGCCACCCTCCGAGTACCTTGACCTTGACAGAGAGAAGAATCATGGTAGCAATCCAATAGCCAAGCAAGGCTAATGCACCAAGAAAGAAAGTAACCAAAGTTGATCAGATAGTCCAACCCAAAACTGGTGCAACACCTTCCCTAGAAATTGCGCACAAGATTGCCAGACTGCAGTGCGCACAAGTGACTTCTGCAATTCTAAGAATGTGACAAATGAGAGACTGGCACCTTGTATTTATAGTATTCCTGGTAGACTTTCCTGGGCCGACTTCTCCTTCTGGGTACTAATTAATTCGTATTAATTTTCTTTCTTCAGTAGAGATCTTGTCTAGGGTTACATTCATTTCTTTGCTTCCTTCCAGAATATTCTAATCTTGTCAAAGGTCACAATAGAGGTTCATACCTATCGAAGCTACCATAATATCAACACTCCCTCCTAGCTATGGAGGTATAACTGATAATGGTCTTGAAAACAAACAGACCATTCACTGGTAGTATCACGAGCACCGTCATTATTATCCAGCTGGATAATCTCCATGACAACTGGTACAATATCAATTGATAGAACACAACTGTGTTTATCCATGGTAGTATGCAACTACTCAAACGGTGACACATAGTCACAAACAGTGGAACATATCCACCACAGTATCATATCTCTATTGTCTGGAGACAGGTAGTCTCCATAACAATCATTTGATATCAACCTGCACAGAAAATATTGTTAAAATAAATTGAATTATCTGGGCCAATCTTTCACTCACATATGTGAGATCTGAAAGAATATATGCCCTCTTAGCAGAACATCAACGATGGTCTATCTGTCTTATTCTTCTCAAACAAGGAAGAATGATTGTTCTAATTTCTTGGACCATTCCTCACCCTGGACCATTCCTCCGACACTAAACAAAGTGTAACCTGGAGAGAATGAATCTACCCTAAGGAATCCTTGTGCTTGATTGTTGATCCTGGACCATTCCCCACCTTGGGCCATTCCTCTGGCACTAAACAAAGTGAAACCTGGAGAGAATGAATACACACTAAGGAATGACTGTCCGAACCATTTCCTCTGTTAACCACAAGAGGAAAATACTGTCTTGTACCAACCTCCAAAACGGACCATTCCTCATGTTAACCACAATGAGAAATCGTTGTCCGGTGAGGCGAGCCAGTCTTCTTGAGTAACCCTCAAGAAGAGAGACTGCCCTAGACCACTCCCCATGTTAACCACAATGGGAAGTCGTTGTCTATGGTACATCAGCAATCTGGACCATTTTTTGAACTGGAAAATGTCTGTCCCTCAGAAATCTCAATCCACTTTCCAAATAGGAAAGAATCTACCCAAGATGGACTATTTTTCAATCTTGAAAATGAATGTTTTCAATAATATGTCAGTGCTCCCTCCCAACCTATAGATTCATTCTTTCCTTTCAACTAAGGGAGTTATTTCCACGATCCCCATCTTTTCCCGGAAATATGCAAACTTTATTCTAGAGAGAGGCTTTGTCAAGATATATGTTGTCTGCTCATCTGTGGGGATGTACTGGAGCTTTACTTCTCCTTCCTGGACTTTGTCTCTAATAAAGTAGTATTTGATCTCAATATGTTTCGACCTTTCATGAAACATTGGATGTTCTGATAATCTTATACAACTCTGATTATCACAATGTATTATGGTCGAATCTGGAATCTGATCAAATAAATCGGAGATTAGTTTCCTTAGCCATATTTCTTCTGTACATGCTTCACATGTTGCGATATATTATGTTTTTGTTGTGTTGAGTGCGAAAGATTTATGTTTCCTACTGCCCCAAGATATCATAGCGGAGCCCAAGCTGAAACACATTCCTGAAGTACTCTTTCTGTCTTCTGCACTTCCTACCCAATCTGAATATGTAAATCCATGAAGTTGTATATCACTGAATTTGGTATATCTTAAGCCATAGTTTATTGTCCCATGAATATATCTTAGGACATTATTTGCAGCTATCCAATGTTCATGTCTAGGTTCCACCTGGAACTGACTTAGTGTATTCATGGTAAAGCAAATGTCTGGTCTAGTATTTACCAAATACATCAATGACCCAATCAACTGTCGATATAGTGATGGATCTACTAGATCAGAATCTAGATCTTTTACTTTTCTTATATCCGTAGTCATAGGAGTATCCATGGATTTGCAATCTATCATTCCAAACTTCTAAAGGATCTTTATTGCGTACTTTCCTTGACCAAGGAAACTTCACCACGCTTCTGCCATACTTCTAGTCCCAAGTAATAATGCATGAGACCTAGATCTTTCATATCAAATTCAGAAGCTAGTTCCTTTTTGCATTGGATGATAAGAGACTCTTCACCTATTATGAATAAATCATCAACATATAATAGTAGAATCACAGGTGCATTGTCCACAACTTTGTAGTAAAGGTTTGGATCTACATGACTCTTGGAGAAACCAAGTCTCGTTAGATAGCTATCCATTCTAGCATACCAAGCCCTTGGAGCTTGCTTGATTCCATATAACGTTTTCTTTAATCTACACATGTGAGTGTCTCTAGAATGTACCTCAAACCCTTGAGGTTGTTCAATATATATTTCTTCTTCGATTTCTCCATTGAGGAAAGTTGTCTTTACATCCATATGATGTAAGTTCCATCCCATGGAAGTGGCAAGAGATATGATAGCTCTAATGGAAGTATATCTAGCCACTGGAGCAAATGTTTCGTCATAGTCTTCTCCCTCCTTCTGGGAGAACCCTCTAGCTACGAATCTTGGTTTTTATTTATCCACGCTTTTGTATGTTGCATGTTTGATCTTGTATACCAATTTTGAAGTTACCATTGATTTTTCTTTAGGTCTAGGTACGATTTCCCATACATCATTTTTCATAATGGATTGGTGTTCTTCAATCATAGCTTCTTTCCATTTTCCCTTTTGAACTGCTTCTTCGAATGTGGTAGGTTCTTCATATAGAAGCTTCGTCATATACGTTGCATAGCTTGAGTATCTTTTAGGCTTCTTACTTTTTCTGAATGTTCCTTCAGGAACCTTAAGTATTTTTGTGTCTTGTAAAGTAGCTTCAAGCCAAGCTGGTCATTTCCTGGTCGTAGGTATGTTGTCTGAATCAATGGTCTCACAAGGTTGCATAGGATGATCAGGTTGTTCTTTTTCGTCAACTTGGTTTTATGTGATTTCTTCAATAGGTTCTTCATTCTCTTCTTCTATCGTTTCTTCTATAGATTTCTTGAAATCCATCTTTTCATTGAATATCACGTCTCTGTTGACTTCAATCTTATGTTGTTCCGGAATATATATTCTATAAGCCTTGGATGAATCACTATATCCCACGAATATCCCCTTCTTTCCTGAGGGTTCTAGTTTATTCCTTCTATCCTTGGGAATGTGAGAGTAAACAGGACATCCAAATATTCTTAGGTTTTCCACATTAGGTTTCTTACCTGAGAAAGCTTCTTATGGAGTCATGTCCTTCAATATACGGTGAGGAATTATGTTCTGCACATATATTGATGTCATGGTTGCTTCTCCCCACAAGAACATGGATAGACCTTGATCATTTAGTAGTGCTCTTACGGTTCCTTCGATAGATCTGTTCTTTCTTTCTACTATGCCATTTTGTTGAGGATTATGAGGAACAATTAGCTCCCTCCTAATCCCTGCCGATTTGCAGAATGCAACGAATTCCTTTGATGTGTATTCTCCTCCATTATCTGTTCTTAAGGTCTTGATCTTCTTGTTTGTGAGGTTTTCTATCTCTGCTTTGAATTCTTGAAACTTGTAGAATACTTTGTCTTTTGTCTTCAGTAGATATAACCAAGTCTTTCTTGAATAATTGTCTTTGAAGATTACATAGTAAAGAGCTCCTCCTAGAGATCTGACTTGCATCGGACTGCAAACATCCGAGTGTATTAGATCGAGAATCTCCTTAGATCTATTGTTGTTGCTTGGAAATGGTTTCTTGATATTCTTTCCAAGAGCACAACCTTTGCAAATCCCTTCATGTGTAGATTGTAATTCTGGTATTCCTTCAACCATTTTTCTGAGAAAAGGTAATGCTTGATAATTAATGTGAGCGTACCTTCTATGAAAAAGTTCATTGGGATTGACTTCATCATGTACGAGAGATTCGTCATTTTGTTCTAGTATTCTATACAAATTTCCTTCACGACTTCCAATAAACCTAGCATTCTCTAGGTTGGAGTCTTTATGCCATGATAACACTTTTCCATCTACAAAAGCTATTATGTTTCCTTTGTCTTCTAGGAAAGATATGGATACAAGATTATTTTCTAAACTAGGTACATATAAAGCATTGTTTAAGAGAACATTGTTACTTGTTTTCAACTTGACGGAGGCTTGTCCAAATCCTTCGACTGGGTAAGTGATTTTATCTCCAAGCTCTACCTTGTATGATGTCTTCTTCTCATTTAGATTTGAGAGTCTAGCTTGATCTCCCGTCATGTGCCTAGAAGCTCCATTATCGATTATCCACATGTCATCTTCAATCATTCTAGTGAGTGATGAGTAGTGTAGAAGAATGATCTTTTCACTCATGTCTTCGACTGATTGGTAGTTGGTCAAGCCTTGATCCAAAACCTCAACTTTGACGTTTTTGTCTTCTAAGAGAGCCAAAAGGTGCGTTGAACTAGGGTGCATCTTAATATATTCTCCTTGAGCAAGATGCTCCATCACAAGGTGTCAGATCTGAGCTTTAGGGTTTTTGCAACTGCTCCTGCTAGTAACCCTAGTGGCAGTGTCTTGGAAGTTGCTCCTGCTAGTAACCCTAGCGGTAGTTCCTCAGCAAGCTCAATATCCTAATGGATATGTTTCTTTCCAGCGTTTAAACTGAATGAAGGAGGTATGGGCCCATAACCCGTTAGAATATGAAAGGATGTGCTTGTTTTACCATTGACAATATCACTATTGTCACCCAACCATAGGCCGAAGCCACCCTCCGAGCACCTTGACCTTGACAGAGAGAAGAAGCCTGGTAGCAATCCAATAGCCAAGCAAGGCTAATGCACCAAGCAAGAAAGTAACCAAATCTGATCAGATAGTCCAACCCAAAACTAGCACAACACCTTCCCCAGAACTTGCGCACAAGAGTGCCAGACTGCAGTGCGCACAAGTGACTTCTGCAATTCTGAGAATGTGACAAATGAGAGACTGGCTCCCTGTATTTATAGTATTCTTAGAAGACTTGCTTGGGCTGACTTCTCCTTCTGGGTACTAATTAATTCATATTAATTTTCTTTCTTCAACCGACATCTTGTCTAGGGTTACATTCATTTCTTTGCTTCCTTTCGGAATATTCTAATCTTGTCAAAAGTCGCAATAGAGGTTCATACCTCCCGAAGCTACCATAATATCAACATTTTGCTGAGTTGTTCTAGCAGTAGAGAATTGTCTTTTTATTCCATGAGTTTCACAGAAGAGGTCAATCTCTTTTGAGGTAAACTCACCACCATTGTCTTATCTAAGACATTTGATTTTTGTCTCTATTTCATTTTCAACAAGGGTCTTAAAATCTTTGAATTTGTTAAGTTCTATTGATTTTTCCTTGAGAAAGCATACCCAAGCCATTCTAATAAAATCATCAATGAACAACATAAAGTAGGACTCTCCTTGCAAACTCTTGTTCCTTGTAGGTACACAAAGGTTGGTGTGAATGAGATTTAAAGGTTTTGAGGTTGAGTATTCTTTTGTTTTGAACCTTATTCTAGTTTGCTTCCCTAGTTGACAATGTCTACACACAGGATTTGAGGGCTTTTTGATCTTTGGCAGGTTTCTTACTACCCCAAGATTGTCGACTTTCACTAAATTGTCAAAGTTAATGTGCCCCAACCTTCTATGCCATAGCCAACTTTCATCTACTAAATTTATATGACACTCCCCATTCAATTTTGTATTTAATATATATACATTCTCATGAGTTCTAGGAGCAGTACCAACCAATTTTCCTGAGTCCTCTCTCTTAATCTCACATTTATGGGAATCAAAGATGCAAATGTGCCCCTGATCACAAGTTTGGTTGACAGTTAATAGGCTAGGTTTCAGTTTTTCAACAAGCAACACATCCTAGGCTTTGTCTTTTCCCAAACTCACAGTGTCTTTCCCAAGTATGTTACCTGAAGCATTGTCACCAAATGTAACTTTACCCTTTTGTTTCTTTAAGTTCAAAAACTTGTCCTTGTTTCCCGTCATATGTTTTGAGCAACCACTGTCAACATACCAAAGATCTTCTTTATCTTGGGCTTTCAAGGCAATAAGACATTCCTCTTTTGATGTTTTTTCTTTCCAAAGCTTCTTTTGCTCTCTAATGAAATTTGGTTTTTCTGAGACTACCATTAATCTGCAATTATTTTCTTTATGTTCGTAATTATGACATCTGAAGAATTTTAAGTTCCCTTCTTGTAGAGGTGCAAAGGAGTTATAATTTCTGCTTTTAACTTGATCTACTGTTTGGTTATCTTTAAGGTTATAGTTCTTAACCCTCAAATTTTTCCTTCCATATGCTCTACAATTCATAGCTTTGTGTCCAAAATTAGAGCATGCAAAGCAATAACCAAAGAAAATGTGAGGATACCTGTTTTTAAAAACCTTCTTTGGTGTTGTCTTATATTCCTTCTTGATGGGTGGAAGTAATCCTCTAGAGTTCTGATTATTGCTAGTTTTTTCTTCATCTTTCTTCTTGAATGTACTGAGGAGAGCAGTAGCATAATATTTTGAGTTAACTTGGTTTTCTTCTGGATAATAACCTACTCCATTTTTGTTACTTGAATCCCTTTGTGTGGTAATAATCTTATCTAAGATTTTAGAGCTATTTTTATATTTTGTTTGAATAAGTTTTGCATCAAGTTCTTTTCTTAGGTGAACTAATTCTTCTTTCATTCTTTAACAGGTTATTTGTTTCTCTTTAAGAGACTTTTTTCAAACTTTCTTTCATCCTATTTGCTTCTAGGATTTGGTTTTTCAGGTTTCTCGTGAGTTTCTCCATCTCTTTTTCTTTATGTTCATGTTTTTCCTTTTGTTCAACTACAAAACCTTTCAGTTGTCTACATATGTTTTTGTATCTTGTTAATTCATCCAAGGCACTGAGAAGTTATTCTTCCATATTAACCTCTGCGTCATCTTCTGACACTTCCGCGTGCTCAATTTCTTCTATCTCATTAGACTCTTCAATACCTAGAAAAAGGACTTCATCATCATCATTGTCACTAGACTCTAATGAATTGTTGTTTTCTTCTTTTGAGTAAAAATTATTTTTCCTTTTGTAATATGTTTTCTTGTAGTTGGATTTTCCCTTCTTCTTGTATTTTTTATTTGTGTCTTCTTCATCTTCAGGATGCTCCTTGGGATAGGGACACTTGGCTACAAAGTGGCCAACCTTGCCACAATTAAAATATTTGAAAGGAAGCTTGCCTTTGTACCTCCCTGATCCTTTCTAAAGTTTTTTAATAAAATTAGCTTCTTCTACATCAGATTATTCATGATGGTTGGGTTGAGGTTTTTGCTTCTGATTTTTTTTTTCTTGAGCACCTTGAAGGATGCCCCTCCTTTTGGGAGGCTCTCATGACCTAATCTTAACTCATGGGTTGTAAGGATTCCATACAATTCATCCATGGTGAGTTGATCTAGATTCTCTCGATCTTCAAGAGTGGACACTTTAGGATTATACAACATAGGTAGTGTTCTTAGTATCTTTTCAACTAACTCATTGTCTGACACTTATACTCCCAAACCTATGATTGCATTAACAATATTATCAACTCTTTTGAGGTACTCTGAGATATTTTCTTCATCCTTCATTTTTAGACCTTCATATTGTACTTTGGGAGTCTGAGGTTTGGCCCTTTTTACCTTGGAATCTCCTACATATATAGTTTATAATTTATCCCAGAGTTGTTTTGCATTTTTACAATTTAGTACTTTAGTAAGGACCTTCTTACTCAGTCCATCTTGTAGTGTGTTTAAATCCTTTGCATGTTCCCAAAATTTATTCTTGTCTTTTGCTTCTATGGGAGTGACTTTTGGAACATCATGTCATTTTTCAACTAATGTCCATACTTTTAGTCCAATGGACATCAGATAGCTTTTCATTCTAACACTCCAGAAAACATAGTCTTCACCATCAAATAGGGGGACTTTTAATGACATCTTCAATTGCTAATCCATTCTGATATATATTTCTCTTCAAGTGATTTAAACCTTTAGTGAAGAGACCCACTCTGATACCAATTGAAGGATCAAATCCTGTCACTGAGAAGGCCGGGGGGGTGAATCAATGACACAATAATTTTATCATTTTTTTCTTTTGTTAATGCAAACAAATTTTAACACAATATTTTATCATGGAACACAATTGGGAAAACCACAGACACTTTTCTATTAACTACAAAATTATGTTTTACGAGTTACATAGAAGGAATATGTTCTTCCTCTTTAGATCAACACCCATTGATCAGGATGCACCCACACCCCTATTCACCAGCTTCAACTGGTAGGAGGGCACAACCCCCTATTTAGTCAGCTACAACTGATAAGGAAGCACCTACTCCCCTGGAGGCTCCAACCTGACCTTGCACCTCCCAAAAACCCTTAATTTATGAATCTGGAAAACTTATGTATCATGTCTTGATTGCTCCTCTCTCTGCTTTTGTCATCTGATCTTCAATGTATCTTCTGCAGTCATTACATCTTCTTCAATTCTCAACCCAATTATATATGCCTTCATCATAACTCTTCATGGGAATTCACACCCTTTCACGAATCATCATACCTCTTTGTCTATTACATAATCATTGTTTTAAATAACACAGTCATGTTTTTTCAAATCACACATCTCTTCAATCTTTATCTTATCTTTTGGTGTCTTCTTTAATTCATAATAAATTCTTCTCTAAACTAATATTCATAGACTTTGATAAACAATTATTATTGATATACTATTTGTCATGAAGTGTTATTCATCAACCCAAAGCATCCATCGAAAAATGTGGCTTTATTTTAATCATTGTCTTTTGTATTTCTGCAGGGTTTTACTAAATTTTGTGATCATCTGGATATGGCAGCATGTAGATCTTTTGGAAGTTATGATGGAGTTTTAATAGCCTCTGTTATCTTCTTCATGTTATCCTCCTTCGTCTTGACCTTGACATTATCAGAACTCTTGACATTTAGAATGATCTGAATGTTGTGCGGGGTTTTACTAAAATTGACGAATCTCCAGTTTTAGCATTACGCTCAATCTCCCGACAGAGTGACGGTCTTGACATCCGGATGTCCATTCAACTAGCAGTGAGATTGGCTATCCTATAAATTGGCATTATGCCTAAAAATCCGATGAGAATAGCAACCTCATCAACCCTTTCTGGTTCCGCCAACCAAACTAACGAACAACCCTTAAGCCCACGATCATGCCAACAATTTTTATTTTTTTTTAATATTTTAATCAACCAACGGACGAGATATTCTAATTGTTAATCAACGGTCATTGTCACCTCTTCCAAAATATAGGGGGCCTGATAGGTTGTCCCGGGCTCCAGGCTGGTGATCTTCTTCGTGAAGTCCAAGCACCTACAACCCCCACCATACCCTTGCACTACGCGTCGAATAAGTGTAGTGACGACATTGTATATAAACCAACTTAAGCTTTGCCTCTTTACCAATGTGGGATAATTCCCAAATGGAAATTTAATTAGCACCACTGATCACTTGATCGGACGGTAGTTGAGTCTTCCACGCTTTCTTTGTATCAATCGACTGCTCAGTCTTTCCATCGATCCTATTTACCATCACAGTCCAGTTCAAAGGCCTTTTTGGCCATGATATGTGCATTCATGCAGGTTATTAATCTCTATCCATTTAGTATTGGCCACGATATGTGCATTCATGCAGGCTATTAATCTCATTTATTGTGATATTAAACATGTATGCAATGGAATTTATCCACGGTAGGCCTCGTAGGTCTCTCCCTAGCATGTTCATATAAAGTAGAAAAGAAAACGGTTTACCTCAACAATGCAATTTGGAAAACACTCTAATGCTTGAACCTGATATGTCCTTAGAGCCGCTCCTCCTCTTGAATCTGGTCTTTACGGTCCAGTGCTCGACTAGGTAAAACTATGTGCTATCTCTCTCATCTCTGGGAACGAGACCGGAACTATCATCTGTGATATCTCTCTGTGTGCTATGGCTTTATGTTCCCATCGAACCATCATTTGATTCTCATCATATCAAATTGAAGACTTTTTTGAGCTTCCTATGACACTAGTTCGTAATCTTTGCTTCGAACGGACCCAAGTTGTCAAAGATTGCCAAGGATACACCGTATGAGACTACAACACATCATCCAAGTCCTTCTCTGTTTCTAAATTCCATGACAGCACTGAGTTCTTATAACCTGCTATTTCAAAGCACATTCCAAGTTTCTTCAAGCGAACTACATCGTTCAGTCTCCATCGTTCGAATGCCTTTGTTTATGCTTTTGCACTGTCATTTCTTTCAATGTATCGCAGAGATCACACTATCATTTATTTCATTGTCATCCCTTTGTCACTCGAAACGTATGAACAAAGATAACACTAACATTTATTATATGCTCAATATGTTTATTTGAAACTGTCATAGACCGTTATTTTAAAACATACAACGTCAAACCTAGCAGAACATAGACAACCTCATTGTATGTTCACATGTAACAGAGCATATGTATAGGGTTTGTTAACATTCCTCACTATGATCATGTAATAATACATCATCTTGCATTGTTATCTCATCATAATCATTATAAAATTGCTTTATCAATAACTCTGTCATCACAGTCATGCTGCCATCACGATCTCTACTTTGTCTTCTTTTATGTTCAAGTCTATTGCCTGATTACACTCACACTCTTCTACACTGTAATCTTGTGGATGGTGTGATTTGACAGGCTCAACATCTTTTGTTTTTTCCATGAATACCATAAAAGTATCTCTTCCCGTTGACACTATTATTGACAGGGCTTGTTGCACCAGGCACTGATACATCCTCTGAACTTTGGATCTTGTCATTCTCATCATCACAAGCCATGTAGTAACAGAGTGCCTTATAACCATCACACATACATAATGCACATTGTTATTTGTCAATGCCAACCAACAACAATGTCTCTCATCTATTTGACGTCAATGTTAATGCCATCAATGCCAACCTGTATTGCCATATTGCCAACACCCTCTACGACACGAAAATCATCAAGCATGATGATAGCTCCCATCTTGCCAATCACAAAGGATCCCTCAACTCCTAGATTGCCAAGAGAAATTTCACCTCCAAATGGAGCAAGCTCACCCCCCACTAGATCTAATGAATCCTCATCTTTCATTCAGAGATGTTCTGTTACTAATGGAAACCCAATACCTTAGGATTCCCATGGTCAATTAAGCTCCATCACCATCCATTTTTGTTGCAAAGGATGCAACAAAGCAAACAATGTTTTATAAAGATAATGGATTTATTTGGAGATTTAATGGTCTTTGGCCAAAACTAGCAAGCTTCCATCAATGGATTTCAAGCACATGGAAACCAAAAATCAATGAAGAAGCTTATATCCAACATTGCGCCAAAGGTTCCCTCATAGTGGAATTTGGCATAGAAGATGAAAGGAATCAGATCCTTAACTCTAGTTCATGGTTCTAGAGAAAGTTCAAACTCTACATGAAGCCCTAGACTCCAACCTTTGACCCATGTTCAAACTCCCTCTCCACAACTACTATCTAGGTAAGATTATCTAACCTACCTTTACATTTCTTAGGTTATGATTCACCAAGTGTTATCATAAACGCTCTAGGAAAATTCTGTTTTAGAAGTGAGGAGACGAAGCATCGTCACATTACAACATGCATGCATTTGTGTAGACATGGATTTTAGCAAGGGATTTCCCGCATAAATCAAATTGGTTGCAAAGACTATATATAGACTTAAAAGATAGATTATGAACAAGTCACCTTACACTATGAGGCATGCTTCAAAACAAGGCACATTGTTGCCCAATGTACCAAGATATCAAAGGTCGATCATTGAAAGAAATCTTGCCAAAAATGCACCTGGTGGGATGGAGCAATGGAAAAATGGCAATGTTATCATAAAAAACTAATTGTTATCATGCTTACTAGTGATAAGGTTTAGAAGCATCACCTGACTGGATTATATTCAAAAACATGGCCACAAGAGACAAGTTTCACCATAATGGTCAACCAAATTGGTACTATGTTGATTTGCCAATACCACCCTTACATGCTACTTGAAGAGCATGACCATTATTATATCAAGACTTCAACTCTTCCATATAATTGGGTGTCTATGTTAGACTAATGTTTCAAACATTCTACTAGTGAGACAATATAAATTAGTGAAAAACATTAATGTTATCTACCATTAAACGACAATATGGATTATTTATTGCTCAAATCAAACAACTCTATTGGGAATGATGCACACTTTACGAAACTTTTGGTGAATAAATGAAGATCTTAATGTCTTAAGTCTATATTACATCTCATACATCTCACTAAATAAATTTGGTGTCATGCCTCATGGCTACCTCATTAATCTAATTTTCATTTTTTTCATTTTTTTCCCGATTGCTCTAACCTCTTACTCTTTGATCACTATTAACCTCTTACTCAGGTTTTTAACCTATAAACTATTTTATTACTTTGAGATCACTTCAGGGTCACAAACCTGTAACTAACAACACTACACAACTAAGCAGCCCTAATGCTAGCGAAGGCTTCACTAAAGACCACACCCCCTATTAGTTCTAAGCTTGATGCATTCCCTAACAAAATACATTATTAAAGTCTTTCAACTTGCCTTGAACCCGGCTTGAGGTCATTGGCTTAACTAAAAAACACTAGTTTCAAACATATTGAGGTTTAACGTTGGGAATTTCATAATGCAAAAATAATAATAGCATTGAATTGGCTTAGAGCTTCCACAATAATTATAAATCAAACCAATTAGATTACCATAGAAAAATATAATTTTGCTACAAGCAAGGACTAAAAATTATTAACTATGAATTTGACAAAGTCAAGATTTGTGATTATAAATATTCGATCAAAAAATTTAAAATCATAATTTTTTAAAAGCTACATAAAAAATACTACATCATACAAAATAATTTTAGCATAATATGCAACAAATTATTATCATGAAAATTATTTTAATAGGTCCATGTTAGTGCATGCATGTAATACATAAGCTTATTATTCAAAATTATATACAATTTCTCCTAGTTGCATAGCATCCAAAGCATTTAAAACCACTAACCACCATTCAAAAGTGGGGCATTAACTTATACATCAAGAAATAACTTGCATAACTAGCCTTACATTCTTGTTACAATTTTTGTGCATTTTCACACAAATTTAAATGTTAATCACTAACAAGGTAAATTCTAGGGTACATCTTGTGATGCAAAAACTATTCTTTAGATGTTCCATAACAATTAGCTTAGGGTTGTAAGGTCTTCGGCTAGATGGGCGCGGTGACGAAACTTGGGATGGGCGCGGTGACGAAACTTGGGGTTGCTCTGGCACCCAAGTTGGGCAAGTGGATGCCTTGGGCATGCAAACACGCTAAGGGGTTTGCCCAAATATGAAGTGACCAAGAGATTGGGGTGTGTCGGCATGAGGGGTGCACCAAGGACGAGTGCATTGGTCCCAAGGGGCACGATAGTTGACAAGTGCATGGGTTCTTTTAGGCAACCGAGTCCGCGAAGGGGCGCGGCGATTCGTTTGGACACATGGGTTTGTGAAGGGGTGTGACACCCTCAAAGGACACGATGGTTCACGATGGTGACCTTTGGAGTCTCTATAACAGAATAAGGGCACACAACCAAGGAAGACAATTTTGAAAGAAAAAGAGAGCAAAATGAGCTTTATGGTTCTGAGGTAGGCTAAGACAAAGAGGGGTGAACTCCCTGAAGGAGCCAAGTCACTCCACATGGGAGGACTTGTGCTACCTTGAGGTGGATTCGGTGGACAGAGTGGGGCGGCCTCCTTTTGGGCTGATTTTGGAGAAGTCTGGAAACGTAGGTTTGTTGGAGGCATGTGTGAAACAAAACCAAAATCTGTGAAGTCTGCGGAAACGAAGAGACAACAAGTTTGTGGTTGTAGGCACGTCTGAGGTGCACCGCAAGAGGTTGCAGAGACAGTTGCAACAAAGAGTCTTGGTGACGAATCTATGTATCAGTGTCTTGGTGAAGTGAGGTGAGTTGTTTGACTCTTCCCAAGTTATAAACTGAGCCGGTAGTGCTCATATTGTAACTATTTCGCAATAATAAAGACTTAGTTGGGTGTTAAGCACAGTTCGTGTCCCCCGCACTATTTTTGTATGTCTTTCATTTGTTCCATTGTTCTCTTGGCTTCTTATGTTCATGGATGTGTGCTTAAATATGACAAGTGTTAAATTGTTAACAAATGTCTAAGTATACAACAGTGGCACTAGATTAGGAATGTGACTTGTCAGTAGCCTAGAACAGAGTATGGGTATGCTCTAAGTGAAGAGGTGTAGTCCAAATGAAGTAACCTTGGTGTTGTCAAGCAACCAAGCAAGAAATGTCGCGGTGTTGCACGCCCTCAAGAGGTGCACAATTGCAAGATTTGGCAAGGCACATTGTGGGGACGTGACAGGGGTCACATCATGGCACTTAAGTAAGGTTATGTTTATTTAAATCTGTAGTGAATTCTCAATTGTGTTGCTTATCACTTGGTTGCAAGACGAAATTATTTTCCTAAAATATAAAAGCATGTGAATTTCCCAAAGGGTGAACTAATGCTATAGATGAAACATAGAGTGTAAATTGTGGTGCAATTAAGAAAGAGGAAAAGAGAATTAAAATATTATAAAGAGGTCATTAACCACAATCTAGAAAATCAAAAATATTCTTTTGTTTTAGTTATCTTGAAAAAGAAAACAAATATTGTTAAAATCAAAACAAACTCTCGTGAGCACCATAGTGAAATAGGGTGTTTGACAATTCCTAAAACGCCTTGAGATGAAAGAATTTGTCACCTTTGTGAAACTAAGAAGGTGGAGGATGAAAAGCATTTTATTTTCGAATGTCCAACATATGCTCACATTAAATCTTAGTTTCAAAATAGTTGTAATAATATCGACTTTCGTGAATTGTTAACTCATTAAACTATGGAGATTTAGGAAAACTTATCTCTGATCTTTTCAGAGATAGAAATAAATTTCTAAGACAAACCAATTAATTCCTTAAATTTTTCTTAATGTCCAATAAACCAAAATTGGTCTCAATAATCATCATCACCATTATCATAAAAACTAAACAAGTTCAATCATACAATTTCAAATTATAAAAATTAAATCTGAAAAATATAACATAAGTTTAAACATTATATATTATCTTTATTTTAATTTTTTTACTCTTCCAATCAATATCATGTTTTTTCACTTTGTCTAAACACTTTCAAACTTTGATAAAATAAATTATTTTAAACAAATGAAGAAAACAATACAATCTCATACAGATTTTAATGTGTGATAGCTATGAACAAATGTTAAGAAATAACTTGATCAAATGCTTTCCTATATGACCTTTCCACTTTCCGATATGACCTTTCCACTGTACTATACATATTGAATTTTGTGCTTTGTTAGTATTGTTATACCACATTTGTGTATATATGGCAAAGCACTCGATTTAAGAAATAAATTGCTCAAATACTTTTCTGTGTGACCTTTCAAATCTACCATAKCTCAAATAACTTGTTCAAATACTTTCATGGGTGACCTTTCAAATTTACCTCCTTATCGCATAATTTATATTTGCAAGTTGATTTTTGTGCTTTGTTAATATTGGTCTATCACGTGTATATATGGCAATGCAYTTGGTCTTTTTTTTAAGATCTAGAGGAATCGGTATTTGACTGGGATTACCAAGTGAGGTTTAGGTTCAAATTTGGCTGGCTGCCACTATAACCCTTAGGCTAGTACCAACAGCCCACAAGCCAGCGCCTAGCAGGAAACTTATGACTTAGCAAGGACCGAGACTTCCCGGAACCCACCTGAATGGACCTCTATCTCAGGGAGCATCTACCCCTTTAACCTTATCACAACGAGCCAACATGTCATTTACAAAAATTGAAACTGAGTAAAGAGAATAACAATCATGCTACCCCACCATCCAAGTTAAATCCATGTGACATTACACTTATCCTGATTCCTTTCTTATATCCTTAGAACGTTTTTTTTAATTTTTTTAAATCCATGTGACATTACACTTGATCCTTTTTTATATCCTTAGAACGTTTTTTTATATCCTTAGCCCTTACGTTCTACCGGACACAAGATATCCATATGTATACATTGAATTTCCTTTATGTATAGATTGAATTCCCTTTAACTACGTGCATGTGTCCAAAAGTTGATTATGACCATCTTTTACGACATAAATAACATTTCTCCTCTACTTTTAAGACGGAAAGATTCTAATCAGATCAAAAACTAATTATACATATTGGAAATTGTGTGTAGTCTATTGCTCTATCATGGTTAATATCTCATAATTCTTATACCTAAAGCACATACATGTCCAATCGGATGATTAAAGCTTTAGCTCCCATCTTCCTCCATGAACCTGGCCAAAATTTTCACTAGCAACTGCTTAATAGAACTCCCCAGTGCGTGGCGCGTCCCTTATTAAGGATTTTGTTACACGTTATATGGCTATCTGTCAAGTGATACAGTAAAATAATAGCAAAGAAAATAATCTATAAAAATATCCAGGTGACAAGACATATTGATCACATTTAGACAGGTTATTAGATTTCCAAACCACCATATAATAAGTCTGAATTTAGTTCAGTTTTGCAGAAACTGCCAATCAATTGGTGAGTTTTGCCTGAAACAAGTCGTTGGCCCAAAAACATCCGAGGTAGCACAGATCTTTCGCCGCTTTTTTTAAAACAAGTCCTAGTTCTGCTATACTGGAATTTACATTTGAAATATGTTACAATTTCTTCAACATACTGCCAAAGAAGATCATGATCAGAATCCACCTTGTAGATCAACCCCCAATACCAAACTGCAAGAAGCAACAGGAAACATCAGAGGCTTTATGTTGAGGTGTTTCTACCAGCATTAAAAATATATCAGCCAAGTTCTACCATAATTGAATGCCCTTCTCAAATGAATAATTTGTACTCATAATAAATTAGTGTTATTTTCCAGAACAAGAAAATTATCTGAATAAAAATAACCTGAACATGTATGCCCATTGGCAACATGTCAACATCATAATCACGTGGTTGTCCATTGCTTATCACAAATAATTAGAACTCTCTGCTTTACATTACCCTATTTCAAAAACAATGCCCTCAATTTCACATTGAAAACATGGAAGATAAAGGCTTAAAGATACACTCAGCACCTTCACTAGCTGAAGATGATGAGGAGAGGCTTGGGCACTCTCAATTCTCCTCCTCAAATCTTCAGTCTTTTTGGCCTCATACTCGGAATTCTCTGTCTCATTAGCTGTCTCCCCGAGTTCTCGATATAAGGCTAAAACATAAAATCACACAAACAGCCAAAATCATTCCAAATTTACGAAAAAAAGCAACAGTTTAACGTTTTCTGCATCTTCCAAATCACCTAACAATATGAAGTTTAGATTTATCATTTTCTCTATCCAGTGTCAGGTAAATCAATCTGCATTGTCATCGAAGAAAGAAAGTATACCTGTCAGCTCAGCAAGCACACCAATCTGTGTTGGAATGTCATGCAGAGCCTTTGCTAACGTTAAAGAAGACTTCAGGATATCCCGTGCCTGCCCAATATCATGAAGAGCAAGTGCTAAACTACCTAGGACTGTCAAATACTGAGAAACAAGCTGAAGGTTACCAAGGTTCTTGTGGGTAATCTTCAATCCATTTGCCAAGCGTATTCTGCAAAAGACAGTGATGCAAGAATGTATCTTAAATTCAAAGTGCTAATTTGAGTCTATGAGAGAGAGCACAAAAATCCTTTATGGCAGTTTACGAAGCAATTAATAGTACTATATTTATGTTTTTTCAATCATGAACATGGCTAGCCAATAGTTGCAGCAGACCCAAAGATATTTAAGCCAGTCACTTTAAAGACAGAAAATGTTGATTAACAAGATTGAAAGGATAGAACAGATTAACTGATTTCTGATAAAATACACAAAAATACAGTGAAAAAGAAAGCCCTAGTAACTGTAGCATCAATTTGTAATAATATATAACAGAACATTAACTTCAGATCTCAGGATTTGGCAGTTAGGATCATTGTTTGCATAAAATTTTGGTAAAACCGCATTCATTTATCTTCCATCAACATTTCAAACCAGGATAATGTGGTCCATCATCAGGATTATAAAAGAATTGTAAGGACCACCTGACCTAGTATCAGATGTTGATGGAATAAAAATGGAAGCAGTTTACCTGGAAAATTTTGCAAACAGTAACATTAATGATGACTCTCAATTACGGACATCGTTAATCCAGATTTAAAAAACCAGAGACTTGGGGAGATGCAAATATGAGTCCAAGTACTATAAAGACACGCATATTATTGACAAAGGGAATCAAATGATTAAACCTGTGATTAGATACAATATATTAAATTACCCGGCAAGCAATAAAGGTAAAACATACTGTGTATACAATTCCTTGAAAAGTTGATATGACTATAAATTGCTGGCTATTGCATCGATGACAGTGATGCAAAAAGGGGAGACTCCATGATTAAAAGCTTGAGAGAAGACCTTGGGTTTCCTTTTGACACCCCCCCAATGGGTTGACCAACCTCCATGAGACTTCTAAGAAGCTCTCGTTCCAGACCCCAGGATAGACACCATCAGACCAAGTCTAGGAGGTCCCAAAGCCGGACTCATCCTGCAGAGAGTACTGCTCCCCAAGACCGTTCAAGCAGCCAGTCTTCCATTTGGAGATTCTTACCCCTGGTCTTGGATGTTAGGACTCAGGAGTGATGGACCTCTTCGATCCAGGGGTCCTCCCAGGATTACACAACCAGGCCCGCTCAGCCCCAGGCATTATCAGGCAATGCATCAAGCCACTCTGTGGTGATGATGACTCAGGTGAGGAGCCTTCTTCACTCTCCCCTCATTTGGCTTCTGCTTCTTGTTCCAGCATGCCTTGACATCTGTTCTTTATACTTGTCATGGTTTTGTTTCTACACTTACTTTGCACTTCTATTGGCTAGGCACTTAGCACTTTTTCAACATTTTTTCTTTTGATAGAGTAGCAATAGGAGATGCTTTCGCACTCCCTCTCTTGTACTTACAATGGATGTACTTTTCAGTCCCACTGACCTACTATTGCGGTCATTTGTTGGACATTTAATAAAATTATTGTGGTGAACCAAGCCAGTTCACCAGGTAAATACCCAATGTAAGTAGGACAACAGGTTATAATCCATTAAAGATAATATATTAAATAATAATGTATATGAATATGAGATGATGAGTACAATAAGAATGAGGGCCTTATATACCCATGCAGGGGTTCCCTTCCATGAAGAGATGTGACCTTTCATTGGGAAGGTGTCTCTTCCTTAATTATTCATTAACTATTATAATGTATTTATATTTATTATTATATATTATGTTCATAACATTGCCTTCCCCTTAAAAATGTTTTGTCCTCAAAGCCTACTTATTGAAGACTTATCTCTTGCTCTGGCTTGTAGTATTGTCTCCTTACTCTTTATTCTTGAATTAGTGATCGTTGAGGACTTGAAACGATAGGATCTTATAAGCATTGCATAGAACCATCGAATTGTAAGGGAGTTTGCCCACCTTAAATCAATCTTCTGCACAATGGGGCTTTTATGGGGTTCTTGTAGACAATTTGATGTATTTTGACTCCCCTAATAACTTCTATTTGAGCATCATTTGTAATGGAGGTAATAATTTTTTACATATTTGTCAGTTGTTTCTGTGGATACATTGATTGGTTGAAGTATCGATTTTTGTGATTAGGATGTCTATAAGGAATCATTGCAACCTGATCTTTACTTTGTGTACTTGTAGCTTCTTCTTGATTAATACTTGGAATTGAGTCTTCTTCCTAGCCCTGGGTTGTTTCTACTTCGACATGTGAAAACCTCTTTACATCAACTGAATCCTCTTGAGCTGTAAGGTTGATTGGGTCTGCATTAATTGCTTTATCCACCATCAGGTTTTTTCCATTTGAAGACTTTTGTAGTTCCATAGGTTTAGTCATTGTCTCTTTATCTACCAATGATTCCTTATTGATAAGTTGTTCTAACTTGTCCTTTATCGTCTTCTTATCACTCTTTATCTTCTTAATCTGAATGAGTAAACTTTGATTATGGATTTTTAGGCGACAAATTTCTGCATCTTGTCTATGACTATTTTGTCACACTCCTTTTGGATCTCAAGTATTGATTGTTGTTTGTCTGACAGTAGTATTTTGGAGATCTGATCAAGATCTTTTGACATAGATATTGAATCTGACTTCACTGAGACGTCATGTAATTTTATTTTTTTCTTCTTGTAGGAAAACATTAAAAACTTTTTCTCAAGGTTTAATATTAAGCTACCCAACGTCCCTAACCAAGTCAAGCCGAGGATTATATCAACCTCTTTTTCATATATAGTTGTAACCTCAAAATTCGATATGAGTTTATAATCTTCGAGTGTCAACGATAAGTCCTTGATGTCATATTTATTGCGAAAAAAAAAAAAAGTCTTTTGTTTCGATTACATTTGTCTTTGGAATTAATAATTGATTCGCCAAATCCATACTTGTGTGATTTTTCTTCTTATCTAGGCAAATGTGGAAGCTAACTTCTTTTTCTTGAATATTTCCTCTAAATGTTAATAATCCAATGCATCTACTTATATGATTTTTACCAGAAAATATCCCTTCCTTAAAATCCATTTTTTAATTTGAATTGACCTTATAATTATTATAATATCCCTTTAATAATAATAAGACTTAAGCTTTTTGACTTAATAGATATCTTCCTCTAATATTTCTTTATATTCTTTTAAGAAAATAATCCTTGATAATTCTTTTATATATATATATATATATATATATATATATATAGTTTAAAAACTTTGAATATTTCCTTTATACTTACCAAAAGTAATTTTATATTCACTTAATCTCTTCTTCTTCTTTTCCTTGGTAATTAATGAAAAATAATTTAATATTACCTTCACACTTTTCAAAAGAACTCTTTTAGTTATACTCATTCCTTCTTATATATCTTTTCACTCCAATTTTTATAATTATTTTTATACTTTATAAAAAGTACCTTATAAATCCCTTTTATACTCTTGACTATTTGTTAGCGGCGGTTGGGGCTCAACAAACGCGACCCTAAGTCTTGCGAAATACTTCTTTAGAGAAAAACACACACACATATATATTATATATAGTATGGAATATCATGGGCCAATGGTTTTCAAAAACCATGGGATAGTAAATCTTCAAAGGTAAAATAAAATATTCACTTTTCCTCTTTTTTGAAACTTTTTCTTTTAAATTACTTTTTTGAAACTTTTTAAATGACAATTAACTTAACTAATGCCAAATCTGGAATATTTCTTTCAAACTTCTTGGTGTGCACTTATACTTCTTCATGTGCCCACTAAGAAAAACCTTTCTTTTTTTATCTTTTCTTTTGTTTTTTTTTCTCTTCTTTTTTTTTATTTTGTGCAGAATGACTTTTTTACTTTCGCTGAAATGTATAGAATATTTGATTTATAAAAGGCCAATGGCCAATATGAGGTCAAAGAGCTGATTTTAGAGAAACTCTATTTGTGGCCAAAATTTGGATCGAGACGAAGCTGTGATACCACTGTGGTGAACCAAGCCAATTCACCAGGTTAATACCCAATGTAGGTAGGACAACAAGTTATAATCCATAAGGATAATATATTAAATAATAATGTATATGAATATGAGATGACAAGTACAATAAGAATGAGGGCCTTATATACCCACACAGGGGTGCCCTTCCATGAAGAGATATGACCTTTCATTGGGAAGGTGTCTCTTCCTTAATTATTCATTAACTATTATAATGAATTTATATTTATTATTATATATTATGTTCATAACAATTTTTTATCTTATCTATCTATTTTTTATCTTCTGAATAACATCAGACTTGCTTCATCACAACTAATGTTACAAAAGTTACATTAGACACAGCACATACAAAATTGGAATACTCAAGTTTACCTCTATCAAACAGTTTTCATCAAAATTATCATGAAAAGCTGACCCAGTATCTTCAAAAAAGGAATGCATGCACAGCCAAAAAGTTCCTATAGGATCGGACCCCCAATCTCCAGGTCATCAAATTAACAATGAATATGAATGGCTCCATAACTAACATAATAATAATGCATTTAATTAATAAGAAGCATATTTGCAAGAAGAGGACTCACAAGAAAGTACATTCCTAGTAAGAGTTTATGCATTTAATATAAAACCATTGATCCAATGGGCTCACTTTCAAGAATGCATGCTACTAAACAGTACCCCTTGAGATTGTTCTGTACATTGATAATGCTGAAATTATATCCATTCTAAGAATAGTTACCGTGCTTCTTGTAAATTGTGCTGCTTCATTTGTAGAAGACCGGAAGCAAAAAGTGCACCTGTTTTCTCTCGAAAGCCCACATATGAGTCCAAAGACCTATAAACAGGACCTATTAAGTCCAAAGCCTGCTTCAAAAGATCAGAATAACAGGTTGATCATATACATTGGATTAATTGAGCATATAAGAATATTGCAATATAACACGAACCCTGGTGGTAGCTGCTTCTATAAGGATGCTGAATCTAAACTTGAGAGATAAAACAAAAGCAGTTGAGAATTTAATGTTTAAATGGGAAATGTATAATTACCCTAGAAGATGACTCGGCATCACCAATACAAATGTAAGATATGGCTGCATACACCTGACACATAGCTTGCATGCTTTTACTCTCCGTTAGCTGAAATTAACACCAGAGTATTAAGAGGAAATTATTCTCGATTCCTTTCCTAGGAAAAGTCTGACTAATCCACAGAGTTTCCTCTAATGGTTATTAATTTAAGAGGATTCACTTCAATTCCCCAGGAAATTGCACTAGAAGCAGGGAAGAAATTAAATGAAATTCTAATAATGTTAGCTAATGATCAAAATAGGAAAATAGGACTAGAAAAAACAGAACGTTACTTAAAGACAGGAATAAATATACTCACCTTCGTTGCTTCAATAAAGTGTAAAGCAGCTTCATTGAAGCAGCCTAATGAGTGTGCATATTGGCCAAGAAGCATTTGAATGGTGTTCTCACACCCCTGTAAAATGGTTGGAAAGCGCCCAAACCAGTCAACAATTTGCTTTAGAGCCTGCAATAAAGTGAACATTAGGCAAGGTACCAAATAAAATCACAAAAATTATATTTTTGCATATCCTAAGCAGTTTCAGTCGGTAGAGTAATAGAAAACAAATACATAACCACCAAAATGATACACTATGACAATACAGGACTTAAGGCTACATGCATAACTATCGTATAATGTATCAATAAAGAATTCAAAACATGAAAATATGCTTCTAATGATGAATCCCGTTTCATACACACTCCTTAAAATTCATATCTCCAACTGGCCAAAATGTTCCATTTCAACATTGATAACTTTCAGACCAAAATCTGAATTTAATAATAAATGGGTGCATTATTGCTCTTGCTTGAATTTTATATCTAGAAGTTCTCCATTTCCAAGGTGTTATCCCCTAGCCTAGGGATAACTAAGGAGATTATGTCTCGAGGCCCACAGATCCTAGACATGGAGTACTAAGAGCCAGATTGACTTGAGCATGGCCCTGAAGGGCCCATCCTTTTCTTCTTCAGCGCCTCCACTTTGTCAGTAGCAGCAACATCCATCACATCGGCCTAGTCCTATAGCTGAAATGGGTCTTGCTCCATGAGGTAATGAGTCCAGGTATCATGGTATGTGTCACTCTAATTCTCAAAACATTTGAATATGTGCATTTAATTCTTTTTGCTTCTAATGTGTGCTTGGACCTTATGCCTTTCCACTTGACCACACCTAGGGGGAATGATAGGATGCCCTAGTAAGTTGGTTCCCATAAGGTTTGAGTTTCCACTGGGGGGATTCATGAAAGGTCATCGTCCGTTCCCACCATACTTACAACTTTTCATCTTTTTCCGGCTCATCCATCCCATACACTAGTCCGGGCAGTGGGTTGGCCAAAATATCAAAGGGTTGTACCTTACCTTGTGGGAAGAAGGGGCTAAAGGCCCAGAGGGTAAAAGTAGCTGGAAAACGATAAAAGCCAAAAGAATGAAACCTTGAGATGCTTCTCCTAGGGATCCCCGAGAAAGCAACAAAAGGCTTCTCAGCAAGAAACAGAGGGACCCATAAAAATAATAAATCAAGACCTAGTTGGAGGATAGGGGGTCTCATCACGAGCCAACCTGTTAGGTCCATGGGCATGCAACAGTATGACACTACCATTCAGTTGGTCACCATGCGAGGGTAGTGGTTCTTGGTGGCATAGCCAAGAGAAAGGGGGTCTCATCACGAACCAGCCTTCTCATTGCCGTGAAATGCTTGTGGGTAACATTGTCACCACTGGTCACCACACCAGGGCAGTGTCCCCTAACTAGCCTCTTGAAAGAAAAAGCAATAAGAATAAAAGATAAAAGGCATGAATGGGCTTGGAAACATTTGCATCCATAACAAGGTGCAACTCTGTTAATGTTTAAGCCATTATTATAGATGTTTGCATTTCATTAGATAACAATAGCATAATCCAAGATCACTGAGAAATACACAATCACAAGAGACACAACATTTATCCTAGGAAACCCTCTAGGGGAAGAAAACCCAGCAAAAACTTATTTAATATAAATAGCCAATACAATGCCAAGAGATCTCTATGCTAAAACAGAAAGTCCTCTCCAAGATATGCGCCACTCTCTCTCTCCTTTGTCGGTAACAGATCAGAACTTGTCTCTCAAACTGAGCAAGTGAGTTGTGTCTAAGTGAGGCGCTAGCCTCCTTTATTTATACAAGTCTGGCACATGTGAAGTGTCTCTTCATTGGCAGGGCCGACTTCTCAAACTGGGTGGGTAAACCCACCTTAATTATATTTCTGGGTCTCTTAATTAATTGTTGGCGCTGACTTCTTATTTTGCCTATTATATTTGTCTTTTGACCAATCCACAAAAGGGGATTTGGTCCTATTACAATAACCAACACGATCAATCCACAATGGGGATTGATCCTATGAATAATATATCAATAATAATAAGAATACTCTTTGCAGTTACAATATTTCAACACTCCCCCTTAACAAAAAGGGTATTCTTCAGTAGCATCATGCGAGAGATAGAGGATAGCATCATCAACAGCATCAAATGGGAGGACAGCATCATCAATATCATCTTGGCTGGCGTATCTATAAATCATTGGAAGTTTTCTTCATCGGCAGCATCATCATTCTCAAAGGAATGCCATCATCATCTGCATCAATATGTATTAGTATAAAAACCGATACATCATCATCATCACAGCACAAGGTTGTCTCATACTAGACTTGCTTTACGTCACAGCAATCTAGCCGGAAGCTCAGTGCTAGTCTCATCATATCATCTTACTTTACGTCTGACAACTAGGTCAAAAGCAAGGAACATCTAATCTTGCTTTACATCTGACAACTGGGTCAGAAGCAAGGAACATCTCATCTTGCTTTACATCTGACAACTGGGTCAGAAGCAAGGAACATCTTGCTTTACATCTGACAACGGGGTCAGAAGCAAGGAACATCTCATCTTGCTTTATGTCTGACAACTGGGTCAGAAGCAAGGAACATCTCATCTTGCTTTACGTTTGACAACTAGGTCAGAAGCAAGGAACATCACATCTTGCTTTATGTCTGACAACTAGGTCAGAAGCAAGGAACATCTTGCCTTACGTCTGACAACTGGGTCAGAAGCAAGGAACATCATCTCATCTTGCTTTACGTCTGACAACGAGGTCAGAAGCAAGGAAT
>ML795588.1:568057-580110 GCA_009831015.1 Picea engelmannii | reverse complement strand
GAGCCTTCCATTGGAGAAGGAAGGGACCCAAGTCCCCTTTCCCCTTTGTGTACCTCTGGATTTCACTAATCAGATCAGCCTATCTATTGGTGAACTTGTTCCATTGTCACTTGTTTTTAGTTTTTTGTTTTTATGCTCATGTTTTTATTTAGTTCTTGTTTAATTCTTGTTAATACCTTTACTGTTTTCTTTCTAACCTTTTGCATCACAGCTGTCATGACTAGAAGAGCCCAACTAGGCATGTAAGTGCTCACTTTTTGCTCACACATTGACGAAAAGAGCACGAACACCATCTATCCGGATAACATTCGAATTACAACTTGTATCTCCAATTCAAGTGTTAATCTGCTTGATGTTTTACTTTTCAAAGGGCCCGATTTCAAGCTCTCTGGAAAGATTTCCACTAGATGCTATCAGAAACAATTGAATGCATACCAATACATTCCTTTTACCTCATGGCATCCCTGACATCAAAAGTTTGCTTTTGTTCTGAACGAGTTAAAGAGATATTTGCTTCGGGAAAGTAATCTGTCCTGTTTTCTGAAGCTAAGGAGGTTGTTCTATTGTCGTCTGAGAGCCCGAGGATACCCACCTGATTTTCTTTAGGCGTGCTTCTCTCAAGTCAATTGGAATCAAAGGGATGCTTTACTGCATCAGGTTTGTGCACATGGACCCATTCAACATTATGGTCTCAAGAGCCCCCCCCTAGTGTTAAAGTTAGATTTTTGTGAATCTACTAGAGCTTTGAACCTTGGGGGTACCCTAAACCCTAAACTGCATGGATTCTTCCAGCGTCACCCTCTTCTTCAACATATTCCTAAGCCGTTGATTTGTTGGAGGAATCCACGTAAATTGGGCACCTTCATTATGAGAAGCACTCTTCGGGATCCTCAGCCTTAAATTTTTTTGTAGCAGCAGACCCACCTGGTAATTTCAGCACAGTTTTAGCCCCCCCTGGCGAATGAGGGGGCCAAAATTTTCGAAAAATTATGGCTATTTTTAGCAAGGTTTTTTTTTCTATTTTTAGTCATTTTTGGTAGTTTTCCTCGGGATTCCCACTAGCAGATTTGACAGCTTTGCAGCCTAACTTTCGGGACCGACCGCGGCAATCTCTAATGGTTATGTCAGTTTCCTGATTTTCTGACTGTCAGTTTCTAATGGATATGTCAGTTTCCTAATTTTTGGACTGACCGTTTCAAAACTGCCTTGGATCCTTTCCGGTTTTCGGTTAAGTTTCCCCAGTTTTATTTTGCTTGTGGTCTATTTAAAGGACATCATTGTAAAGAATGTTTTGTATCACTGATGAGACCTTAAAGGTCGAAACTAATTTGATAATACAATTGTCCTTTTCACATCTTTATGTCCTTTTAATTTTTTCTAGCTCTCTGTTCAAGTCATTTCTCAGAATATTTTTTCTTGCTCTGGTATCGCTAGCCTTATGCACATTTGTTTTTAACCCTATTCAAAGTCCTTGGTGTATGCTGCCAACAACAAGATCTTTTATCTGATTTCTGACCTGTATTCCTCTACAATGCCGCCTGTTACGCGTTCGCATCAATCGAACGATTTGAGACATACTGTCAATGATCCCGACCTTCAATATCTTCTCAATGCCGTAGCCGCAGAAGAAGAAGCAAACAACACTGAAAATGTTGTTCCAGAGTCGCATCGTCATCCAGATATGCCCAAATCTTCTCATGGACGTCTGCAAATGTCGCCCGATGAACTTCCAGAGATGCCCAAATCTTGGGAGGTTGCGATTTAGAGTGCCGTGAAAGATTTTCAAAAGGCCACTAAAATCTTTCATCATTCACAGGCCCTTGTCGATAAACTTTTCGCTCTACAAGAAGATGATAAAATTATTCAAAGCCTTATGGTGAAGGTCCCCAGTCTAGAATCCTCGGATCCCGACTCGACTCCAATTCTCAGAGCTGGACTTGAAGATATCACCATTCACTTTCGGAAGGAATGCCACGCCCTTTACATTGAACATGAACGTATGATCCATGACAGAAACAAACATAATCTTCCTCAGATCGCTCAAGCATTTCAAGCGAAGATCTGTGAGCTGGCTACCCCATACGGGTCTGTTCAATATTCTTCTTCTGTTGGAAAAGTTTCTGGCAAATCTGTGGCTGTTAAATGGGCCAATTTTACGGCTGCCTCTTTTAATCGTCAAACCAATCAATTCCAAACATAATTGATTGAACGCAAAGCTTCACGCACAATCGCTCTTGCCGCTCGCACCAAAGCTCGGAAGGAAGTTGCCAGACAAGCTGATGATATTCCTTAGGAAGAAGCCATTTTCGTTCTGGTACAGAGAGAAGTTTCAAAATCTGCGCGAGCCCAAGAGAAGCGACTTCAAAAGCAAACCTCGTTTCTCTAGATCTCAGCTTCTTGCACTTCGAAGACTTCACAGACTTCCTATTGTAATTAAGCCTGTAGATAAAAATTTAGGCTTGGTTGTGCTTGACAGAGATAAATGTATTGCTAAAGGTGATCGTCAATTATCTGATCGCAATGTTTATTCACCAGTTACTTCAGTTCCTTGGACAGCCATGCATGCCTCCTTAAGGCAGCTTCAAGCTCGTTACATACATCTTCTTTCTATAGATCACTGGAAATTCATTTTGCAGGTTGATATTCAGCACTCCTGGGCTTGTGTACTTTACTTCATCTGGAAAGTACAAAAGAAACCCCCAGTTGGGCATCCTATCTGCTCTTATAATGGATATATGCTTGAACCACTATCCAAATATCTGCACCATAAGCTCATGGACACTCTTTTGGCACAACTTAACCATCTTCCAGACTCTCTTTCACTTCTCCAAGTTATTGAAGCAGAAAGGTTTTCAGCCAACTGTTTGTTAGTAACTTTTGATGTGGAATCTCTGTACCCCAGCATCCCAACTCAAGAAGGTCTCTTGGCTCTTAGGGATATGCTCTCTCAATGTACAGTTCAGTCTTTCAGTTCGGAAGAAGTGAATTTTTTGGTTAGTGCGACAGAACTCATTCTTCGATGGCACTTTTTGGAATTCAATGACAGATTCTACCAACAGATCAAGGGTACTACAATGGGCAGTAAATTTTCAGTCGTGTATGCCTGTTTGTTTCTCTGCCATTTAGAACAGGAAGTATAGCGAAGATTGCCCACTCTAGAATTGTCATTTTTCAAACGCTTCATTGATGATGCTTTTCTTGTTTGGTCGGGCTCAAGAGACGGACTGCAAGATTATCTCGATTGTTACCAATCCATCTATCCAGATAACATTCGAATTACAACTTGTATCTCCAATTCAAGTGTTAATCTGCTTGATGTTGTACTTTTCAAATGGCCCGATTTCGAGCTCTTTGGAAAGCTTTCCACTAGATGCTATTAGAAACAATTGAATGCATACCAATACATTCCTTTTACCTCATGGCATCCCCGACATCAGAAGTCTTCTTTTGTTCTGAACGAGTTAAAGATATATTTTCTTTGGGAAAGTGATCTGTCCGGTTTTCTGAAGCTAAGGAGGTTGTTCTATTCTCTTCTGAGAGCCCGAGGATACCCACCTGATTTTCTTCAGGCGTGCTTCTCTCAAGTCAATTGGAATCAAAGGGATGCTTTACTGCATCAGGTTTGTGTGCGTGGACCCATTCAACATTTTGGTCTCAAGAGGGCCCCCCTGGTGTTAAAGTTAGATTTTTGTGAATCTACTAGAGCTTTGAACCTTGGGGGTACCCTAAACCCTAAACTGCATGGATTCTTCCAGCATCACCCTCTTCTTCAGCATATTCCTAAGTCGTTGATTTGTTGGAGGAATCCACGTAAATTGGGCACCTTCATTATGATAAACAGTCTTCCGGATCCTTAGCCTTAAAGTTTTTTGCAGCATCAGACCCACCTGGTAATTCTGACATAGTTTTAGCCCCCCCGACGAATGAGGGGGCCAAAATTTTCGAAAAATTATGGCTATTTTTAGCAAGGTTTTTTTCACTATTTTTAGTCATTTTTGGTAGTTTTCCTCGGGATTCCCACCAATAGATCTGACAGCTTTGCATCCTAACTTTCGGGACCGATCGCAGCAATCTCTAACGGTTATGTCAGTTTCCTGATTTTCCGACTGTCAGTTTCCTGATTTTTCGACTGTCAGTTTCTAACGAATATGTCAGTTTCTTAATTTTCGGACTGACCATTTCAAAACTGCCTTGGATCCTTTCCGGTTTTCGGTTAAGTTTCCCCAGTTTTCTTTTGCTCATGGTCTATTTAAAGGACATCATTGTAAAGAATGTTTTGTATCACCGATGAGACCTTAAAGGTCGAAACTAGTTTGATAATACAATTGTTCTTTTCACATCTTTATGTCCTTTTAATTTTTTCTAGCTCTCTGTTCAAGTCATTTCTCAGAATATTTTTTCTTTCTCTGGTATCGCTAGCCTTATGCACATTTGTTTTTAACCCCTGTTATGGTCTAGTGAAGATCCTACGCGGATCTTAGGCCCGAGGGTAGGGGGTCTGGACCAGCCTGAGACTCCCTGCTAAATATCGGAGGTAACATAATCAGTTATAAGGGCCCTTGTGGGCTTAACAACTAGTTAGTTAGATCTCCCTAGAGAGGTAATCCTCCATAAAGGCTGTGTGTTGTCTGACCCTTATCTGACCCAACGTACCTGCAGAATAACCCCTGCAAGTAACCTATGAGACATGTCAGTAAAGAAACTAGCAAACCATTGTATAGTCGATGCATAGGCGAGTAGTCGTAAGTCAGGTCCACCATATGGGCAGGGTAGCAAAGCTTGAAACCTTGAAAGTACTACCTCTCACGGAGGTAAAGGCACTAGAAAGATCCCCAGATACAAATAGATACCCAGAAATATCTCTGACTCTAGGAAGGTATCGGGGGGATATCCCTTCAACCGACTTCACGCAACCTTGTGATTAACTCCAGTGTGAGCGGAGCCTCCTGATCTTATCAATTATACAATGGATTTCTCCACTCCCTTTCTCAGACACATATGTTGATTTAATCACCTTGGAGAAGTTTAGTCACAAAATCCTATTCCAAGACACTAAATCCTAATCCATTTTGTGCACCCTAGAGAATAAAATCGCGACTAATCAATTTTAAATTATAGCGTTAATTTTATTGGACGTGATTACTCAAAAATGTATGGTAGTGAAACTCATGATGTTATGACTCTGCAAGAAAAGTAAATATGAAAATAATGCAAAGTCCTAACTTTAACTTTCAATGAATGATATGCTTCTAAAAACCAATGCAATTTTCAATTCCAACTATGCAATTCTGAAGTAAAATTGCAATCTTTCATTATATGCACTAAGCTAATGACAAGGACTCAAAAAACAAAAATGCCAAGCAATGCAAGATGCCTATTTTTTTTTGTATTTTCAATAAAATAAAAATGAAAATGCATGGACTGAAAAGAAACTTGATATATAAACTCTACTGTGTATAGAAAGAGATAACTCAAGAAGGATATTAAACAACAAAACACCCAGCCCAATGTACAAGGACAATAAAAAATGAAAAGATGACGAGAAAGACTCCACCCAAAAATTCAACCAAAGATAGGTTTCCTGTCATCCCACAAGCACTTAACAGGCACTACATAGACCCAAGAAGGCTCAACAAACATCAAATCCCACCCAACAGTCACCAGACCAAGCAAACAAGCAAGGAAAACTGATGTACACGACTGTTCAGACAAACATTGTGTATATATGCATCTTGCAGTGGGACAGCCTGTGCATGTACGCGACTATTAGGGAAAAAAGAGCGTATATGTTTCAAAACAAGGCTAGGCAAGGGAGAAAGGCTGAAAACTCAGACCTAGAGTGAACAGAAGCTGTCAAGCAATGATGCAACAAGAAACACCATAGAAATGAGAGCAATCTAAGGAGAAAATTACTCCAAACTCTAAGCAAGAAGATTCAATGCCCAGTATGGTCGCCAATTCTGTTACGAGGAAAATATCTCTATGGCTAGGGTAAACCACAATAGACGGAAATGACTACAGAAATCAACTCTCTTCTCAAGTATGAAATGAAAACAAATATGCTAGCAAGAAAATATAAAAGGCCTACCTCGTCTAGACGTTCGATGAAGTCCACCGTTGAGCACTTGACCCAAAACAATATACCTACAACTAGTCCTCAACAACCAAGCAAAGCAAGCATATGGTGATATTATATAATGTTAGCACATTCAATAGCATAATCCATTAATAAACATGACAAATATGCCCATGGAATAATAATTCAATATATTTGCAAGATATTAATTGGACAGAAAAAGAGTATTCCAAAGGAATTTATTGATCTGTGCGTTACAGTTCAGGGTGATCTCCATCGAAAAGTCGAACAGACTCAGCTGGTCGACCTTAATTTTATCGATGTAATGTCTCCATTACCAACAACTCCACAAAATTTCTCTAATACCTCATTGTAATGTCCCAATTACCAACAACTCTACAAAATTAATCTGATATCAAATCTTTCTTCTACGGAAGCAACTCAATGAGACCAACAACACATATAGCCAACCTTGTACTATGCTCAACAAATTTTTTCTAGTGTGTGAAAATCGGCCTTGTTTTGCACGTGAAAACCATGTCTTAGCAATTCTACATGCACAACCATCATTGTGTTGGTTGCGTCAACTGTCTCTCAGCACACGACCTTTCTATCTTCGCACTAGAACCCATTACAATTACTATTGATATTACTTAACATATAACGACTATAATATCAAAATGAACTCATAAATACAACTATGTGTGCAAGCATTCTTCTGTCGCGCGTAGAGTCTGTCCCATTTGCGCGCATTGACCCTTTCCCCGCACATGCGACGAATCAAGCCTTGCCTCAAAATCTCATGTCCATTACCACAAAATTAATCAATAGGAAATACTTCATAGTTTCCATGCTACACATATGCAACAATTATACAAAACTAACAATACATGCACAACCCAACATAATTATGTGCCAATTCCATAAACATAAATAACATAAGCATTCACATGTTAAACGATATATAACCACACATAAAATGGCATAGCCCATGCCTTGAATATGAACTAAACATAGAGTTCTACAACATACATAATCCACACAAAATTATATACACAAATGTAAAACATAATATATTTAACATGTATATGCACATTACTCGGAGAATAATACACATAAGAAGACACTTATATTTTGTTGTAATCCACCAATTGCGTGCAGAACTCAGATGTTCCTCACGACCATAAACTTCGCTACTAAGAAACTCTCAGCAGCAGGTCACCCCCCAACTGGGTCTTAAACTCCACCAAGGAAAAAGGATTTCTAAGCCAAGATAAGGTCTATGAATAGTCAAAACACTCAGATGAAGGTGCCAACCCCAACAAATAAACTACATTCCCTCATTCCCCACATGCCTTTCCCTTCCTAGGAAGTGTGCCCCTTCTCTGCTCAACAATACTTTGGCTGCCCCAATTCTCTTCCATGGATTCAACAACAGGTCAGACATGTCTCAGAGCCATGTAGTTGCAACTTGGCACATTGGGGAAAACAATTCCCAACAGGTCTCTCACCTAGAGAGAATGAGTATGGGCCTAACAACCCGCTTCTTCGACAAACATCGTCTTGACAACCCGCTTATTCTACAAAAATGAGCCTGAAAACCCACTTCTTCAATAAAAAACATGCCTGACAACCTACCTCTTTAATAGCACATGGGCCTAACAACCCGCCTCTTCAATAGCACACATGCCTTCCCAAGTACAGGTTTATCAGATGGCAACAAGTTACATCAAGATACATATGAGTAACATAGAAAGTTGGTTTGCATGATGAAGGAATGAGTGAGTTCCCCTCGAAAAAAACCAAGGCCCAACAATATTTTTGCATGACTAAAACTAGACATTTGTCACCTTAAGAAATAGCTTCACTTGACTCAGTGACTCGTTCCCATCTCTTAGGAACTTAGGATAAATACATATCCCATAATTATACTTTTGGAAGTATAATTAAAATATTCCCTCTTCCTAACTCTTAGCACCTTTTTCCTTTCTAGTGGAGTTTAAACCCCCCGTCTCTTTTTGTTTGATTGGTTTGCACGCAGTGATATGTTTTCATTAATTTTTTTACTATCAATTACATTTTTACAAAGATAGGCTTGCTATCCTTTTATCCTCACGGCACACTTATTCAGGTGCGCTCAAAAATCAACATTTTGTTGCACTAAACCACACATGCACTCCAACCTCAAAATATTTATATACAAAGGCACTTTGGCCTCAAAATATCATGGCTACAAATCCCAGTCTGATGCACACTTCAAGACAATCGTCGCACACTTACTTAGGTGCACACAAACTATGAAATGGTCATACACTCAAACTTTTGTGTGCGCGCACAAAAACAAAACCCAAAACATAATGATGATAGCTCACCAACCTATATGTACATTTACATTTAAATTTACAATTGGGGTTCAACTAGGGTATTACATTCCCCTCCCCCTTATTTATGCATTGTCCTTAGTGCACTATGTACAATCAAAACTTCAAAAGTCTTCAAAAATATATGGGTACTCTGTGGGCATAACATCCTTGTGCTCCCAAGTTGCATCCTTGTTGACCTATGTTGGCCCTTGACCAAGTTTTGAGGAACACTTGGTCATATTTGAGCATTTTTGGGACTTCAACAACTTGTCAAAGATGGAGCGCAACACGAAGCGGAAATTGTGGAAGCTAGACCCCTTTTTGGGTCCCTTTTAGGGTTTTGGGTTAATGTAATGGGAAAGGGATGTCGGCCCGTGGGTTTACCCACGCTTAGGCCCACTTTTGTAATCTATAAATAGATACTTAGGCAATAGAGAACGATAATACATCTATGTAATGTATAGCCGATGGCTTAGTGCTAGTAACTAGATTTGTGTGATCAGATGTGGATTGTAAGAGCTTTGTGCATTATTGTAAGAGGCTTACAGAACTAAGTGCAAGTTGTGGTAGGAGATTGTGAAAGGATTTGTACTGAAGCACAAGGAAGAAGTATCTAGCGAGCTGCACAGATCTTATGTCTTGTGCAGAGTAAGGATTGTTGAATCTCTATGCTGTAACTTCTCGGCCGAGATAATAAAGAAGAAGACTTTGTGGACATAGCCCCGGGGTGGGCGTGAACCACGGTAAATCTGTGTGTTGTGCTCTATGCATCGACCTGATGTGTTTGTCTCTTCCTTTGCTAAGTGCTTTGATGTGTTTAGATAGATCTATTTATGCTTTGTGCTTCTGAGATACGAATGAATGTTAAATCTAGTATGTAAGATGCTTAGTGCTTGATCTGCCGAATCTAATCTATCTTGCTATGGTTAAGTGCTCAAATTATCTTAGATCTAAGTACATACTGCGATGCTCTGTGCTATTTGCGAAGTATCATAAGGGTTGAATATTGATGAATAACCTATGCTAAGTGCTTGCTAAGTGTTATAATCACATATCTGTGTCCCAACTAAGGTTGCAAACACCTGAGTCCTGCAACCGCCCCTACATCTACCTCGGGTGAGACTTCATCTGCTTCGTAGGTGTTGCCGAAAGGGTCGATAGTTAGGGTTTTTTTGGTGTGATGTTGTAGCGTTGAACCCTGGGTCTGCCCCTGTGCCAACAACCTATTTGTAGCTTAATATATATCTTCCTCTTATTTCTCTTTACTTAGAATTTTTTTGAGTCATGCCAGGTATACTTTCTTTCCAAAAGAATTTTGTGTTCTACAAAATGTACCCCCCTTTTCCATCGCATACAAAATGCACCAACACTTAACCATTTTATTGATATTTCACGGGTTCCTAGGTTGGTGGACTCGCGGGTTCATTTTCTTTCCATTTTAATTCCCCTGCATCAACACTTAACCATTTTCTTCATTTTCTTTACACCACAGGTTCGCGGGTTCCTAGACTTGCAGATTCATCCTCTCATATTCTCCACACCCACCGCCCCACCACCTTTCCATTCTAAATCCTTTGTCACATTTTTCAAAATTTGTTTAATTCTACCATTATGGAAAGTAACCACTAATTAAATTTTTTAAAGGCCATTATTGACTACATACTTCTCAAGGTAAATACCATTAAATGTGTATTGACTTCTCCATCGAAAAGAACTTAAGTCATATTATTGAAGAAGATTTTATTCCAATATTCTAAAGAGTTATACATAAAGTTCACTAGCTACAGTGAGATGGCCATGATAAAGAAACAATTCTGTGGAGACACGTTGAACCTCTTCACAAGGGAAGACTACAATTTTCACTGGTCAAGGTCTTACTGGTATTTAAAAACATTTCCCCTACTAGAAAGAAATCAAAATAAAACTTGGATATCAGGTTTGGCTCTAGCTAGTTGTGTTCCAGAAGTTTTCGATTGTAAAGACATAGTGTCTTGGTGCGTCGATAAATTTATTCAAAATTGAAGGGCAATTCTACTGCACAACGGATCCCATATCTCTCTAGCTCCTTCAACTTTCAGGAAGATGTTGAAATTACTAGAGCCAACTGGTACATTCAATGGAGATGAAGCTAGAAGTTTCCTCAAAGAGAAGAACAATGGAATAGAGCTTCTGTAAGAATACTTAGAAGACCCTTAAATAATGTCATAAGATATATCCAGAATTCAAGTTAGTTCATTGAAAAATCCCTACCGAGAAGTAGCATGGTTGTTTTCTAGAATTACATGACACGAGTCTACACAAACCATTCCTCGGTTGACTCGTTATATTTTTTTATTTTACAATCTGTTAAGAACCAAATATCAAAATAGCATAAAAACCTCAGAATAAGTACTCAATGCCTTGACAAAGAGATAAATTTAGATAATAAGCCTCTTCGAGGGGGTAACCTTCTTATACATCATATGAATTCACAAATATAAGATGATTCCAAATGAAAAGGTCTCATTGGTATATATAAGAGACTAGGAGTTACAATTACAACTAATTGACCCAAGTTGACATAAATAAAATAACAATACAAATGTAATATTCTCTAATTAAGGGATAATGTGCCACGATTTAGGGCTTAACACAATCCATGAAGAAGCGGTTATCAATTGGGGAAAAATTATTTTCATTGAAATTTCTTCACAATTATCAAGCTTTAAAGAAACTGAGAAGTTTTACATGGATTCTTACTTGATTTTCTCTATTACTTAATGTCATACTTTCAAGGGGTTGAACATTGGGAAAAGGGAAAACTGTAATGTTGACCCTATGACAATTTGGTATCATGCCCTCTGGAGGCAAAAGGCTTCTCATTTCTTTTATGAAGTATATAATGAATTACTAGTGTATGTTTTTAAGAATCTTGTGTTTGGATAAAATACATCCAGATTGTCATAGGAAGCATTAACTTTTCTGGATAAAAATGGGAGTATGGAAAAAACCGACAAATACAATATTATAAGGATCTAATGCTCTCATGAAAAACCCTTATATCTTCCTTACTGTGTTCCAGATAAATTATTTGTTGTTGAAGTGGCAAGGAAATAAAAATCCTAGTTGCATCTATTTTATGAGAAAAATAAGAAACTAGTTATCCTGCTACCTTGGAAGGTTGACAAAATCTTTCTAAGAGGACATGCTAAAATTGATGAATATGATACATAATTAGATCAATATAACATGAAATTTGCAAAAGATATTAAGGGTTTTGATCCTAATCATCTTTTTCATGATCATATGGTATCAGTTGGATTTAGTAATACACTTATGAATACTTTCATATTTGGAGAATAAGAAGGAGACAACCATGATCCTCTAGCTGAATGCATTGAAAGGAAAGCAGACAACATTGAAACTATCATAAGTACCATAGACCAATATAAGAAAAAAGGAAAAACCTCTAATGAAAGGAATGCCTAGTCTCTTATTGTTTCTCAAAATATCATGCAATCCAGAAAGAATTCCCGGTCTACAACATCTCAACAGAGAAGGTCTTCAATGAATAACTCAGATGATGGAGGTGATAAAAACCCTCCTCAACAAAATTTGGAAAAATATCACAAGTT
>ML795588.1:547879-567605 GCA_009831015.1 Picea engelmannii | reverse complement strand
GTGAAATTGGATTAAAGAAAAAGGTAAAAGTGAAATTGGATTAAAGAAAAAGTTAAAAGTCAAAGTGGAGTTAAAGAAAAAGGGTAAAAGTGAAAGAGCACATGGTATGTGCGCATGGTATTTTCAAACCTTGGTGTTATTTACCTATGGTAAGGTAAAACGTGAATTAAATCATGATAGTCAAAATCTATTGACCCAATTGAAATCATAACTAAATGATCTAAAAGGAACACTGGTTTATTGACATTGTATTAATTAAAATAGTATGATTAATATCATATATTGAAAAGGCACATACTTATAATGAAGAGATGCATTCCTATATTGAAGAGGTGAAATTTTTCAGTTGTACATGACCATTGGAATACTATATAAATGAAAATTATTGTTGAAAAAGGGCGTGTCTCTGGGATTGAAATCTAAAGATCAATAATAGTGTCAGAGACCAAGAAAGTAAATGAAGGTATGCAGTTTAAGACAAAGAATATTATGAAGATTTGAATATTGAAGTATTTATCATAAAAAGGGAGGTTGGGTGGTGCTAGGGCTAGTTGGAGCCTACAAAGGAGGTTGTAGCCTCTTTCCAGTTGAAGTTGGTAAACCAAGGTGTTGAATCATATTTTTAGTTATAGCTGAAGAAACTAGGGAGTGGTGCTTCCTTCTAGTCGGTGCAAGTAAAATCTAGAGGGGTTGCAAACTCCTTCTAGTTGGTGCTAGTAAAACAGGGAATTGGTGTTTCCTTTGAGTTGGAGCTCATAAATTAAATGTAATATTTATTAAAAATAAGAAGAACATTTGTTTCTTTTGTGTTTTCCATGTTAAAAATTTGTGTACTGTACCTTTCTATTGATCATTTATTTTGATTTGTTAAAATTAATAATGAAATGGTTTTAAATTGTGGAAAAAGGATAATACTAATTCATTCCCCCCCTCTCAGTATCAAACAATATTCCAACTATTGGTATCAGAGCAGGTTCCTTCATCACAGTCTAATCATTGGAAGGAAGATTCTAAAAAACCACAATGGATCAATAAGAAGGGATGTCCTCAAACAAAGATACACTATTCAAAGGAGATAACTATGCATTCTGGAGTATAAGAATGAGAAGTTACCTAATGGAATTGGGATGTGATGTCTGGATATCTATGATAAAAGGTTATGATGTACCAGAAACTACTTCTTCAGACATAACTGCAAAGAAAACCCGCAATGATAATTCAAGAGCTGTAAATGCAATTATGGGTGGATTAACAAATAATGTATTTGTCAAAGTCATGCATTATAAAGCAACAAAAGAGATTTGGGACAATCTAAAAATCATCTATGAAGGAGATGCCAAAGTTAAGCAAGAAAAGCTTCAAATGTACAGAGGACAATTTGAAAGCTTGAAGATGAAAGAAGAAGAAAAAATTACAAAGCATCCTCTAAGAGTTGATGAAATTGTCAACACAATCATAGAACTAGGAGAAGAATTATATGACAAAATAATAGTCAAAATGGTACTAAGATCATTTTGAATGAGATATGATCCCAAAGTATCTACCTTGGAAGATCGAGAGAATCTTGAAAAACTCATAATGGATGAACTACATGGGATTATCACAGCCTATGAAATGAGAACAGGACAAGAAAAAGATTCAAAAGGTGAAACAACTTTCAAAGTCTCAAAAGGAACTAGAAATCATGAACATGTATCGAATGAAAGAAACTCAGACAAATCCGATGGAAGAATCAAAATTCATCAAGAAACTTAAGAAATGATCTGAAAAATACAAAGGGAATTTACCTTTCAAATGCTTCAACTATGGAAAAATTGGACACTTTGCTTCCAAATGTCCTTATCCCAAGAAAAAAGATAGTGACGATGAAGAAGATTACAACCAGAAGGAACATAAAAAGGGTAAATCCCAATACAAAAATAAATTCTATAAGAAAAAGAAAAACTTTTATTTAAAAGAATACAGTAGCTCATTTGACATGAGTGAAGATGACGATACAAAGGTTCTATTTATGGGAATAAAAACTCAAACTGACACCACTAAAGATAATAATTATGAAAATGAATAAAATCCAGAACTTGAAGTTGATCTTGAAGGATAACTCATTAGTTCCCTCAAAGAACTGAGAAGATGTAGAATGAAGAACAAATTATTAAAAGAACAACTGTTAGATTATAAAGAAGAACAAAAATCAAGAGAAGAATAAGGTTAAAAAAGAATCAAGAAAACATAACAAATCATTACTGATTTGAAAACTCAACAATAAGAAGCTAAAATAATTGAATAAGTTTTAAGTAAACGAGTTTATGACAATGAACAAAATTGTGAAAAAATAGAGGCTGAAATAGTTCTTCTAATAAGGAAACTCGAGAAAGGAACTAACCATTCAAAGTTTGAAATTAGTTCAAAAATATTGGATGACATCCTTAACAGTCAAATACCATCAAGTAATAAGGCTGGACTGGGTTATGATCACAAGGAAACTAATAAAGGCTCAAAATATGGAATACAAAAAAGTGATAAAAATCCAAAAGGTTATGTAGCTTCCCTTTAGAGCTCCTTCAAAAAGGAAGAAAACAAGATAAAGATAGATTCTAATCGACATAAATCTACTCTCCCTTCAAAAGAAAATGAATATAGAAGGAATACAAATTCAAGAAGAACTCTCCCAAAAGGGTATCGACAACTCTTTCTTGGCTACTATTTTTCTTATCATAATTTTGGGCATAGAGCGTTAGACTGTAAAGATTATAGAAAGAACTATCATAAAAGTGTTCAAAGAATGGCCATAGAAACAACAAGTCTAGTAGCAATCAAAGGAGTAGAAGCTATAATTCATTTTCTCCATTACAAGATTACAATATTGAATGCTACAAATTAAACAATTATGGTCATAAAGATATTAATTGTAGACTATCAAAATATTCCATGAAGATAAGTATTTCCAATAGTCAAGAAGAAAAATATAAGAAGATATGGAAGGAAAAACAAATATAAGAAAAGGAAACAAAGTGTAAGGTAGCCTTATATGCCAAGACTAAAAGAATCCTATGGTATGTTGACAGTGGATGTTCAAATCATATGACAGGATATCAAAACAAATTCCTCAATCTGAAAAGGAAAGAAAAATGAAGTTTTATATTTGGAGATGATGTTTCTTCCAAGATACTTGGAAAGGGTATAGTCAGTCTGGGAAATAACAAAGATAAAGTAGAAAATGTGCTATTAATTGAAAATTTGAAGCCTAATCTCCTTAGTGTGAGCCAAACATGTGATCAAGGACACATTCTCATATTTGACTCTCAAAAATGTGAAATTAGAAAAGAAGACTCGGGAAAATTATTGATTGTTGCACCAAGGACATCAAGCGATGTATATATCTTAAACACAAAAGAAGAAGAAAAATGTTGCACAAGCCAAATAGATGAAAGTTGGCTATGGAACATAAGGATGGGACACATAAGCTTTGATAACTTGATAAAATTTAGTAGAAAGGAAGCTGTGAAATGTTGAAATAATGTTCAATACTAAGAGAGGTGTGAATCAATATTGTTGTTTTTTTTATTTTTAACAATTACTTTAAAACAATAATTTCATCAATACACAACAATTGAGCAACTATGAAGTATAAGACACAAATATTTATCATAAAAACAAATATTCTTTTAATTGAAAATACAATTGTTATATGTTAATTACAAGTTGCAACTTGTGAGGGACACCAATCCATTTTTTGCACCAACTCAAGGAGACAACAATCCCCTGTTTTCCAAGCACCAACTCCCTGTAGATTAGGCTCCAACCTGTAAAGGACTCCAATCCTCTGTTTTTCAAGCACCGGCTTGAGGAAGATGAAACTACTTGTTTCATGCTTCAACCTATAGACGAATCCAATTCTCCCTTCCTCCTCCTTCCCACCCTCAGTTCATGTGAATGTTTCAATTTCTTCCTTGGAATCTGTCTGTATTTTTATCTTCTAAATTAGATCACAGAGACATGTTTCTTTCACCAATCCTTTATGTTTTATATAGTCTTCTATTGGGTATGAAATTGAACCATTGTGTCTTTTCGACAATGAACCATTGCACCTCTTTATTTATTTTAACAATAATGTTGATATTTTGTCATTAGTTAAAATTTTTGTCTTTAATTCAAAAGAATTCAATTTCCTTGTAAGTTGTTCAAAATTTATCCTTCACTTGCCAAAAACCTTGTAGCTTCACTTGAATGGTTGGGTGCTCAACTCTATTTTCTATTGATGTAACTGTTTTGAATAAAACTTTGAGCTTGAGGAATTAACTAGATTCAAATTTTGATTTTTTAATAAGGTTTTTTGAGTGCCTTTTTAGAACAATAAAGTTCTTCTTTTATTTATTTTATAAAATATTCATAAAGGCCTTTCAATATATCCTTAGTATTTCACAGGTTCAAATTCGAGCTCTTAAAGCCTCTCTGGTGTATTTCTTGTAACTAATTAAAGGACATGTGCTTAATTCATGGCCCCTTTTTCTCATAAGACCAAAAGGTTGTGATTAATAGATAACCAAATAGGGCGTTGGGCCTATCAACCATATGATTTGAGGTCCTGATCTCTGGCTTCCTCCTTTAAATACTTTCACAAATTCTAATTCTCATAGGACCATAGTCGTCACCATAACCCAATGAAAAGGGTGCTTAATAATACGTGAATGTAAGGTTCCAAGACCCTACCTCATTTCCATATGACCAAACATTGTGACCAAGCACTAACCCAATTGGCACTTAACTTATAACTTCAACCCAAGTTGGATCAAGAGTCGTGTTTTAATCAAATCTTGACTTGAATGGTTGGCATCCATTTTCGTGTTCCGTTTGTGTTGATTCTAATCACAATCACAAAAAATGAACTAACTATGGTTTGTCTGATCCAATCGATGGTGGACGTGACATAATATAAGGTGGATTTGATTTGAGGCTTTGGGTTCAACCCCATCAATTAATCTTCATGCTAGTTTAAAAAGTGAAAGGTGTAAATTCTAACCTTGTACAATATCTACTGCAAACTGATATTTAGAAAAGAACATAAAAGATACAATGGCAAATACAAACATTACACAGAGATTTTTCACCTAGAAACCCAAACTGGGAAAACCAACATATATTATATTCATACATTATGTTACATTGTTTACAATACAATATACATATAGGAGCTAGCGGCATCCAAAACCATAACCCAATGACCTGGATTAGTCCAAAACCCTAATTCCTTAACCGGAAATAGAAAACCATCGGAAAAAAACCATGTGCTGAAAAAACCACCTAAATATCATGTGGTCCCGGAAATATGTCATCCCGGTGCGGAAAAAGTTTTCGGGGGCACTGTCCCCGAACCCCCACGCGAGGGGCTCCGCCCCCCTGCACCCCCCGAGGGGGGGCCTAGCAGCCCCCCCTCTAACCCCCCTGCGCGCCCGACGCAGACGCTCAAGCAAAGCTACTCGTGCAAAGAATATAACACATACCCAACATAAGGGATTAGGACTGTCAGATCTGCTTGCTCTCTTTCTGATCAACGATCAACATTCAACAATCTCGTGGCTTGATCTAATGATATAGTGATCACAATAATACTCATGTCGATACAATACCTTTCTTTCTCACATTTAAAACGATGATAAGAGCATCAATACTTGAAATAGAAGAGAAGAGAACAATTGCAATCTTTAGTTTCTTAAACCTCATATCAAGGTAGAGCTACAAGATCTTAGGTCTTTTCTTTTTGAACCCTATATTAATTCAAATTGATTGGGTGATTATGAACTTCCACCAATGATAAATGTGCCTTGGTTAGTTTTTTTGATTAATTGGGTTGGTTGTCTTTTCAGGCGAATTCATAAAGACCACAGTACTATCAATTGAATGTCAACCCTTGAAGAAAGTCTGGTAGCGAATTCCAGTAGCACAAAGGTTTGGGTAATGGAACCAAGTTTGTTTGATGGATAATGATATGAGTTTTGTTATATTTTTAGGTAAGACTATTCTAGATGGATAGTACATGTCATGCCATTTCCGGTGGTATGTGGAACGTCACATAACTCCTCACGGTTAGAGAGTTATGGCCATGTGAAGTTGGAGAACCCTCATGAGTCATCTAGAAGCCCCCAAAGTAGTCAAAGTGTTTGCAAAATAAATTATTTAAATAATAAAGTTAATGGAGAACTCCCTAATATAAGGAAAGTGGGATCCTACATGAAAGTATAAATAAGAGGCAAGTCTCTCTCATTTAATCACATTTGAACCTATTGAATATCATTGAATATCTATTTTGTGAAAGGTTATTTGGGCAGGTATTATTGATAGAGAAAAGTGTCACAGGAAAAGTGCGGCAAGGAAAGTGTGGTATGAAAATTATTGTAGAAAAAGTGCGGCAGAAAATGTGCAATAGAAAAATCACAATAGAAAAATTGCGACAGAAAAAGTGCAACAGAAAAAGTGCAGCAGAAAAAGTTTGACAGAAAAATCATGGCAGAAAAATCGCGGCAGAAAAAGTGCGGCAGAAAAATAGTGCCAGAAAAAGTGCAGCAGAAAAATTGTGGCAACAACATGGTTGGGGTCTATTTATGAGATATATGGAACATCTTATTTGAGGTATGTTTTGTGAGTTAGAGTTTATCTCTTGAGATGGTATTGGATGTTCAATATTGCTGCATATACCAGATTTGTTGAGGGATGCAGTTGGTAATTTGTTGTTCGTATTTGGCATATGGGTATTGGTATTTTGGTTGTGATGTGTTGCTAAAGTTGTTGGTTTATCTTGAGGCTACATAACAGTGAGGTTGTGGCACATGGTTTGATGTAAGGTTTTATGGTATTTGGTTTATGGATAGAGTGATGAATTGTTAGATAACTTTTGATGGTTATATTCGTGTATGTATTTGGTACATGGTTGAGGTACATGTTGGGTACATGGTTGAGACAAGTAGTTGATGAGTTGGGACAAACATGAGGTGTATAGTTGATAAGTTGGCACATACATGAGGTGTATAGTTGATGATGTTGGTACATCTTGATGAGTCAAGGTTGATGCATGGATGATGCATGGTACATATTGGTTTAGGTTATTGGTACAGGTTGTTTGGTGCAGGTTGACTGGTACAAGTTGTTACAGGTTATTGGTACAGGTTGATAGTGTCAGGTTGATAGTGGCAGTGGTTGATTCAGTGACAGTGAAAGGTTGTCTACATTTGACATTTATATTTCAGGGAGGTTGGACGGGGCAAGGATAGGTGGTTGTAGCTGGGGAACTTAGAGGGTTTTAGCCTCCTTCTGGTTGTAGCTATGAATGTAATTCTTCAAGACATATAAGAAAAAACATTCTATGGTTTTCTCCTGCTTTGGGTTTCCACGTAAAAACACTAGTGTATTGTGTATGTTTATGATTGATCATTGATCATTGTTTATTTACTTTGCAATTATTATATGATAATGCTACACTAATATAATACTTGCATTATATGGTTAAAAATGATTAAATTTCTCTATTACTAATTCACCCCCCTCTCAGTAATCTAACAATTGGTATCAGAGCAGGTTCCTTCAGAAATCAGTTTAACCATTGAAAGGTAGATCATGGAGCGCAACAACATGTATAAAAATGGAATACCACAGTTTGATGGACAAAAGTATGCATTTTGGAGTAGAAGGATGAAAACATATATATAGGCACAAGGATTTGAAATTTGGCAATCACTTGTAGATGGATACATAGAACCAATAGTTCTGTTGACAAATGAAAGAGCAATAAAACTCAGGAAAAATAATTCCAAAGCCACAAATGCACTTCTGAATAGTCTTTGTGAATCAATTTACACCAAAGTTATACATTGTAAATCCGCTAAAAGATTTGGGACAAGCTTCAAAATATTTATGAAGGAGATTCAAAAGTCAAAGTAGCAAAGCTTCAAACTTATAGAGGTTAGTTCGAACAACTAACGATGAAGGAAGATGAGGATATTGTAGCTTACTTCTTACATGTCGATGAAATAGTAAATGCAATCATAAGATTGGGAGAAGAAATTAAATAATCTGTAATTGTTCAAAAGGTACTAAGATCTCTCCCTATGAGATTTGATCCTAATATATTAACACTAGAAGAAAGAGCAGATCTAGACTCAATAAGCATGGACGAACTACATGGAATCTTCACAGCATATGAAATGAGAACTAAACAGGAAAATCCAGATATAAAAGAAGCAACTTTCAAAGCATCCAAAAGGTCAAAGAAAAAAGGAAAACAAAAGGAAAAAGAACATAGTAGCAACAATGACATCTCGGAATATGATGAAGAAATGACCAACTTTGTCAAAAGATTGAACAAGGGAACCAATGCCAGATATAAAGGTAAGTTTCCTTTGATTTTTTTTAATTGTGATGGTATTGGTCATTTGCTAACAAATGTCCTCATAAGAAAAATAAGAGGAATGATGAATATTACTCAAATAGAAAACAAACATATAAAGGCAAAAGAACCACAAAGAAAATTTTCAAGAAAATCTTATGCACCAAAGAAGACATCTCATCATTAGATGAAGATGAAGTTAGTGATAGTGAGACATAAAGAGTTCTATCATGGTAGTAGAAGATTCTGAGAAAGAAGAAACTGAAGAACAATACGAAGAGGCATAATTTGACTACCGAGAAGAATTGTTGTGTGCCATAGAAGTTATAAGAAGAGAAAATAAGAAAAACAAGAAGCTACAAGAATAACTAGACAATAAAGAAGACACTCAAGAACTAGAACAAATGATCACAAATTTGAAGGTTCAAATAGAATAAGATAAAAGAGTTGAAAAAACACTCAAAGAACAACTAGAAGAAGGAGACATGATCATTGGAAATTTGGAAGCAGAGATTGTCACATTAATAAAGGATCTTGAAAATAAAAATATACAGATCAACTCAAAAGTTTTGAATGACATTATCAGCAGTCAAAAACCTCATCATGACAAGTCCAGACTGTTGGAATATTGGTTGTTGTCATTGATGTCAACCTTAGTCATTGGTTTTGGACCCTAATATTGATGAAGGTATTTGGACATGAAGGACAATGCACATGCAGATACAACACCCATGGATGTGTAGTATACATCATGTTGTTTCCAGTGGAAGGTGGCACGTCATGTGGATCCTCATGGTTGAGGAGAAATGATTTTTTGAAGATGACAAAGTGAATTGAAGAAGGAAGTATAGGTCGACCCTGAAGATAATTAAAAAAAATAATTACAAAATAAGAAAGTGTCAGGTCAGCGCTAATGTTAAAAGGAAGTGACATAAAGGGTATAAATACATGTCATTAAACATTCATTTTTCAACACACACATGTTTGTAAATGAACAAGGAGATATAATTCAAATTTCAGAGGAAATTTGAAGTAAAGAAGGCCGAATTTCAAGGGAGGATGAAGTCTTTTGGTGATCTGTTCTAAGGTATGTTATTTACATGTCATCTTACCATTTTCACTGTAACTTGTTTTATAGAATGATTCACATGGTGAAATTGGTATGCTATTGAGAAGACATATCTAGATACCTGTGGTAAAAATTGCAGCTCTTTATTTGCTATAATTTTGGAGATACACTCTATGGAAGATAGGGTTTTTGACTAGTCCTGAAGCTAGTCATAAAAAGGTGTTCCGGGTAAAAAAATCATAACGTCTTCATAGATATTCCAAATAAAGTGAGACCAATTGCATTGAAAGTTGTACGGGTTTTAGTTTCCTATGTACAAATTTCAGAACCGTATGTTAAATATTGAGTGCGGGGCATGCTGTACAAGTTCGCTCTCCCGAATAAACCAAAATTGAATAAGGTCTACGATTTTCTCTATAACTCTTTTTCTGGGAGGATTCAAGGAGTGAAACTTAGAGGAGTTTTCAAGAATACATTGAGTAATATTATCTAGAGTATCAGAGTATTCCAAGAAGTGAATAATTGCAGAAGTTGAAGAATTTGCAAGACGCATTATCGCATTCTATGTGATGGTTGGTTGATGGTGATAATTTAATGTAAAGTTTTATTATCTCTCATATATTCCTGGGAGGAAGGAAGGGGAAAGGATGGAGAGGTCAAACCTCTATTGATATTGGAGGATTATATATTCATTTTGGAGGTTTATCCCTCCCTTTATAATTGGAAGTTTTAGCTACCTTGGAAGTCATTACTTCCCTTGAACAATAACTATTGATTATTTCTCATATATTGTGCATGGTGTATTGGTGTAACTCTTTACTATTGTTCATTGGATATAATTGAATATATAATCTGGTTGAATTATAAGTTGATTTTTTTTTCAAATTGTACTTGACACTGATTCACCCCCCTCTCAGTATCAACAATTGGTATCAGAGCAGGTTGCCTTCAAAATAATTTAACCACTGGAAGGAAAATCCTGAGCAGAGATGGATGACCATGAGCACATTTCAAATGGGATTCAAAGATTTGATGGAATAAATTATGCATACTGGAGTGATAGAGTGAAAAATTACCTAACAACTTTGGGAGTAGACATTTGATACTCAGTTGTAAATGGCTATGTAATCCCAAATAATGCTCCAACAGATCCAAATGAGAAGAAGCTTATGAGTTGTAATTCAAAAGACAGACATGTTATTCTAGGAGCATTCTCACCAACCATTGCTAGCAAAGTGATGGGCTGCAATACTGCTAAAGAAGTATGGGACAAACTCAAGATTATCTATGAAGGTGATCCAAAATTTAAGCAGGTCAAGCTTCAACGACATAGAGAAGAATTTGAAGATTTGAAGATGGATGTTAAGGAATATATTGCAACCTATTTTCTTAGAGTTGATGAAGTTGTTAATGCTATCAAAGGATTAGGTGAAGAGCTCAATGAATCCTTGGTTGTACAAAAAGTGTTGAGATCACTTCTCTTGAAGTATGATGCTAAGGTCTCCGTCATTGAAGAAACTAGGGACTTGACCAAAATGACAATGGATGAATTAAATGGGTCTATTATAGCATATGAAATGAGAATAGGTACAGAAAGTGACCAACCAAACAATGAAGCAACCTTTAAATCCATAAAGAAGACAAAAGACAAGGATAACGACCTTGATGAAGAAATATAAAATTTTGTAAGAAGGTTCTAGAAGGGAAGTGGAAGATACAAAGGTAAGTCTCATCTCAAATGCTTTAACTGTGGTGGAATAGGACATATTGTTGAAAACTGCTACTATAAAAAGAGAAGTATCAACAATAAAAGAGCTTCTACTCCAAGGATGATGACATCCCCTCAGATGAGAGTGATGAAGAAGATAATGATGGAGGAGAAGTTCTCTTCTTAACCCAAGAAACCTAGGATGATGATCATAAGAGTTCTAAAGAAGAAGAAATGATTTCTGAAGAAGATTCAGATGAAGAAACCAACCTTGATTCATGTTGGCCCTTGACCAAGTTTTGGGAGATCCTTGGTCAAGATTGACAATTTTGGACTTTGACAGCTTGTCGAAGGAGGAGTGTAAGATGAAGAAGATATCGCAGGATCTCGGCCCCTTTTTGGGATTTGGGAATATGTAATAGGTATGGGAATGTCGGCCCATGGGTTTACCCATGTTTAGGCCTAGTTTGTATGTATAAATAGATGCTAAAGAAATGTTGTAAGTACAAATGGCTAAGTGCTAGACCTAAGTGAACGAAGGACTGTAAAAGCTTTGTGCATACTGTATGAGACTTGCAGATATATGTGCAAGTAATTGTAAGAAGGCTTGGTGCTGTAACCTAGCTCGAAGAAGGAAGATTTGGCAAAGTGTGCGCATATATCCTGTCTTCTGCGGAGTAGGATCTTGATGCTATGTACCTGCAAGAAGCTTGACCGAAGATAATAAAGAAGAAGAGTTGGTGGATGTAGCCCCAGGGTGGGGGTGAACCACTTATATGCTGTGTTTCTCTATTTTGTGCGATGTGATCATGTGTTTATGTCTTTACTTGCTAAGTGCTTAGATATAGATAGATAGATCTGTTTATTCTTTGTGCTAATAATGTATATGGATGCTAGACCTGACCTATGTGAATGTGCTTAGTGCTTGAATCTGTTAGATCTGACATGTTCATGTTTTGTTGAGTGCTATTTGATATTGGATCTGGTTAAATACTACGATGCTATGTAATTAGGGTTTGTTTGCGTTGTTACCAAGAACTGGATATTGATGAAGGTTTATTGCTAAGTACTGTATTAAATACTAGAATCATAGATCTGTGTCCTAGCTAAGTTTGTAGACATTCGAGTCCTGTAACCACCCCTGCTTCGCAAGTGTTTCTGAAAGGGCCAATAGTTAGGGTTTTGTTGGTGCGTTGTTATAGCGTTGAACCCCTAGTATACCCTTATGATAACAAATGGTTACGTTGTCGAGACCTGAAACTGTGATTGCTGGGAACTAAGGAAGAAGAAGCTTTGTGCAAAGATTTGACTTGAAACTGTGGAAGCTCTGTGCATAGATCCGTTTCCCTAGTGCGCACCATTCTACTTGACTTGTGAAGCTCTCTGCCAAGAAAAGAGGTCAGATATGAAGAAAAGAGGTAATATATGCAAGCTTTGTGCTCTGATAAAGGTAAGAATAGTGAAAAGTTCTAGATATGAAAGCTTTGTGCTCTGTAGAAGTAAAACAAGTGGAAAGTTTTGTTTCTAAAGCCTGGATCTAAGTATGTTTGATAGATTCTGTCCTAGCCTAATAACTAGGGTACTAATAGATGAAAGAAGGTTTGATATGAGTAGATCTGATAATAATAGTGAAAGATATGTTATATCTATGCATAGAAAGAATGTTTGGACTAACAAGTGGATGTAGAATCCTAGAAAGAAATGTTTTCAGGCTAGCTACTATGATCCTAACGCATAGTATAGAAAGAGATGGGGAACATTTAAATGAAAGAGAGGATTAACCCTCTGTTACAGTTGCAGAAAACCAGGACATATTGCTAAGGAATGCCCTGGGAGAAGACCTAGTTGTCTTTGTTGTAAAGATATGGACCATGAAGTGTTGGATTGCCCTAGAATGATTGCTAAAGTTGAAAGAATGAATCTAAACCAAGAAGACCCTAAGGCAGATCCATAAACTATGATTATGGCTGAACCCCAGAAGGATACAGAGAAAGTACTGCTATAGATAAAAGAAACCTTGAATGACCACCAACATAACAACTTATCAGAGATCTTCAAAGAAAAAGAATGCCTTGAAGAAAGAATATGAGACTTCGACATTGAATGTCTTCTAGACAAGGAAACACAGATGAATATCATGATAGAAAGAACTTGGGAACTCTTAGGGAAACCTACTATGACTCCTTCATTGGGAGGAATAGGACTATTCAGAGGAAAATTGATAAACCTATGTGGAAAGCTCACCTAGATCTCTATGAATGCCAATGGGACTTCGATAGAGGAAGATTTTGAGATTGTTAAATTTATGGAGAACAACGCCCCATTTACCATGTTACTAGGAAAACCTTGGATTGAAAAATATCAGGCTAGAAGGAAGGAAGAAGAAGAATTTTTATACCAGAAGAAGTATGAGTTAAAATATTTCATGACTAGAATGATCGCACACTTGATTGAAGAACAAGAGAAAATATCAAAGCTATTTAACACCAGAGACCCTGATGTTGAAGTTGCAAGAACACTAGAAGACCCACAGAAGATTGAAGTACCTATTCTAGATAAAGAATAAGTTTCACCCTCGAATCCTAGGAAAGAATCTCAACAACGCGAAGTAACTATGCCAAAAGAAGTTAAGAATCCGAATGGAAAAAGGAATATTGAGACAAAGCTCACTGGAAAGAAGGCTCGAAAACTAAGCAAGAAGAGATCTAAGATCGACAAGTTAGAGAAGGTGTTAGCACTAATTCTTGCAAGCGGGGTGTTTTTCCCCGATTTCAGACCCTTGTGTAGAATGCAAAGAAGTGGGGTTTCAAAACTCATCAAATGCGTTCTAGTCCAAGGTCACAGCCATGAGCGCAATAAAGCAGTGCACAAAAATCCATTTCGGATGGAAAATGAAAGCATGTGAGCGAGCAGTCTGATTTCAACGACAAAGATCCATCTATAGAGCAGATCGATGGTCATCGGGTTTTTGGGGCTACCAAGTTGCCTGAGATCTATCACAAGAAATAGCACCCATATTTCAAGGCAAATCTGGGCCGTCCGATCCAGTTGGGGCAGGTGGCAGCCAATCGACATTTCCGGGATCGACATTTTTAGAGACAAGGGATCCACTGGAGATGAAATTGCTGAAATGTGAAATGCCGAAGGTACCTTTGAAACTAAGCCCACGGTTTTAGTGCCAGGTCACGTCAAGCGAGCCTGAGAATGGAGGTAGCCCCCTTTTTATGACAAAGCCATCTCGGTCATCCATCAGAAAGACATACGGCACAAGATCTGAGCCACAGGTGGGGCCTTTCGAGATTTTCATAGTGAAGCCACCGATGTCATCTCAGCCGTTTGATCCAAAGGACACATAGCGCAAGATCTAGTCACATCAGCATTTCAGCATTCAGGATTTCAAAGGGCAAGGGCTCCTCGTCATTTCACATCTCGAAACCCTGAACCCCAAAGTGCTTAAAGTGCCCATATTCGGGCCCATGGTTTTGGATCTTGGTCACAAAGGAACATGCCTGGAGAAGGGGCGCTAACGTTTATCATTTGGCAAGGCAGGTCCCGAAGCGCTGAAAGTAATCTCAGCCGTCCATTCCACAGAGACGCATGGTGCGTGATTAGGCTCTTCACCTTTTCGCCCATCGCGACTTTGAAGAGGGAGGATAAACCTCTTCCCAGCCGAGAGACGCGACGTGGCGAGAGCGTCTAGGACCCGGGCCCACAGTATCACAGAGCAGTCTTAGTCGCCCATCCAAAGGGACACATGGTGTGTGATTAGGATCTTCTCCTTTTCGCCCATCGCGACTTTGAAGCACAAGGAGTAGCTCCTTCATATCCCCGAGACGTGAAGTGCCAAAGGCGTCCGGGACTTGGACCCACAGTATTGCCGAGATGATCAAGCCTGTCCATCCAGAGGGATGCGTGGCGCATGATTAGGCTATGTCACCACCTCGCCTTTCGTAGCCTCGAAGCACAAGGAACAACCTCCTCCCATCCACAAAACGCGAAATGCCGAAAGCTCCTTTCAAAATAGACACAGGGTCATAACCCGTGGTCACTTGGGGGCGATAGAAAGAACTGCACAAAGGGCCGAAGCACCGGGTTTAGCTGCAGAAAGGATCACCGTTGTTGTAGGAAAATCTCCTCGTGGACAGGTAGATTGCCTCAAAGAGCTAGACCCTACTCTAAGACAGAAAGTGCTTAACGTGGACACTGACTTCCTTTCAAATCCATACAAACCAACACATGAGAAGGAAGGAGAACAATAGTACTACCTTTTTATCGATGTTTGTCCCTGCACGCTCCAAATCGAGCTCCAAACTCTCGCTCCTCGCTGAGTCCTGTAGACAAACAAGGTACGACTGCTTCCTACTCTATTGATGTTAGCTTGAAAACAGATCTATCTATCAATGATAGGTTCATGTAATATCAGACACAAACTAGAAAGAAACAGGCCAAGCGTGTCATATTAATGAGAATAACGACAACAATACTTACAATCGTAGATGCGAATGTGACGGCTTCGTCAAGTCCCCTTCGTCTAACCCTTGCTCGAAAGATCCACAACCTGGATGATATTAGTTCCACTGATCACTTCTACTTTGACTGACTGTGTGTTTCCTATGAGATGATAGGTTTCATGCTAGCAATTCTTCCCCTTTTTCACCATCATAGAACCTGCTTATATAGGTTAAGAGGAGCTTAACCTCTTGAGTTATCTTTAGAACAAGTTGAGGAATTCCCCCCTTGGATCAGAGATCTTCTGATGGAACCAAGAATTCGAATGTAACTGCCTTCTAAACTTGAGAGATCCTCCCCTTATTCTGCTCAATGGGCCAACTGCTGCCTCATATTAGATAACGCTCCCTCAAAAGGGGCATCAGAGCGCTATAACGCTCCCTAGGAAGCTTGAGGGGGGCGCCAGCGCTCCAAATATGGATAGTGCTCCCTCTGAGCGGCAGACCAACATTATAACGCTCCCTGAGACTTTATATGGGAGCGCCAATGCTCCTTAGGCTGATCTAGGGGAGCGCTCACCCTCAAAACCTTGGTTTCAGAGCTCTTCTTAGGTGATAAAGTTCCTGGACTTCATTTAATCATTTTCCTCCTTCAAATCAAGTGTATGAGATGTCTTAGGTGCTTCCTTAGTGTCATCATTATGGAAGTATGCTTGAACAATGTTTGCGACACTTGTGAACAACTTACGACACTTGCGAAAGTTATAAGGAACATGCGACACTTCCGACAGTTATCGAAGTGAGCAATATTGAGGTGTAACAGAATGCCCCCTGAAGTATGAAGTTAGTAGATGTGAACTAATAACTGGAATTATTTGTAGATGCTCAAGCAAGGGTATAGACTCGGAGAACCTGACGGAAGCTGCACACAAACATCCAACAAATATCAGGACATATTTCAAATCCCAAGGCAGGCATACCTATGCTTGGGTGATCAAGACTTGCAAGATATGGCCGCCATAAAATACACTGTGGATCCATAACTGTATTGATAAGAAGGTATAGCCACTGAAGATACAATGTGGATCTATACTTTGATGACTCAGACTGATCGTAGCCATGAAGAATACACAGTGGATCTACGAGATGACAAGACATAGCCATGACCAATACAAAGTGGATCTATGTAACAGTGTATGTGTCATTTGTCCAATCGAAACTCCTTCGCAACCTAGGCAAAGCATATATCAAAGTGATTACTCAACCTAGGGTCTTCTTACCAATCCCAATACGGTATGAATCTAACCATGTGAATAGATGTTCTGATGTTGAACATGGCAGATACCACTTGATTACCGGTCGATGGTGTGAACCGTTAACAAGTGCGAGGGAGACCACCACTAATGTCAATGATTCCCAAGGTACCCTAGTACATTCCAACGAATGTGAATAGATGAGATGAGGTCGAACATCCGTGGAATCATCTGATCAGAGGTCAATGATGTAAACCTACTGTCGAATGTGAGGAGGCCTGCCATTGAGGCATGCAGGTCCCAAAGTACCAACTGGTTTCTAAGTCTGATCCCCAGATAATGTGTTGAAGTCGAAAGGAATAGACTCGTCGAGGGAGGGCCTTGATGTATCCCCCATCAATGACACGAAATAGATATAGAGATGTAATTGGTAGATCAAAAGAACATGGAATGACACGGGTTTTGAGGCAAGATATTTGGGATGGCTAACTCTAGAGGTGGATACTTCCCTTGAACACTGAGGCTCAACAACAAAACATGACATGGACCAAAAATATGCAGTGGATACTGTGACTTGCGTCGGGTGACCCAAAGGAGTGAAAGGAACTCAAAGGATTGGCTCAGTGCAGAGTTTCAACGGATTATGATGCGTGCAAATGACAAAGTGCCGTGTTCAAGGGTGACTCTAAGAATTGTTGGATAATGTTCTCAAGAGACTGCTTGGCTTGCTCCTTTCAATTTTTTTCCCCCATCCAGATAGACGAGTACCTCTTTTTGATTTAATGAGATCGAGGAGGATAACACATGATCGATATAACTCACCTTCAGTAAGTTCCTCTTCCTTTGTTTAATGAACTGGAAGAAGTAAGGGATCGGTCCCGTATGGGCCTGTCGATGTGTGCTTTAACGAGTCCAAAGACAGAAAACTCAAAGGTTTTTCAAGATTATAGAGTTTGGAAAAACACTCAAAAGAGAATTCTCTCAGTTCCTTCTTCGTACAATAGTCTAACGAGACCGAAAAAGAGATAAACTATCGCTCTAAAGACGCCCTTTCTGACCTTTTAACGAGTGTGAAAGCATCTTTTCATATTTAGAGAGTCTGAAAAGCGTTTAAAGGAGACTCCAGGGGGGTTCCTTTTTTGTGTGTTTGTGTATTCGTATGGGTTCAAAAAAGAGATAAAAGTTTACCCGGTTGCGTTCTCATATTATCGGGCGCGAGAACGAACTAAGACTATGCTCATAAGTGCGACAAGGTAAATAATCCATCAGGACTGCCAGGAAACCTGCGATGCCAAAACTACAAACCAGGGGTTTAGTGAAGCCAACATATTGTTAGAGAAACCCATAAATGACCATATCTTATGAGAAATGAAAATTTATAAATAACAATACAATGAAAATTCATTTACCATTTCATTTTGCACAAGGATTGTGGAGAAGTGGAGATTCTCATTTTGAAGTGGATCTTGTTTTGTTCGCTGCCGGAGCTACGGTTGACCGTTTCGCTTACCGTTCGGACCAGGTAGATCTCCATCTCTTCTTCTTTCAATTACATGGTTTAGTATCCATTTTCATAGCATCATTTATTTTAAAATATGAAGCCCTAAGTTGCCCCAAATAGAACCAAATCGGCCTGTTTAAAAATCAATGGAAAAATGGGATTCTTTTTGCAAAAACGTTCTAGAAAAGGATGGCTAAGATGCCAATGCCTCAATAGTCAATTAGATATGTCATTTTTTGGCAAGGAATCCATGAGAAAACCCCCACGTATGCCCACGCAGCCATAAAGAAACCGTTTGCATTTGAAAACGTTTCATTGTTATATGATGGATGTTAAATGGCTAAGAGAGGGCGTGGTGGTTATAAAAGAGTGTGTGGTCACTTTTAAATGGTGTGGGAATCTTATTTCATGTTTTAAATTGCTTTTGAAAAATTGCCGAAATTGCCAAAACATGGAAATAATGAATTTCTTTATTTTTGTTTTGTAGGTAACTTCGGTGACCATGATCGAGTGGAAAGAAAGAGAACATGAGATGGATGGCTTAGCTGCCTTGCGGAGTCCCCGCACACGGGCCGCATTGCGAGCTTGTGGCTTGCTCAAATTCTTCAAGTTGTAAAAAATAAAGAAAGAGATTTTATTGCTCGAGCATATGATCGGCCTATGGGATGTTGCAGAGCAATGATTCCGGATTGGCACACAACTTTTAACCATTGAGTTAGAAGACGTGTATTTTTTGACTGGCCTCTTGAAAAGAGGGGTCCCCATATCTTTCTCCGGGCAGAGGGTGCTACCTGAACAAGTGGACGTGTATCTGGCATGCCACTGTATCCCAGGAGCAAGGCTAGTAGGGGGTAGAATCCCTATCAAGGATATTCGAGAGCTACCCCTCCGGTCTATACTGTTTTCCATCACGAGCGTGACAGGCAGTACTAGCGTGCATCTGGCATCAAGATCACAGGTGGCTTATGGTGTTCAGTGTTTGGAACCAACACTATTCAACTGGAGTGCAGGGTTTCTTCGAAATGTGAAGGAACAGATTTCATGGTGCAGGACAGGACAGAAGCAGTTTGGTTATGGCTCATTTCTGGTCTCATTTTTTCTAGAGCGCATCCCCCAGATGTAGCCTCAGATAGAACTGGCGGTGCGACCAGTGGATGAACCAAGGATGGAGAGGTGGACCAGTCTGTCTCTGAGGCTAGTAGCGGAGTCAGAGTTCCATTTCACTGGCGATTTCTTTGCTTGGTTGAGACGACAGTATCTCTGGATAGAGGACTTCCCATATGTCGAGGTAGATTTTCGTGGGAACATGGATTTGATTTTACCCACGGGGGAAGACTGGGATGTGTCAGGTAAGAGACTGAGCCATACCT
>ML795588.1:518097-547850 GCA_009831015.1 Picea engelmannii | reverse complement strand
TTTTTTTAACAGATGTATTGTTTTCAACATGCAGACAAGGGAGCAATGTGCCCGGCCGATATACCGATACCAGGACATCATGGGGGCGTCCCGGTTGCAACGGATCCAGTAGTACCAGTGATAGGTCTCGAGGAGGTTGAAAGAAACCTCCAAGGCCTTACGATGGGCATTCCTCCTCTGCGGAGGGGAGAAGTGCCTTTACATCTGCAGAGGCACACTGTGGGAGTACCAGGGAATATCAATTCTCTGCTAAGGTGCGTAGTGCGCGCGGTGATGTGTTACTTGCAACACAATGTAGTGCAGGGAGATTAAAGTCTCTCTGGTGATCATTTTTTGTATGCCTTGTCAGGCGATGTTGTAGGGGTTTAGAGACCCAACATTTTGCTCTTCTACATGCTTTTTGATGTAATCCAAACATTCCAGTCACACCATATATATATATATATACAGTTTCGAGTTTTTATGGTGCCAATGATTTGTACATGATGATGTCTGTGATGTGTTTTAATTTACATGTAATGTACAATTTTGCTTTCCTTAAATCTTATATGTGGGCAAGATACCGATCCATGATGTAATTAGCTAACGAATCCGAAAAACTATTAAGTTCTCTTGGAATGTGTCTATATTCGATATAATCGAACATTCGTTCAAGGCGGCGAACTTGTAGGTGGAGACGTAGCAGGATAGGACTATGGATAGCGTAGATACGGTTGAGTTGATAGACCACGAGTTGGGAGTCTAGGTAGACGATGATATGAGAGATACCTAGGGAGGAGGCTTGGGTCAATAGTCTGATGAAAGCATGATATTCTGCCATATTGTTGGTTGCTGGTCCTAAGTAGATCCCTCCTGAACTCACCACCTCGTCAAATTGGTAAATAACCCATGCTGCTGAAGCAATGTTCCAGGTATGTCGACTAGCGCCATCCGCGAACCCAAAAAAGATAGGAAAGGAATACGTCATCTGCGCATGAAAACACAAGCACAGTCATGAGTGGCAACGGTAAAGACTCGAGCACGTGAAAGAAATAGACACACCAAACTAAAATACAATAATGTACAAAGTACATATGCTAGGTGATCTAGGCATAGTACTTTTTAAGGTAAAGCCCGTTTCGGGGCTCTCCCAGGGTAATTCCATCATGATCAACTAATTCATAGGCACCTTTATGTAGGACATGCTTCACGATATAAGGACCGTGCCACAGAGGTTCTAACTTTCCTGTCCCCAATTTATCGTGAGCTTGGTCATAAACGAGGACTAAGTCTCCTTCTGCGAAAGTCTGAGGGTGGACGGATTTGTCGTATTGACTCTTAATTCATTTCTGATGTGTCTCATTAGCGAGAGCAACATCACAATGTGTTTGATCCAATTTGGATAGATACAAGAATCGTTCTTCTTTAGCAGAAGTATGGGGCAGGAGCTCTACTTTCAGTTTGAGTGATGGAATCTCACACTCGATTGGTAGGACGACTTCAATGCCATATACCAACTGGAAAGGAGTGAATCCAGTTGAAGTTTTCACAGAGTTGCGATAAGCCCAGAGAGAGGAGAAAAGTTGTAAATGCCATGATGTTTTGTTTGCCCCTACCATGCGTTGGATCATGGTTTTCAGGACTTTGTTGATGGCTTCAACTTGTCCGTTGGCCTGAGGGTAGTAAGGGGATGAGTTTTCATGGCGAAAACCCAATTTGACATGTAACTCGCTCATCATCTGGTTCTTGAAGTGTGCACCATGATCAGTGACAATGGCACGTGGTACACCGAAACGAGTTATGATGTGTTTGAAAAGGAACAGAGCTGCAGTATGACCATCGTTCAAGAAGGTAGGCATAGCCTCAGCCCATTTGGTGAAGTAGTCGACGACGACGATGATGTAACCGTGCCCCCCAGCTGAGGTAGGCTTACACTGCATGAAATCGATACCCCACTTGGCAAAGGGGCCGATGGCGGTAATTGGGTGTAGCGCAGTAGGGTGGGTGCGTGTCTTCATGGTAAAGAGTTGGCTGGGTGGGAATTTTTTGACGGCCTCGATGCAATCTTTGAAAATCGAGGGCCAAAAGTAGCCGGCACGTAGGATTTTTTGGGCTGTGGCCATCCCGGAAAGGTGACCGCCACAGGCGCCAAGGTGACAATCGGTCAAAACGCGTTCAGCCTCCTTGTGAATCAGACATCGCCGAATGATGGTATCAATACCACGGCGATACAATGTGTCGCTAATGATGAGATAGTGACGAGAGTGGTGACGAATGCGTTGACACTCTTCCCGAGAAATGTTGGGCTGAAAACGTTGGGTTTGAAGGTAGAGGACAATGTCTCCATACCAAGGATCGAAGGTCTTGATGAGGAAGAGAGATTCATTGGGGAGAGAATCTCTAGGTTCAATGTTTTCATCGGCACGAGGGAGAGCACATATAAGCTCTGCAAACACCAGGGATTTTTTGGCTTTGGCCTTCATAAACTTGAGATCGAATTCCTGAAGAATGACGATCCATTTAGAATATTTTCCCCCAAGTACTTGACGTGTGAAGACGTGGTACATGGGGTTGGAGTCTGCGATTACCGTGGTGGTGCGTAATAAGATGTAGTGGCGGAATCTCTGGACAACGATGATGGTTGCCAGAGCCAGTTTCTCGACATGTGAATATTGGAGTTTTGGTCCAGATAGACTCTTTCTCAAGTAATGAATCACATGTTCTTCGCCGTTGGGGTCCTCTTGAACTAACACCATCGCAATAGTGGAAGTGGAGGTGGCCAAGTAAAGGATATAGTCCTTTGTGTACTCCGGAGGGTGTAACAAAGGTGCGTGGGTCAAGGCATGCTTGAGAGCATCAAATGACCGTTGGGCGGTGTCATCCCAAATGAAAGGGGTGTTCTTTTGCAGTAACTACATAAATCCTTTAGTGATCTCAGCATAGTTGCAGATGAAACAGCGAAGGAAGTTTGCTTTGCCTTGCAAACTTTGGAGTTGGGATAAATTGGTAGGTGGAGGTAAGGCTAGAATGGCCTTAATCTTTAAGGGATCCACCCTGATCCCATATTTGGAGACAATGAAACTGAGGAGTTGACCAGATTCGACAACAAAAATGCACTTGTGTGGGTTCAAGCGAATATGGTAGAACCGACATCGAAGAAAAATCGCCCGCAGGTGATCAATGTGATCGGATCGATTGGATGAATGGGCGGGTAAATCGTCAAGGTAAGGCTCTGCGATATGCTTGATATCGTGGAAAGCGTACGACATGGTCCGCTGGAAAGTAGCACCAGCATTTTTTAGGCCAAATGGTAACTTTCGATAAGCAAAAGTTCCCCAAGGGCAGATAAAGGCCGTCTTATGTTGATCAAAAGGTAAGATTTCAATCTGGTTATACTTAGAAAAGCCATTCATGAAAGAGAAGATTACACTCCCTGCACAATTATCGATGATTTGGTCGATGAAGGGCATAGGGTAGTTGTCTTTGGGACAAGCTTTGTTGAGATCTCGATAGTAAACAAAAAAATGGATGGTCCCTTGTTTTTTGGCAACCGAAACAAGGTTGGAGACCCATTCGGTCAAAGGGATGGGGTAGATAAAGCCAGATTTGAGAAGTTTTTCAACTTCCGCCTTTATAGCTATGATTTTCTTGGGATGAACTGGGCGAAGCTTTTGTCAAACAGGTTTCGCGTCAGGGTAGGTTTTGATTTCATGTACGACGATGGAAGGGTCGATCCCTGGCATTTCCTCGTAGCTCCATGCAAATACATCGCGAAATTCCTTAAACAAAGCAGTGTAAGAGACCACTTCTTCGGGTGTGCAATTAGCACCAAGGTGAATGTTTTCCACAACACCTTCTTTGATCGAAATATCAATAACGATCGTAGTAGAGATGTTACCCATGTTCCCCTCAGAGAGAGTATCTTGTGTGAGGATCGAAGATTGCGGAGAATTGGTAACATCAGGAGGGAAGACATAGTGTATGTCTTGATGAATTTCTTCCAAAGGCAGAAGAGACGAGGATTGATGATGGTTATCATCCCAAGGCAGGTTGTCAATGCTAAGTATTTCCATAATAGATTCGTCAGAAGGAAAAATTTGGGAAACATATTCAACGAAGGACGACAGGGAATCCAACCAAGAGGGCACCGAGTAGGCATCTGGTGCCAATAAATGTGAATTGTCCGAAGAGGGAGAGGCATATTGAATAGCTACGTATGTGGCCTCGGCTGGGCTAAGTGGTATAGTGTCACTGAGCACATCGAATTCCAGAGGACTAGGTACAATCCAAGGGTCAGATGATTCCAAGGATTGATAAGGCATAGTCGAGATCATATTGATAGCAGAAATATGATGCGTGGTAGGTGGAAGTGGTGTAGGGAAAGTACCCATGAGGCTAGAATCTTTCAATAAGCCAACACCAATGCTTTCATACGTAACTGGGTGGTCTCCCAAAAAGGGAATTTTGTTGGTAGCAGGGATGCGAGCGTCAGGTGTACAGAAATCAAGTTGATCAACAGTGACAATTTTTCCTTGATGGGGGAATTGTACACATCGAAACACCGACGAGGCGATGACAGTAATAGCGTAGAACCAACTTCTCCTGAGTAATAGGTTGTAATCGAGGGGAGCATTGACCACCTCGACATCAACGGTAACAGTTTTGCCGACCAACTGAACGATTAAGGATTGTAATAATCCGTGAGGATGAAAACCTCGTCCATCGAAAGCGCGTAACATCGTAGCGGAATTGTTAAGGGCGGGCGATTTTAAGCCTTTCCAACAAGCTAAGGACATGACACAAGTAGAGGCTCCCTCATCCAAGATAATTCGGTGGATTTATTGATTGTGAATAACAACATTGATTTGAAAAGCTAACTGGTGGGAGAGTCTCGGTTGATGATCATCCAGATTAAACGTGAGGTTGTTTGATGAATCGGGATCAAAAGTGCCGATAGCAGTTAAGAGCATTCTACGTTGGCTGGGACAGTGTTGTAGAACTTCCAAGGCGGACATAGCACATGGTGCTTGGTCCAAGTCCTCTACAATGTTCTAGTTTTGGGCCGCCCGTGAATTAGGATTGAAGGTAGATTTATGGATGGTGCTTTTAGGAGGGTGTAAGATAGAGTCAAATGAAGGTTTCTCAATCTGAAGTGGCCCAGATGGAGGACTAACAGACGAAGGATTAACGAAAGATGGTAACGGCTCCGGTGTGGAACCATTAGTAGTATTCGGTTTATCAGGTTTAACTGGTGTGTCATACATCGCGGATCGAGTGGTCAGATTAACCCCGTTGAACATGTAAATGTGGGCACTTGTCGAGGCCTCATCATGGGGTGGGTTTGAACTTCTCCCAGCAGTGGGGGTTTGAGAAACCAAAGATTGCTACTGTGGAAAAGGCTGACTAAGCACTGCGGGTTGTGAATTTCCCTTAAAAAGCTTGGCCACTTCATCCCGATGTGGTCAGTCTCAGGTGTAGTGATCGTCACCACAAATGAGACATGGGAATTTCGGTTTTCATTGTGGTTGTTTTCCGGCAGCAAGGGTTTGCGGTTGATGTTTTGGTTGTTCGTTGTTATTGTTTTTCTTTGGTTTGTTTCTCGCTTTCTTCTTGCCCCCAGGTTGTTTTGAAGGGGTCGATTAGACCGCATTCACATCAGAGACCTGAGTTTGAGGGGGGGTAGAAGAGGGTGCGGTCGGGCTGGGAGCAGCTGTCGAAGTGGGCCGTTGAATTGTTCCAGCCGACTGGGTAGTAGATTGGGTTTTGATGGAGCCAATAACTCCATCCGTGTGGGAAGAAGATGATGGTTTGGATGGATCGTTAGTGGCATGGGTAGCATTCGGTATCAACTCATACATAGTACCGGATTGTGAATAGACTAAGTCTAAGTACTGAGCTCGGGCAATAGCTTCTTCCTCAGTGACTACACCACCCATGGCAACATCACGAGCAATCTGGGGTAACAATGATTTAGTGAACCATTCTACTAATAAATGGTCAGGAATGACTGCTTTGATTAGCCTTCGTCGTCGTCTCCATTCATGAATGTGATCGGAGATATGTACGGACGTTGTCTGATGAAGGGAGGTTAATAGTTCAATACTCATCTCATACCAAATGGGTAGTTGGAAGTGTGTGAGGAAGGACATGGCGAAAGAGTTGAAATCGTGAAAAGATGCGCGTGATAATTCAATATACCATTTCGCCACGGAACCCATAAGCGTTCGTTGGAAAAGACGCAAACGTATAGAATTGTCCATGAGGGAGTTGGATGAACACCACAAATGGAAAGTCATCACATGGTTGTTTGGGTCTTCTCCCGACTTTCCATCGAATTTTGGGATATCAGAAGGAAGTTTAGCCGGAATAGCTAGCCAACCTGGAGAATGATAAATAAGATCATTGGTTAACCGAGACAAGTCTGGAAGGTCCAGGGTAGCTAGAAAAGATAGTTGTCGGTTAACTTGTGGGTAATGCTAGTGCGGCATGGGGACACCAGTAGGGCCAACCACTGGGTTATGTGGATAATTGTAACTAGTGGGTCCTCTTGTATGAGGTTGGTGTTGACCAGGGTATACAGGATTCGATGTGTTTTGAGGAGCATGTGTGAGCGGGGGATAACCAGATGGGTTTTTAGGGTTATAGGTTGGGTTTGGCATTTGTCCATAAGGAGGTTGTTGCGGAGTCTGAGAATTGTGTCCTACCGAGAACTGTGGATTTCCCAGAAAAGGGACGTTCCACAGACTGGGTGTGGCGGACACATTTTGTCCATGTGGTTGATGGTAGACTCCGGGTTGACGTTGCCCCCCAAATGGAATTTGTCCTCCGGTGGGAGGATGCCCCCCAACTTGAGGTAGAGTTCCCTGAATTTGAGAACCAGACGTAAATGAATGACCGGTGTCGCTGAGCAGATTAGGACCACCAAGACCGGTCCCTCCGAGTTCTTGGATAGGTATGGAACTTCCTGGTATAACTTGGGTAGTAGTGGTTTGGGTAGTAGTGGCAGTGGGAGTATTCAATGCTCTGAACCCAAAAGGGAGTGTAGGTCTTGGTGTTATAGGTGTGCCAATCGTATCTTGGTTGACCACCGCATTACCAGCAGGAATAGTCGGAATGTGAGGGACCATTGTAGAATGGGCTGTCTGGAGGGGAAGAGTAGGCCTTGGGCCAACGGACGGTATGTTCGGACCAACGGGCGGTGTGGCTGTAAAAGTGGTGGTACCGGTAAAATGGTTTAGGGGTATGGTGTAGGAGATGGGGGCGTCAACACCCATCCCTGTCCCATAAGATCTCGCACCATGCGCGGTGGACTTCGAACAATGTCTGCGGTCCAAAAAGGGTCATCGGCTAAAGGGTTTTGATGAGACCCAGTCGGGATGTCAGAAGGATTGACGATGACAAATTCACCAGCAGAATTGAGTTGGAGGACACGTCATTCATATCCCTCTGGAATGCGAAAATCTTTTGGAGACTCTGAAACAATCCGAAAATTCTCTAGAGGAGTGGGAACTTCTTCCTGGGAAGTTATAGTGTCTTGAACCTCGCTCTGTTGAGGAGATTACTCCCTAGAATGAGGGGGTAAAGGGGTGTTTCCTTCCATATTTTCTGGAGGAAGTCCCTGTAGCCTCCATGGACGGCGTGGAGGGTCGATGTTGGCGAAAAAGAGTCGGCGAAAAAGATCTATGTCCAACTACCGAAAAGAAACAGCATACGCTAATAAAATCTAAGAATCACAACCAAGAAAACATGACCTTCTCTTGATGACCATACTAGTTGGTGATGAAATCCAACGTCGCGTGATCAAGTCCAGAAGGGGTGGGGATAGGGTGGAACAGTTACAATGGCGACCTACTTAACGGACTTACGCCTTGGTGCAAGCTTCCACACAGTAATTGTGGATTTACCCTCCAAGGAGCCCGAGTGAGTTTGACCAATGTTTGCTCTAGGTACAATGAGACTTCCCTTCACCGTCACCTTGTGTAATACCCTAAATATTATGGCCACTAAGGTTACCAATTCGAAGTCAGCCCCTGGGCGGGAACAGTCGACAGTCCGATCCGAACGTACGTGCAGGGTATCGAGCCCGAAATAAACTAAAAGGCTTCCACGCAGTAATTGTGGATTTACCTTTAAGAGATCCCCATAATACGATCTGACCACCACAATCAGTTAAACCACGGAGGGTTAGTCCCCGTAGCTTACCTGAATGCGACCTCGTGCGTAACCCCTGTGTGAGAGGGGGATCCCAGGCAGACTTATACTATAATTGGATTTGACTCTCCCTAACTCATGATGCTAATGTTTGGTTTGGAAACTTTGGAGAGTTATTCTCACAGCCTAATCTAAAGTACTAAGCCTAATCTACTGTTGGTGGAGGATCCTAGAAAAGAAAAATTTCTAGATAATTTTTAATTAGCATTCATTTTATAGTTGTTCTTTACTCAAAAGGGGTGCATGGAAGTGAAACGAATGGAATTATGACTCAGTCCCAAAAATGCATCAAAGATGATATGCAGTCGTTTCTTTTCGATGAACATCTATCTAAGGGAGAGAGAGAGTTCTTTTCACTAACAATCACAAATAAGGAATGTCCTCAAACACATTTTCTTCAATCAAATCCTGATGTGATGCTAAAGCTTTTGAGATACCTTCTAATATGCACAATCAATCATGAAGATGCCTTTTATTGTTTGCATATGAATAATGATTAATTCAAAACAATGCTCGTCTTGCTAATTATCTTTTTGGATGAATGAAAATCAGACTAACACAAGCAAGAATCATGCAAACAATACACCCTCTCGTCGTGATCAAAACAAGAAGTGAAAGAAAAGAAAAAATCAAAGAGAAATCAAACTTCACACCAAAATAAATGTCGAAGAATAATGATCTTGACCAAAACCAAATGAAAATATCTGTAGGCCTTTGATGAATTTCACCAGAGTTTTTCGTTCAGTCAAAAAGAGAGAAAGACAATGCATGGGTTTGAAACTCCAAATGGTAGAAAAACTCAACAATAATAGTGAAGAAGGCTACAAAATCCAAATAGAAAGATGTTTGTTCTTCAAGAAGACAGATGTCGAAGATGGAAAGGAAGAAGGATTGACTCACAAGGTGACCCAGCAAGAGAAACACAGAGGTAAAACCCAGAAAAAGCAATTCTGGAAGGTTTATTGGCCAAAGGAGGGCTGGCGCTTTGTTTCCAAAGGCAAGGAGCGTTATAGCGCTCTGTGTTAGGCACTCAGGGAGCGCTGGCGCTCTGTTAACATAGGGACAGGGGCGCTAGGTTCAAAATCTCTTCAAAATGTCAAAAATTCAAAAATTGCAGTTCAATTTCGACAATTAGGCTGAGTGTGATGGGGTAGGGAGCCAATCAGCTCATGAAACCAATCAAAAGAGGAGTGAACCAGGTCTAAAACAATCAAGGGGTAAAACAAGGTCTATGAGGAGAAATCAAAATAAGAGGTTTCAATTTGAGGACTCCCCAATGGAGTTGCCAGTTTCTGTTGTAGGAAAATCTCCCTGCGGACAGGTAGATTGCCTCAAAGAGATAGACCCTACTCTAAGATAGAAAGTGCTTAACGTGGACACTGACTTCCTTTCAAATCTATACAAACCAACACATGAGAAGGAAGGAGAACAATAGTACCTTTTTATCGATGTTTGTCCCTGCACGCTCCAAATCGAGCTCCAAACTCTCGCTCCTCGCCGAGTCCTGTAGACAAACAAAGTACAACTGCTTCCTACTCTATTGATGTTAGCTTGAAAACAGATCTATCTATCAACGATAGGTTCATGTAATATCAGACATAAACAAGAAAGAAACAGGCCAAGCGTGTCATATTAATGAGAATAACAACAGAAGTACTTACAATCGTAGATGCGAATGTGACGGCTTCGTCAAGTCCCCTTTGTCTAACCCTTGCTTGAAAGATCCACAACCTGGATGATAGCAGTTCCATTGATCACTTCTCCTTTGACTGACTGTGTTTTTCCTATGATATCATAGGTTTCATGCTAGCAATTCTTCCCCTTTTTCACCATCATAGAACCTGCTTGTATAGGTTAAGAGGAGCTTAACCTCTTGAGTTATCTTTAGAACAAGTTGAGGAATTCCCCCCTTGGATCAGGGATCTTCTGATGGAACCAAGAATTTGAATGAAACTGCCTTCTAAACTTGAGACATCCTCCCCTTATTCTGCTCAACGGGCCAACTGCTGCCTCAGATTAGATAACGCTCCCTCAAAAGGGGCATCAGAGCGCTATAACGCTCCCTAAGAAGCTTGAGGGGGGGGCCAGCGATCCAAATATGGATAGGGCTCCCTCTGAGGGGTAGACCAACGTTATAACACTCCATGAGACTTTATAGGGGAGCGCCAGTGCTCCTTAGGTTGATCTAGGGGAGCGCTCACCCTCAAAACCTTGGTTTCAGAGCTCTTCTTAGGTGATAAAGTTTATGGACTTCAGTTAATCATTTTCCTCCTTCAAATCAAGTGTATGAGATGTCTTAGGTGCCTCCTTAGTGTCATCATTATGGCAGTATGCTTGAAAAATGTTTGTGACACTTGTGAACAACTTGCGACACTTGCGAAAGTTATAAGGAACATGCGACACTTCCGACAATTATCGAAGTGAGAAATATTGAGGTGTAACAACCGTGTTCTCCAGGCACCAGTTCGACTTAATATCAATCCTGATACCTACTTGGAATGAATGAAGAAGAGAGGGGATGGTTGAAACCTTGCCTCACTAATTAATTGTGAGGTATGGAGGTCCCGACAGGAATTCTGCCCGCGGTGGTCCTCTGTACTAGTTTTCCCACAGTAGCCATGCCAATGTCCTCGACTCACCAGGGAAGTCTGCACACACTAATTCGGCATTTAAGGGCTCACCTACCCCTTAGTGTGAGCCGTGTAGAGTTAAGTTGGCGTATGACAGAGGAGTGCAGGCCAGATTTGATTGAAGAGACGCCCCATCCTGAAAGTCTAAGATGCCTCTATTGGGAAATTGTTTAGTAGTATATATACTTAGTTTTGATATTTTTCAAATCATCGATGGTTGAGCTAGGCTCCTGATTGTAAAGTTTTGATGAAGCGCTGGTCGCTCTGGTTATGTATTGGCATTTGAGACTTCTTACTTTATGGATGTCAACCTCTTTCCATCTCTTTGTTTACACTGTTTTAAAATAGCTCGGAATTGGAGTATCCAGTCGAGTTGCGCTATTATAGGATGATGTAGGTTGGATCAGTGTAGTAGTCACATGGTTTCTAATTAGTTCTTGTGCTTTCTCAATGCTGAATGACTCAAAATTGGAGGATTCAGTCGAGCCACCTTTCAGTTCTTTGAAACTCGAGGTTAAGAGGATCTTGTCTTCTGATTTTTTCCTCCTCAAGCTACCGAAGGCCTGATGCCTGAGGCAATCTTGCTCACTCATCTCATTAAGTCTTCCATCTATCCATCTTATACTCAACTTACTGATGAAAGTTGGATCAAGACCTCCCTTGTTTTCTACATACCAAGCCTGATTTTCTGAGTTAGAGTGATATCTTCTTGAGTCTCTATCCATTCGATCACCCCATTAAACAAATCATGACATAAAATTGATGGGCGCCGGGCTCTACTCCTGCATCAATCCAAGAGTGACTTCTGATGCTAACATTTCTAGCATTGTTGCTGGGGACAAAATTGAAGTTTTTCCCTAGGTAGAACAACATTAAGTCTCTTATTCTAAAGGTGCATTAGATATCAGAGCCCTTCAAGATTGCTACTGTGCACTTGGCGACTCCACTGTGGTGACTCCAAGGTCTCCACATCACTATTTCAGTTGTGTCTACTGTTAGCACACCTAAAAGTTGACCCAGAGGAGCTCTCTCAAGAAAGTTTCAGCAGCTGCTTTCTCAGCCTGAGAAGTTTCCTGGGGTAACGACAACGTTAAGATCTGGCCTTTGATGGCGAACAAGGACCAGGCATATTCGAAGCTGTGCATCTTTGACCTGACGACTCCATGATTCGAGGATCGGTCAATGACTCCACTAACTCGATATGGAAAATATCTTAGCTCAAAGGTTGGATTTTTGTGACTTTTCCCAGATAGTTGGTTTTCCTAATCCACTGCCAGATAGAGATGAATGGGAAGATATCCTCCCTGAATTTCAAGCAAAATTTTCAGAGATACCAGCTGAGCATTTACTGAAGTTTCATGAGGTTATTCATCGACTTAATATCAGGCATGAAGATGTCCAGATTAAGTTTTTTAAGTATTCATTGAAGGGAGCTTCTCTTGATTGGTGTCAATCTCTTCCCACTGCAAGCATCCATTCTTTGACATATTTTCATACAACTTTTAATTCATTTTGTAAAGATTACTATCCAGCTGATTGTTTGTTTGAAAACTGTTGTGAGGAGTTTTCTTCGCTTCATGAAGCCTCTAATGGCCCTGTAGACCATGTTTGTGATGAAGCTTTTACTATAGAGGAAATCATTTTCTATGAAAATATAGAGGTGTTGAATGATATTAATTATGCTTGCCCTAGAACGAAAGCATCTGACATTATTTTAGATGCACCTGTTCTTTTAGATGTTCATAAAGATCAACATGCCTCTTGTGAAAATTATGAGTTTATAGAGCAGATGTGGTCTATAGTAGATGGCTCACTTGGGTATCAGGTTGAAGCAGATGTTCCTAGCAGCCCTGCTTATGATGACGAAGATCTCCCCATTTTTAAAGAAGAGATGGTTGTGGAGGAGAATTTTTCTCTTTTCCTTCAAGGGGTTTCTCACGATATATTTTTAGTTGGGATTAAAGAGAAAAAAATTATGTATGAACAACCAGAAGTAGCAGATACCACTGTCCCTGAAATGGATATTTTTGACGGATCACTATTCTGGAGGAGGAACATAGAAATGAAGGTCAACCCCTTTTTGATGAATATTATAGTGATGATGAGAAACAAGCTTATCCTACATTTGATCACTATGAATACATTGACCGACATGACAGTAAGCAGAGCCATCCCATGGTCCCTATTTATGATGAATACGAATCTAACCTGGGGGAGAGCCAACAAGAAGAGGAGAAAGAACCAGAGGAGCAGAGTATTTTCTGTCTAGAGCCAGTCATCGAGCAGCGAGCCTACATCGGTTGTCCACCCACCTGTGCTTATCAGAGATATTCAACCACATGTGAACAATTGTGTAGCAAAGGAGGCTGTCTGTTGACCATTTTCTAGAATTTGCCACTCATTCTATGACCCTGTTAGCATGTACATGGAGTGGCATTTCCTTTATGCCTTGGAGCCGCCCACCTTCATCTTCACGGCAACCCTTGAAGATGAATTAAAGGATGTAACCATTCTGATGTCCTGGTTACATCGTATGTTATCCATCATCGACAGATTGAAGGAGCTTCTGTTCTGGAAGTTGCTTGAATGGATATGGTGGAAGTTTTCTTTCACCTAGCCCCATGTAAAGGATTCTGATAGTTTAGGACTGTACATAAATAATCTCTTTTGAGCATGTATCTTGTTTTGTTTTGCTTTTACTTTTTGACCTGTATTTTCAGCAGGGGGTTTTTGAGCTTGACTCCATAGCCCAACAACCAGGCACTGGGACTGCAAATGAGTTCTTAGAGCATCACAGGGATGACTCTATCCCCCATGGAGCCTAATGTTAGCACCAATTCTTGCAAGCGGAGTGTTTTTCCCTGATTTCAGACCCTTGATGTAGAATGCGAAGAAGTGGGGTTTCAAAACCCATCAAATGCATTCTAATCCAAGGTCACAACCATGAGCGCAATAAAGCAACACACAAAAATCCATTTCGGATGGAAAATGCAAGTAGGCGAGCGAGCAGTCTGAGTACAACGACAAAGATCCATCTATAGAGCAGATCGACGGTCATCGGGTTTTCGGGGCTACCAATTTGCCCAAGGTTTATCACAAGAAATAACACCCATATTTCAAGGCAAATGGCTTGACCATCACATTATAGTTGAACCAACACTGATCCACAGGATCATAGGACTGATTATGAAAGGACCTAACCCGTAGGATTTTTATCCAAGAAAAGATGCAGATCGCGGGCTAGCAAAAAGGATCAAGGATACTTACGATGATGTCAAGAAGGGTACAAGATGCTACAAGGTAGCTTTGATCTAGAGTGGCACAATGCGCCTTCAACTGATAGCTGGAAAATTAGCAAGGAAGAACCGACTTACACAGGTCACCAGATTTGTCGTTGACCTTGCAGAGAAGTGCGTGGAAGGCCTACATATGAACTGGGAAAAATACCTAGTTAACCAGTTGGAGCTAGACTACCGAGAAGCATAGGACCAGGGTTATGAATTTCATTTCAGCTGGCTCATAATCCTCATTTCATTTGTTGCCCGAGAGATGCTGGAAGGTGCCACCTTCCCAGACATAGAACCATATGAACCACTCGACACGAAGTTCTCTACCCTGTGGTATTCAATCGATATGAACAATCAGTGGCAATTGAATGTTGTTTTTCATACATATTACCTCCAGTTAAAGAGAGCCATCCAAGCTGAGCCTCACATGACTTCGAACACCCTACACAGGTTTCGACCCCTGATGAAGTTCAACGTTGATCAACACTTCATCTACATAACAGTGTGAGCAGACGAACATAAAGAGAAGCTCCAGTCATATTACAAACTAATAAAAGAAGAACTTGAGGAGATTACTAAGGAATGGTCCATTGACCTCCGTATCGCTGCCAACCCCGCAGATATATCTGATATTGACAGCCAAGAGGATGCTCATAAAGAACAATATACAACTGGCACTAGCAAGCCAAAGAAGACTGAGGATGATCTAGGTGGATATTGGTGGCCACCCACCTTTTCCAATTGGCTCAAAACAGTTTTCTGGCAATTTTGGCAATTTACTATTTTTAGTAGTTTTAACTTCCAAGGCCATTTTGAGGGCATAAATGAAGGTTTTTCAGGATAGAAACAACTCAATGATAGCCAAAGGCATGAATAATTCCCCAAAATGAATCTACTCAATTATACCTTTCCAACGAGCTATCATACGCCTAAAACAGAGATCGTATGCAAAAGTTACGACCCCGAGAAGTTAATGTACTAACTTACCCAAATAGGGCCCACATGACTTTTGGCGCTTCATCTCCTAGGGTTAGGTTTTTGGATATCTAGGGTTTTTGGCATTCCTGTTTATTGTAAAAAGGCCTTTAGATCCTGATTGTAATCTTCTTCTTGCGAATGAGCGCAACCATCACATCTCTTCTCAGAGATAAGCTGCCACCATTACAACAAGCTTGTTTTCACTGCATTTTACAGTTTCAACTTATTTCGTTATTGAATAGAAAACCCGTTTTACTGTATATCTGTTATTTTGTGTTAAGAACCTATTAATAATCCGTATTCATTTCATTCTTCTCATAAAATCCGAATCAATGGTATAAAAGCGGTATGCTCCTTGTCGTCTTAATGCATGTCCCCAACGAGGTCGGAGTACAAAGAGTTGGGTCTCGAGCTTGTTTCTCTTGAGCACAAAATCTCTCGCATGCCCAAGCAACCTCTCATGGAAGGAGAAAAGAAAGATGATGGGATAGGATATATTTTCAAACTATTGACTAAGGAATCCCTCATGCAACAGAGGAACGAGATGATGGATAGTTTAGCGCAAATCCTTCGGCAACTACCAACAGACGACACATCTTCTTCAAGTGGAGGCACCTCCCCCTTCAAGGTACAAACAAAATTTGATATTCCTATATTTGAAGGTCAGATAGATGTAGATGTTTTAGACAAATGGTTGAATCTACTAGAAGGTTATTTTTCTGTCCATGAATTTTCGGATAAATAAAAGATTACTTTTGCGCTCCTCAAAGCCGTTCCCCATGTCAAAGATTGGTGGGAAACTTTCTGTGAGCAAAAGGAAATAGAAGAACCCTCATTATTTATAGTGACAACCACCTAGGAATCCTTTAGGGATGCTATTAAGGAACAATACTACCCTATCGGAAGTTATGATGACCTGTATACCAAATGGACTACACTGCGGCAAGAAAGGGACCAAGCAGTGTTAGATTTCACAAATCTTTTCCATACCTTGCGCAACAAGCTGGGTATCAAAGATACAGAGCGACATTTGGTGCTCAAGTACCACGGTGCTTTGCATAGATACATCCATACCAAAATGGATTTTCTGGACATCTCCTCCTTGGGTACGACCTACCGATATGTTGTCAAAATCGAGCAGAAGTTCAAACAAAAGATGTGGCAATTTGGGCTTGGGAACCCCTCACAACAAAATCCAGTAAAGGGCAGAACCAACCCATAGAACAAAGGACAGAGAAAATATGGATAGTATCAGGACAATCAGTCCAATCTGCAAGCAAAGAAGGACACCAAAAGGACAAAGAAACATATCAGGAAGTGGTGTGACTTCCATAAGAGCCCTTGGCATAACACTGTTGACTGCCGCTCAAAGTAGTCATTGGTGGCTGAAGTGAAAGCCTCTGAATTAGATGTGGATTTTGACTCTAAGACAGAACCAGAAAGGGGAAGATGGATCATTGACATGGAACCCAGTGCCATCATTGCTACCACCAAGCTCCAGCCTGGTGAACCAGATGAACCAGAAGAAGGAGAGCGCCTCTTACATTCATAGATGTGGGTAAAAGGAACCCCGCTACACTTCATCATTGATAGCGGTATCTAGAAGAACCTCATCTCAGCAAAGGTTGTCAAGCGGCTGGCCCTATCGACAATGCCACACCCACAACCCTACACCATTGGATGGCTCTGCCAAAGAAGCGATCTCCGCATCAACCAACAATGTCGACTGTCATACGACATCAAGCCCTTCAAAGATGAGGTATTGTGTGATGTTGCTACTCTCAAATTTTTTGATGTTCTTTTGGGCCAACCTCATTGTTGGAAACATCATGCTATATATGAGTCTAGGCCTCATAGTGTTATTATTACTTTGAATAGGAAATGGTATAGGATACCCGAGGCAGTCCCACCTAGTGCTATTTCCTTGATCTCTGCTAAGAAATGCAAGAAGGTCATCTCTCAGATGGGGAAGTTTGTCTTCTTCGTGATGTGCTCTCAGAATAAGTGAAGGATCACAACCACATATAGGGTCTCTACGACTGACCTCTCCAGACAACAGAAGCAAGTAGACAAGGTCATGGAAGAATACTCAGATATCTTCTCCTCACCTACTGGGGTACCTCTGCACTTCCAGGTCAAGAACCCCATCGATTTGACCCTCAACGCATCGCTGCCTAATGGGCTAGTCTATCATCACTCTCTATTAGAGAATGAGGAGATCAAGCGATAGATCCAAGTGCTGCTCCACAAGGGGCACATCCATCCCAGCTCATCACCTTGCGGGAGCCCAATCGTGCTGGTACAAAAGAAAGATGGAACCTGGCAACTCTACATTGATTACCAGGCTATGAATAAAATCAGAGTCATAAAATGGTACTTGATTCCCCAAATCGACGACCTCCTTGATCAACTCACGGGGGCCAAATAATTTAGTAAGATTGATTTGAAGTCTAGCTACCACCATATCCCGATAGAATAGACAGATGTATGGAAGACCGCCTTCAAGTCAAAGGAAGGCCTTTTTGAATGGTTGGTCATGCCCTTTGGTTTGAGAAATGCACCAACCACTTTCATGAGGTTGATGGATGATATCCTATGACCATTCACAAATAATTTTTTAGTGGTGTATCTTGATGACATTCTCATTTACAACAAGACTTGGGCCAAACACTTGCAACATATTTAGCAGGTTCTGCACACCCTGGGACAACACAAGCTATACACCAACTTGGAAAAATGCTCCTTCAACATGGATAGGGTCCATTACCTGGGATACATCATTGATCAGCATGGTGTACATGTGGACCTAGAAAATATACAAGTCATCCATGACTGGCCAGCCCTAACCACACTCACCGAGCTCCGGAGCTTCTTGGGCCTTGCCAATTTCTACCGCAGGTTCATGTTGGGATTCTCCCATATTGCATGGGCCCTCAGCTGAATAAATAGGGGTGGTGGTAAGGAAAAATTTGAGTGGGGGCGGTCCCAACAACAAGCGTTTGATGATTTGAAGTAGCGTTTGTGCTCAGCCCCAGTACTTTCACTCCCATACCTACAACAGCCCTTTGAGATTGAGACAGATGCTTCCGAGTATGCTATGGGTGCCGTTCTCACTCAGCACGACCACCCCATGGCCTATCATAGTGAGACACTATCAGATGATTTTTGTAAGTACCCTACTTATGACAAAGAAATGTACTCCATTGTGCAAGCCTACCGCCAGTGGAGACACTACATTCTTGGGAAGGAGACAGTCATCCACACTGATCATAAGCCATTGTAGTTCATGCAGACACAAGGAAAATTGCAGAATGAACGCCATCAAAAGTGGTCCACATACTTGCAACAATTCCACCTCAACATCAAGTATAAAACAAGAAGCACCAATCACGTCATTGATTGCCTCATCAGACCACCAGTCGTGGCACTCACCATGGTGCTAGACTCTTGCGACCATGAGACCTCTGGATGGCCCCAACTCTACGAGATAGACCTGGACTTCACCACCTCCTACCAAATGTTGGGGGAAAACATAGCTGTTGATAATTTCCACATTCAAGATGGTTTGTTGTGTCGTCTGGGCCATATTTGTGTTCCCTGAAGCGAGCGAGTGAAGCTGATCTGGGAATCCCACTATAGTCAGGTGGTAGGACACTTTGACATCGAAAAGATAGTGGTGATGCTACAAAAACACTTCTATTGGTAGAAACTTCGAAATGAGGTCAGCAAGTATATCAGGTCCTGCCTGCCTGTGCGATTGCCAAATCGACCACTAAAAAACAGTGCATGTACACCCCTTTTCCTACTCCTGACAGGCCATGGGAATCCATCTCAATGGACTAAATGTTGGGCCTCCCATTAACCAAGTGGGGAAACGACTTTGTTTTTGTGGTTGTTGATAGATTTTCTAAGATCACGATTTTGGTTGCCTGTAAGAAGAACATCACAGTAGAGGCCACCGCCAAGATCTTCTTTGAACGATTCTGGGTACATTTTGGAATCCCACAAACCATTGTCTTAGATTGGGACAGTTGATTTCTCAGCACATTCTGGTCGAGCCTCTGGTCACTTCTGGACACCAAGCTCACCAAATCCACGACCTTCCACTCCTAGACAGATGGCCAAACCGAGGTCATAAATCGAATGATTTTCCATATCCTCTGCATGTATAATTCACAACACCCTCACACATGGGATGAGAGTCTTCCCTATGTCCAACATAGCTACAACTGATCCTTGCATAACTCAATCCTCCACAACCCCATTCAGGTGGGATTGGGATTCCAACCATTGGGTCTCATAGATGTTGCACTTCCCCTTGCGGTCACCTCAACCGACTCATCTCCTGCTCAAAATGAAGATGATAAAGCCACCCGTTTCATTGAGTGGATCTAGCACATCCACCAATAGGTTCAGGATATCCTACAGAAGTCCAATGACAAGTACAAAGAACACCATGATCAACATCAGGTGCCACATAAGTTTCAGGTGGGCGACAAAGTTTGGTTGCACTTGCAGAAAGAACACCTTACAGGACCCCATCAGAAGCTTCACCCACTTCGTTATGGGTTGTACACCATCACCAAGGCCATGGGGGATAATGCTTTTCAGTTCAACATTCCTCCTTTCCTTGGCCTGCACCCAGTTTTCAACGTGGATCTCCTTCGCCCTTATTTCCCACCATTATTGGGCACCTCAGAAGTAGCAGAACAACTGACACCAACTGAGCTCAACCCTGACTGAATACAACATGCATCCACTGATCATATTGTGGACACAAATATAAAGGGCAATCAACAACAAAAGATCCAACTTTATTGAGTCGTCAAAGCAGGGCCGCTTCTGCACCAAGGCAAGTGGCTCACCCGGGGCCAGATTAAGCAGAAATTTCCTCATTTGATGGGGGACCTCAATGCAATGGAGACCATTTCTTCCTAAGGAGGGAGGATTGATCCAAGTGGATATCATTGGCCACCCAACTTTTCCAACTGGATCAAAACAATTTTCTGGCAATTTTGGCAATTTACTATTTTTAGCAGTTTTAACTTCTTGGGCCATTTTGAGGGCCTAAATGAAGGTTTTCCAGGATCAACCCAACTCAATGATAGCCAAAAGCATGATTGAGGCCTGAAAATGAATCTGCTCGATGATACATTTCCAACGGGCTATCATATGGCTAAAACAAAGATTGTATGCAAAAGTTACGACCCTGAGAAGTTAATGTACTAACTTACCCAAACGGGGCCCACATGACTTTTGGCGCTTCATCTCCTAGGGTTAGGTTTTTGGATGTATAGGGTTTTTGGCATTCCTGTTTATTGTAAAAAGGCCTTCAGAACCTGATTGTAATCTTCTTCTTATGAATGAGTGCAACCGTCACATCTCTTCTCAAAGATAAGTCGCCACCATTCCAACAAGCTTGTTTCCGCTGCATTTTACAGTTTCAGCTTATTTCGTTATTGAATAGAAAACCAGTTTTACTGTATCTCTGTTATTTTGTGTTAAGAACCTGTTAATAATCTGTATTCATTTAGTTCTTCTCATAAAATACGGATCAGAGGAGGTCAAAAATTTAGAAAACACCTCAAGAAAGACTGCTTCAGTGTCACTTGACCGAGGGGGGATGACAAAGTGGAAGCTGAACAAAAACCAGGCAAAGTAACACTTCCTAGAGACGAGGTTGACCCATTAAAGAAGAGGAAGGGTTCCCCCTCGAAACCTTCTTTCTGAAAGAAATAAAAATCCTCCATGACCAAGATGTAGACTATCCTCACCTCTGATGACTTCGACTTCCTCATAACAGCCCTGAACGATGCTTCATTGGAAATAGCAGAAAAACAAGAGGCCAAGCATGAAGCAATGTATGATAGGATTGAAGTCAAACTCTGAGGGGTACAACGGGCCCTCCATTCCAGCCATGTAGTCCACACTGCGCATCTTCCATCGGGAACACCAGATCTGGGAGATGAACCAACCCAACTCAACTGACTAGCTGATACTGTCGAAGCTCGCCTTCGATGAGCACAAGAGGAAACAGAACAGGCCACCCAAGATTTTATGCAAGTACAAGGAGTACTTGTAGAACAACGTCGAGCTGCAGAACAGGAAAATATTTCCCTCCAAGGGAAGTTCGACGAAGAAAAAGCACATATACAATAAGGAAAAGAACAGTTGCTCGCCGAGCAACTCGAAGTAAAGGAATCGATCAACAAATCACTTCGCTCTGTGACAGTCATAGAAATAAAGGTAGAAGATTGAGTTACACAACAAGTAGAGCTGCTTGTAGAAGTGATTCAATAGCTACAACAACGCATCATAGACTTAGAACTGCGCATAGTGCCCGAGACCCCACAGGATGTGAGGGACCAAAGAGAAGCAACTGCCATGAGCACAGTTGAGAGACTAAAAATCCTTTCTATGGAGTACAAGAAGCTCACTAATCACAGTGCCCAGACCTACGAGAAACTCACTGAGAATCTAGAACTGAAGGCGCTGGAGTCGCAACTCCAAGAGGTGAAGTATCAAGCCTAAACGATACAGGCACAGTTGAAGACCCTGTCAGTTGTGGAAAGAATGAAGAGATCTCAAGAGAAATGCACCACCCAACAATAGATTCACGCTATTCAAAGAATATTTATGGAAGTAAATCAGAGACTATAACCTGTACAAGATAAAGCCTACCAATTGTTTACAAAAGTTGAAAGCTAAGGAGAAGAACTAGAGCAGGTTGTTAATGCAATTGAACAACACTTAGAAGGACCTGTGAACGATACAGTCATCCAAGAGTTTGTTGAACAAGAGGTCATAGCACAACAAGTTGAAGCAGCTCGAGCCAAGCTCGAGGCTTTCAAGGCAGAAATACCCAAGTCGGAGTGACTCGGGATGAGTCATAGGTGAGTGTTGGGGGCCTGTTGGCCCTTGACCAAGTTTTGGGATATCCTTGGTCAAGTTTGACCATTTTGGACTTCGACAGCTTGTCAAAGGAGGAGCACAAAATGAAGCAGAGATTGCGGGATATCGACCCCTTTTTGGGTCCTTTTTGGGATTTGGGAATATGTAACAGGTATCAGAATGTCGACCCATGGGTTTACCCATGTTTAGGCCTAGTTTGTATAAATAGATGCTAAAAAAATGTAGTAAGTATGAATGGCTAAGTGCTAGACCTAAGTGAATGAAGGATTGTAAATGCTTTGTGCATACTGTGTGAGACTTAAAGAGCTATGTGCAAGTAATTGTAAGAAGGCTTGGTGCTGTAACCTGGCTCGAAGAAGGAAGATCTGGTGAAGTGCACGCAGATCTCCTGTCTTATGCAGAATAGGATCTTGATGCTATGTGCCTGTAAGAATCTTGACTGAAGATAATAAAGAAGAAGAGTTGGTGGACGTAGCCCCAGGGTGGGGGTGAACCATGTATATGCTGTGTTGCTCTGTTTTGTGTGATGTGATCATGTGTTTATGTATTTACTTGCTAAGTGCTTCAATATAGATAGATAGATATGTTTATGCTTTGTGATAATAATGTATATGGAAGCTAGACCTTACCTATGTGAATGCGCTTAGTGCTTGAATCTGTTAGATCTGACATGTTCCTGTTATGCTGAGTGATATTTGATATTGGATCCGGTTGAATACTGCGATGCTCTGTAATTAGGGTTTGTCTGCGTTGTTACCAATAATTGGATATTGATAAAGGTTTACTGCTAAGTGTTGTATTAAATACTGTAATCATAGATCTGTGTCCCAGCTAAGGTTGCAGACATCTGAGTCTTGTAACCACCCCTGCCTCTACCTCAGGTGAGACTTCATCTGCTTCACAGGTGTTGCCGAAAGGGTCGGTAGTTAGGGTTTTGTTGGTGCACTGTTGTAGCGTTGAACCCCGAGTCTGCCCCTGTGCCAACAATTTGTTTTGGGGATACAAAGACAATGCAGAGAGTGAACAAGAAGATGAGAATCTTGAAAAGTTGAAGCATGTTGAAACTGAAAATAACAAGCTTAGAAACACAAACAAAATACTAAAAGGTGAATTGAGTAGTTGTGAAGAAGAGAATTACAAGATTGAAAAGATCATTGATAGCTTGAAGGAACAATTAGAAGATTACAAGAAATTGAAAACATAATTGGATCACATAAAAGGGGAGCTACTATTGACAATAGAAAAGTTGAAGAAGCTCGAAAAAAATACTGAAAAATTAGATGAGATCCTTAGCATTCAAAGATATCCAAACAACAAGACATGACTAGGACACAATGACAGTTTGAAGACAACAAAACAAGAGATGGCAGATGAAAATGATGAAACCAACACTCCAAGACAAGTTGAACAACAAGATAGAAGACTAGAATTCAGAAGGAATGAGACATCAAGAAGATCCTCTCCCATCAGGTATGAAAACAATCATTATGAAGGAAACTATAGAATAATATATTGTGAACCCAGATGGACCACACCACAAATAAGATAAGTTACTCCCAGGTATCAAAATTTCTTTCTTGGACATTTTTATACTTGTGGAAATTTTGGACACAATGCAATCAATTGTATAATCAATGAAAATAATAACTACACAAGATACATGAATGGTGCAAATAGTAGATATGGAAATGTTCGTAGACCTGTCAATAGAAATTATAATCCATTTGACCCATTAATGGATCAAAATATTGTATGTTACAAGTGCAATAATCTTGGTCACAAAGCACGAGATTGCAGAGAGATGAAGGAAGATAATCGTATGCCAAATGTCCCTATACCAACTACAACATGGAAAAGGAAAGAAATTCCACACAATGAAAACTGTCGAATAGCATTGGTTGCTAAAGAATGCAAAGAAGAATATGAATGGTTCATAGACAATGGGTGCTCATATCATATGACCAGAGATCAAAGCAAATTTGTCATCTTGAAGAAAAAGGGTGGAAATTGTTGCATTTGGACACAACTCATCTACCAAAATACTTGGAAAATGAATTGTAAAGCTTGGAAGTGAAAATGTAAAAGCAGAAAATGTCCTATTGGTTGAATATTTGAAGCATAATATCCTTAGTGTCAGCAAAATATGTGATCAAGGATACACTCTTACGTTTGAATCCTGAAAATGTAAAATCAGAAAAAACAACTTAGGAAGATTGGTTGCAACTGCCACAAGAAGACTGAACAACATATACATCCTAGACATGAAGAAAAGAGAGAAGACAAAAGCCACACAAAAGGATTCCAAGGAAGAAAAAGTCCCAAAGAACAAAAATAAGTATGAAGTATTATTGAGTGCCACATGTTCAGGGGGAGCAACCCCAAAGAAGAAGGTCAGTTTATGCCATTGAACTCACGGGGAGAAACCCCACCCTTTGCCATTGATGTCAAAGGGGGAGAGAAATTGGGATCACGATGACAGGGGAAGAATGAGTGTTTCCATCAATGACAAAGTCAAATATTGTTGGAAGAATGGTTGTTTTCATTGATGTCAACCCTAGTCATTGGTTTTGGACCCCAAGATTGATGAAGGTATTTGGACATGAAGGACAATGCACATGCAGATACAACACCCATGGATGGATAGTATACATCATGTTGTTTCCAGTGGTAGGTGGAACATCACGGTTGAGGAGAAATGAATTTTTGAAGATGACAGAGTGAATTGAAGAAGGAAGTACATGTCGGCCCTGAAGATAATTAAAGAAAAAAATTACAAAATAAGAAAGTGTGAGGTCGACCCTAATGTTAAAAGGAAGTGACATAAAGGGTATAAATACATCTCGTTAAACATTCATTTTTCAACACACACAATTTTTTTAATGAACAAGGAGATATAATTCAAATTTCAGAGGGAATCTGAAGTAAAGAAGGCCGAATTTCAAGGGAGGATGAAGTCTTTTGGTGAGCTGTTCTAAGGTATGTTATTTACAGGTCATCTTACCATTTTTGCTATAATTTTTTTTCTAGAATGATTCAGATGGTGAAATTGGTATGCTATTGAGAAGACATATCTTCAACTCCCAGGTATCAAACTATCTTTTTTGGTTTATGTTATGCATGTAATAATTTTGGACATAAAGTTACGAATTGAAGATATAACAGTAGGAAAATAAAAAACTTTGAAAGTCATACACAAAAGGGTTATCCAAGAAGGCCTAGTGAAACACAAAGAAGAAGTTACAATATGTTTGAATCATTGAGCACTGAAGTGGAATGCTACAAGTGTAACAACTTTGGACACATGGCCAAAGATTGCAGAATGACAATTCCTCCTAGATAACCACAACATAACAACAACAGTCACAAACAAGAACCTCAGAAGAGAACATGGATAAGAAAGCATAATCAATATAGCAATGAAGAATGCACACTCGCTCTACAAGCTAAGAAAAATAAATGTGGTTGGTATGTTGATAGTGGTTGTTCAAAACACATGACAGGTGATAAAGATAGGTTTCTTACATTAATAAAGGAAAGAGATGGATCAATCTCCTTTAGAAATGAGGATTCGCCTAAAATAATTGAAAAATGAATGGTCAGAATTGGAAACAAGAATACCAAGGCAGAAAATGTTCTACTAGTAGAATATATGAAACATAATATTCTATGTGTGAGTCAAATATGTGACCAAGGTCATAAAGTTACTTTTGATTCACAAAAGTGGGAGATAAGAAAATAAGGTTTAGGAAAATTGATGACAACAACTGTAAGAACTTCAAGCAACATATATGTACTAAGTGAAATTGGAAATGAAAAGTGTTGTCTAGGAAAATAAGATGAAAGTTGGCTACGGAAAAGAAGAATGGGTCACATACACTTTGAAAACCTTGTCAAATTAAAAAAAAAGGAATCATTTAGAGAAATGCCCCGGATTACGAAACCAACCAACACTTTATGCAAGCATTGTCAACAAGGAAAGCAAACAAAGTCCAGGTTTAAATCAAAAGAATATTCAACGACAAGACCATTGGAAATTGTGCATACTGATCTAGTTAGACCAACTAGAACAAAGGGTTTAAAAGGTGAGAAATACTTTATGTTCTTAGTTGGTGATTATACAAGAATGCCTGTAGTTTTCTTTCTCAGGAATAAGTTATATGCTTTTGAAAACTTGAAGGTCTACAAGGTAATGGTTGAAAATGAAGTGGATTCAAAAATCAAATGTTTGAGATATGATAATGGAGGAGAGTTCACTTCAAAGGAATTTATGGACTACTACAACAGGCATGGAATAAAAAGGCAATTCTTCGTTGCTAGGACACCTCAACAAAATGGAGTTGTTGAAAGAAAGAACATGACAGTATAGGAAATGGCTTGAACAATGTTAATGGATTCCAAATTGACAGATATCTTTTGGACACATGCAATGCATACAACGGTTCACACTCAAAACAGAGTAATTCTCAGAAACAACATTGACAAAACTACCTACGAGCTATGGAAAGGAAGACTAACAAATGTGAAGCACTTTAGAGTATATGGAAGAAAATGCGACATCAAAAGAGAAGATGGAAGAGTGGGAAAGTTTGTCTCTCACGTGGACAAAGGAGTACTTGTTGGTTACTCAAGTACAAGGAAAGCATACAAGTGTTACAATTTGAGGTTGAAAAAAGTTGTGGAAAGCATCAATGTAACAATTGATGAAACAAATGGACGCGAATTAAAGGAAGAAGAAAATGAATCAATGGAACAACTTTACGAAGAAGAAGTATAAGGTGAAGAAGAAGTAGAAGGGGAAGATGAAGAGGATCAGACAGAAGTAGAAGAGAAAGTTCAACAAGTGCCTCCAAAGACACCTAGCAAACAAGTACAAAAGAATCATCCTTCAGATTAGATTATCGGAAACAAAGATGTAGTAGTTGAGACTAGAAGAAGAACCCGTTCACTAGAATAAACACACCTAACACTCTTATATACGATTGAACCAAAATGTTTTGAAGAGGCCAACAATGATGAATTTTGGAATAAGGCCATGGATGAAGAATTGGATCAAATAGAGAAGAATGACACTTGGGAATTGGTTCCAAGACCAAAGAATAAGAATGTGATTGGCACAAAGTGGGCATTCATAAATAAATTGAATGAAGATGGACATGTTACAAGGAACAAAGCTAGATTGGTATGTAAAGGATACACACAGGTTGAAGGAATCGACTTTGAAGAGACATTTGCTCTAGTTTCCAGAATGAAAGCAATCTGATTGCTCCTAGCTTATGCATGCTCCAAGAATATTAAAATGTATCAGATGGACATGAAATCAACTTTTCTGAATGAGGAACTTGAAGAAGAAGTATACATTGAACAACCATAAGGATTTCAGTTGTCGGAGAATGTAGATTATGTGTGTAAATTGAATAAGGCCTTGTATGGTCTAAAACAGGCTCCTAGAGCATGGTACTATAGACTTGATAAATATTTACAACAAACAAAGTTCAGAAAAGGAAGTGCAAACAACAACCTCTACATCAAGGTAAATCAAGATAGTGTTTTATTAAATGAAATTTATGTTGATGATATTATTTTTGGAAGTACTGATGATATGTTAAGCCAAAAATTTTCAAAGGATATGAAGAATGAATTTGAAATGTCATTACTTGGAGAACTATTATTCTTTCTAGGTCTTCAGATACGTCAAAACAACCAAGGAATTATTATTTCTCAAACTAAGTATATCAGAGAAATTCTAAAGAGGTCCAAAATGGAAGATTGCAAACCAATTACCACTCCTATGCAAACCAGTTGAAAGTTGAGAAAATATGATGATTCAAAGTCTACATACTAGAGGCAATACATGTCAATAATTGGTAGCTTACTATATATGACAACAAACCAGACTAGATGTAATGCAGGCAGTTGGATAGGTGGCACGATTTCAAGCAACACCAAAGGAATCACATGTATTAGTAGTGAAGAGGATTTTTAGATGTCTCAAAGGAACATAAGAGTTTGGATTATGGTATCCAAAAAGAAAAGATCTTTCACATATTGCCTACACAAATGAAGATTGGGAAGGTTGCATTGATGACTGACGAAGCGCCAATGGAACAACGTTCTACTTGGGTGAGTGTTTAGTATCATGGTTAAGCAAGAAACAATCATCAGTATCCTTATCTATAGCCGAGGCATAGTATATTGCAACAACATCATGTTGTACACAGGTTCTATGGATGAAACAAACTCTGACAGATATATAGGTTGTGTATGATGAGCCCATTCCAATATATTGTGATAATACAAGCGCCATCAGTATCTCAATGAACCCGATGATGCACTCCATGATGAAGCACATTCCAATAAAGTATCACTTTCTACGGGAACATGTTGCAGAGAAGAACATCAGAGTTAAATATGTGGGCACAAAATAACAAGTAGCATACATCTTTACAAAACCACTTCGACAGGAAGCCTTTGAGTATCTTCGCCAGAGAATTAGAGTAATTTTTACTCCAAAATGAATGCTTTTGAATGCTTATCTAATAGGTCTTAGATTTACATGAGGAAGCACCATAAAGAGGACAGTTTAGGTTGGGATATCAGTTCAGGAAGAGTTCATTCAGGGGGAGTATCCCCAAGGATAGTTCAGTTAGGGGGAGCAACCCCAGATGGAAAGATACCTTTTCCATTGATGACAAAGGGGGATAGATTTATCAGATGCAAAACACAGAGGAAGATACCTTTTCCATTGATGACAAAGGGGGATAGATTTATCAGATGCAGAACACAGAGGCATGGTTCCAGGGTGAGTGATAGTCACATGGGGAGCATGAGTGATATGACTCCAGTATTGCATCAGAGTGTTGCCATCAATGCCAAAGGTGTAGATTGTTGATTAATTGGGTTGGTTGTCATTGATGGATAATGGTATGAGTTTTGATATATTTGCAAGTAAGACTATTCTAGATGGATAGTACATGTCATGCCATTTCCAGTGGTATGTGGAACGTCACATAACTCCTCACTGTTAGAGATTTATGGCCATGTGAAGTTGGAGAACCCTCATGAGTCAACTAGAAGCCCCAAAAGGTCAAAGTAGTCAAAGTGTTTGCAAAAGAAATTATTTAAATAATAAAGTTAATGGAGAACTCCCTAAAATAAGGAAAGTGGGATGCTACATGAAAGTATAAATAAGAGGCAATACTCTCTCATTTAATCACACTTGAACCTGTTGAATATCATTGAATATCTATTTTGTGAAAGGTTATTTGGGCAGGTATTATTGATAGAGAAAAGTGCGGCAGGAAAAGTGTGGAAGAAAAAGTGCAGTAGGAAAAGTGCAGCAAAAAAAGTGCGATAGAAAAATTGTGGCAGAAAAATTGCGGAAGAAAAAGTGTGACAGAAAAATCATGGCAGAAAAATCACGACAGAAAAAGTGCGGCAAAAAAATCGCAGCAGAAAAGTGCGGCAAAAAAATAGCGACAACAACATGGTTGGGATCTATTTATGACAGATATGACACATCTTGTTTGAGGTATGTTTTGTGAGCTAGGGTTTAGCTCTTGAGATGGTATTGGATGTTCAATATTGATCCATATATTAGATTTGTTGAGGGATATAATTGGTAATTTGTTGTTGGTATTTGGCATATGGGTATTGGTCTTTTGGTTGTGATGTGTTGCTGAAGTTGTTGGTTTAGCTTGAGGCTACATAACAGTGAGGTTGTGGCACATTGTTTGATTGAAGGTTTTATGGTATTTGG
>ML795588.1:472068-506455 GCA_009831015.1 Picea engelmannii | reverse complement strand
TTGGTGTCTCTTCACTCACCCTCACTTTAATCATAAAGTTATCTTTTAATTTGCATCTCACAAATTAATTTGACTAAGACCCATATTCGGCAATTTCTCCCCCCTTAGGCGCCTAGGGAAGAGAAACACTTGCCTTGGTACTTTATTTTAATTTAAAATTTAACAGGCATCATATTTCATTGGTAATGATCTCAACACCTTTTGGACAACAATTTTATCTTTTAATTCTTCTCACAATGCTTTGATTGAATTGACTATTTCATCCACTCTTTGAAAATATCCTGCAATGTTTTCTTCCTCTTTCATCTTCATACTTTCAAACTTCCCTCTATATGTTTTAAGTTTGGATTGCTTTACTTTTCTATCTCCTTCATAGATAACTTTAAGTTTCTCCCAGATTTATTTTGTTGATTTACAGTGCATCACTTTTACAAATATAAGATTTGATAATCCACCCATAATTTTATTAACAACCCTTGAATTATCATTACATATTTTCTTCTTAGCAACATCTGAAGGTGCAATAGTTGGTGAAGTGTAACCATTTACCACAAATAGCCAAACATCACACCGAAGATCCATCATGTAACTTATCATCGTTATACTCCAAAATTAATAATCATTTCCTTTGAACAATGGTGCTCTATTGGAGGACATTCCTTCTTGTTGTTCGATTGGATTTCTCAGAATATGCCTTCAAGTGGTTAGAATGTGGTGAAGGAACCTACTCTGGTACCAATTGTTGAAATAATGTTCAATACTAAGAGTGGGGGGTGGGTGAATCAATATTGTTTATTTTTATTTTTAACAATTACTTTAAAACATTAATTTCATCAATACAAAAGAATTGATCAACTATGAAGTACATGACACAAATTTTTATCTTAAAAAGCATATTCTTTTAATTGAAAATAAAAAAGTATATATATTAATTACAAGATGAAATTTGTGAGGGACACCAATCCCTTTTGAGCACTAACTCAAGGATACACCAATCCCCTGTTTTCCAAGCACTAACTTGAGGAAGCACAAAATCGCTGTAGATCAGGCTCCATCCTGTAAAGGAATCTAATCCTATGTTTTTCAAGCACCAACTTGAGGAAGCTACAACTCCTTGTTCCAGGCTTCAACCTATAGAGGACTCCAATCCTCCCTTCCACCCTCACTTCATGTGAATGTTTCAAGTTCTTCCTTGGACTATGTCTGTATTTTGATCTAATAAATTAGACCACATAGAACTTTTCTTTCACCAAGCATTTCTATTTTATATAGTCTTCCAACATGCATGAAATTGAACCATTTTGTCTTTTCTATAATGAACCATTGCACCTCTTTATTTATTTTAACAATAATGCTGATATTTTTTCATTAGTTAAAGGTTTTGTCTTTAATTCAAAATACTTCAATTTCCTTGTAAGTTGTTCAACATTTATCCTTCACTTGCCAAAAACATTGTAGGTGCACTATAATGGTTGGGTGCTCAACTCTGTTTTCTATTTCTGTAACTGTTTTTCACAAAGCTTTGACCCTAAGGAGTTAACTAGAATCAAATTCTAAATTTTTAATAAGGTTCTTTGAGTGCCTTTTCAGAATAAGAAAGTTATTCTTTTATTTATTTTATAAAATCCTCATAAAGGCCTTTAAATACATCGTTAGTCTTTTACAGGTTCATATTCGAGCTTTTAAAGCCTCTCTGGTGTATTTCTTGCAACCAATTAGAGGATAGGTGCTTAATTCATGGCCCATTTTTCTTATAAGACCAAAAGGTTATGATTAATAGAAAACCAAACAGGGTGTTGGGTCTATCCACCGTATGATCTGAGGTCCTGATCTCGAGCTTCCTCCTTTAAATACTTTCAAAAATTCTAATTCTCACATGACCAGAGTCGTGACCATAACACAATGAAAGGGGTGCTTAACAATATGTGAATGTAAGGTTCCAAGACCCTACCTCATTTCCATACAACAAAACCTTGTGACCAAGTACCAACCCAATTGGTGCTTAACTTATAAATTCAACCCCAACTGGATGAAAGGTTGTATTTTAATCAACTATGACTTGAACGGTTGGCATCCATTTTTGTGTTTCCATTTGTGTTGATTCTAGTCAACAAACACAAAACGTGAATTAACTGTGGACGATTCGATCCAATAGACGATGGACGTGATAAATATAATGTGGATTTGAGTTAAGGCTTCGAGTTTGGCCCTATCAATTAAAATCTGTGCTAGTTTAAAAAGAGAAAGGGATTAGGATTGTCGGATTTGCTTTCTCTCTTTCTGATCAACGATCAATGTTGAATAGTCCTGTGGATTGATCCAGTGATATAGTGATCACTATAAGACTCATGTCGATACAATACCTTGATTTATCACATTTAAAATGATGATAAGAAAATCAATCCTTTCAACAAAAGAGAAGAGGACATCTGCAACCTTTAGTTTCTTAAACCTCGTATCAAGGTAGAGTTATAAGCTCTTGGGTCTTGTATTTTTGAACCCTGTATTAATTCAAATTGGCATGGTGATTATGAATTTCCACCAGAGATAAATGTGCCTTGGGTATTTTCATGATCTTTCCTATATTCCCTTTATGAGTTCTATTTATCATTGTTGTCATCTTCTATCTACAATCCTTCTCCTGGAAACTGAAAATACTAATCATAATATTTTGACATTGCATGAGCTTGACAAGATTCAAGAGACCATATTCCACATTCTTTTTTAATGGAAATCTACTTTAACCAATCCTTTTTGCATCAATTCCAACTCCATAAACACCATGTTCAACATTGAGCATATTGACCCCTTTTGACATCAATTCCAACACCATGTCCAACATGAAATACATGCCAAATATTATAAAACCTTCAAACTATTTTTGTAGGCACTTCCAACATGGGAAGCAGACAAAAGTAAGATTCAAGACAAAGGAATAATCTACGTCAAAACAATTATAACTTGTTCATACCGACCTTTGTGGACCAACATGAACTACAAGTATACAAGGTGAACATTACTTCATTTTATTCATTGATGACTATACAATAATGACTTGGGTATCCTTTCTCAAAGAAAAATCAGAAGCATTTGAAAAATTTAAAGTCTTCAAAGCACAAGTTGAAAATGAGAACGATCTCAAAATCAAGTGTCTAAGATCATAAAATGGAGGATAATTTACCTCAAATGAGTTCAATGAATTTTGTGAAAATGCATGGAATTAAAAAACACTTTTCAACTCCAAGAACTTCTCAACAAAATGGAGTTGTTGAAAGGAAAAATAGAATTGTTCAAGAAGCAGCTAGAACCATGTTAAATGAAGCCAAACTACTAGATATATATTGGAGAGAAGTGGTGTATACAACAATCTACATACTTAACAGAGCACAAATTAGAGTTAACCACAACAAAACACCATATGAGTTGTGGTTTGGAAAACCAACATTAGTTAAACACTTCAAAGTTTTTGGGAGCAAATGATACATAAAGAGAGATGATGATAACCTAGTAAAATTTGATTCCAAATTAGATGAAGGAATATTTCTTGGTTACTCATCCAAAAAAAGGTCTATCGATGCTATAATATGAGGCTACACAAGGTTTTGGAAAGTGAAAATGTAAAAGTTGATGATCTAAAAACAAAAGGGATCAAATCTCAAGATAATCCATAATTTGATGAAAGGATGAGAGATGACAATGATGAATAAATTAAAGAAATACAATAGGATTAATCACAAAGTGAAGAAGAAAAGGAAGAGAAAGAATTACCAAGACAAGATACAAAAGCACCATCAAGGAGAATACAAAGAAATCATCCTGAAAGTCAAATCCTTGGCAATAGAAGTGGTGGAGTTGAAACAAGAAGAAAACTAAGACATGAATCAAAACAAGAATTTCTCTCCCTAATAGAACCCAAAATATTTGTAGAGGCCAACAAACATGAAGACTGGATCCGAGCCATGAATGAAGAGCTTGATCAAATAGAGAAAAATTGGACCTGGGAACTTGTCCCAAGACCCAAAAAAAATGTGGTAGGGACCAAGTGGATTTTTAAAAGTAAATTTAATGAAGATGGTAAAGTTATAAGGAATAAAGAAATACTAGTGTGAAAAGGATATGCACAAGTAGATGGGATAGACTTTGAAGAAAACTTATCTCTAGTTGCAAGAATGGAAGCCAACGTATTATTTCTAGCATAATCATGATTTAAGAATTTTAAAGTCTATCACATGGATGCAAATTATGCATTTTTGAATGAAGACCTAAAAGAAGAATTCTATACAAAACAACTAGAAGGATTTGAACAACCAAGAAAATAAGAACACGTGTATAGATTGAAGAAGGCGCTCTATGGACTTAAACAAACACCCAAAGCATGGTATGGAAGATTGGATAAGTACTTGCTGCAAAACAAATTCAAAAGAGGCATGTCTGACAAAAATAACAATCTTAGAATTTAAAAATATAGTTTGTTAGTCACAATGGTCTATGTGGATGACATCATATTTGGCTGCAAAAAATGATGAATCAAGTTATAAATTTTCTCAAGAAATGTCAAAAGAGTTTGAAATGTCTACGATTGGAGATATAACTTTCTTCCTTGGACTTCAAATCACTCAGTCACTGAAAGAAATGTTTATTACTCATTCCAAATCCCTGAAAGAGATACTTAAAAAGTTTGGAATGGATGAAAGTGCACCTATTAACACTCCAATGACAACCAATTGCAAACTCAACAAGGAAGATGAGTCATCTTTTGTAGATTCAAATCTCTATATATCTATGGTTGGGAGCTTACTATATTTGACTACATCTAGACCTGATATCATGCATGGAGTATGAACGGTGGAAATATTTCAATCATATCCCAAGGAATCACATGTGATGGTATTCAAGAGAATATTTAGATATCTTAAGGGCACATCAAACTTTAGCACATGGTATCCAAGGAATAAAGTATTTGAATTAATTTCCTACACAGATGTTGATTGGGGTGGTAGTGTGGATGACAAAAAGAGCACTAGTGGAAATGCATTTTTATTAGGGGAATATCTAGTCTCATGGTCAAGTAGAAAACACTCATCAATTTCACTATCTACAATAGTGGGAAAATATATTGTAGTTGTTGAATGTTTCACTCAAATCTTATGGATGATACAAACATTGGAGGATATTAAAATTGAATGTAATCAACCAATACCTATCAATTGTCACAATACAAGTGCCATCAACATCTCCAAGAATCCAGTCATGCATGCAAAGACCAAACATATACCCATCAAATATCATTTCTTGATAGAGAAAGTTAGTAACAAAAAGGTTAGATTGGAGTATGTTGGCTCAAAGGAGAAGATAGAAGACATATTCACTCAAACCCAACCTAAAGATGCATTTGAACATCTAAGGAAAAAGATGGGAGTAATACCCCTACAATAATATAAAAAAAAGTCACGATGACAAGGGGAGAAATGTTGATAGGGGGATAAATAAAAAAAATGATAAGTATTTTCACTCAAAACAAGAGAAGGATGAGCAACAGAGAATTGGTGATGAACCTCATTCTAGTATCATAGGTTTTGACATTGATGTCAAAGGGGGAGAAAATAATGGTAAAACAATTACTCATAGTTAGGGGAGCATTTTGTTTTACGACGTGTTGTCATCAATTCCAAAGGGGGAGATTGATGGAAATATCATGTTGGCATTGACGTCAACATGAAGAAAAGAAGTACCATAGTGGATTATGACATGAAAATACAGTAAAATCTACATAAATACTGAGTTATATGAACACAATGGACTACCAGTATATAAGGGATTGTCTGGTCAAGTGCTTTGAAAGAATGAAAGAATGAGACAATTTCAATTACTGAACTGGTCAAGTCGAGTTGTCTTGGTGACTGTATATTATGTTGAGACAGGATCGTGATGAACATACCAAATACTGGTGAGTCACCCTCTTGAATACTTTATTGTGCACTATCATTTCACTGTGTATTCGAAGGGAAATTTTTTAATGCAACACTGAGAACCCTTGAGTCTATCATATCAACACAACAATCAATATTTCGTAGTAAGTTTTGGTCATCATTCTTTCCAATTCAAAGTTGGATGACCCTTCAAAACAAAACAATTTCTAGCAGCCACCAATGGTTAGATCCACTCAGGCAGTCAATATGTCAAAGTTCAGTAAGTGATTAAACATAAATGTGACCTTGGTGTCACTTTAATAAATACAAAAGTGGAAAAGTTAAGTGGAAATGGAATTTACACAAAAGTGGAAATGAAAGTGGATTAAATATAAATATGAATTTAATAAATAACAAAAGTTGAAAAGTTAGGCGGAAGTGGAGTTTACATAAAAGAGGAGTAAATATGAAAGTGGAATAAAGAAAAAGGTAAAAGTGAAATTATATTAAAGAAAAAGGTAAAAGTGAAAGTGAAGTTAAAGAAAAAGGGTACAAGTGAAAGAGCACATGGTATTTGAAAACCATGGTGGTAGTTGCAAACCATGGTGGTATTTACCTATGTAAGGTAAAAAGTGAATTAAATCATGATAGTCAAAATCTATTAACCCAATTGAAAATGTGACTAAATGATCTAAAAGATACAATGGTTCATTGACATTGTATTAATTGAAATAGTATGATTACAATCATATATTGAAAAGGCACATACTTATAATGAAGAGATACATCCCTATATTGAAGAGGTGCAATTTTTCAGCTGTACATGACCATTGGAAGACCATATAAACGAAAATTCTTGTTGAAAGAGGGTGTGTCTCTGGGATTGAAATATAAATATCAATAATAGTGTCAAAGACCAAGACAGTAAATGAATATATGCAGTTGAAGAAAAAGAAGATTATGAAGATTTGAAGATTGAAGTACTTATAAAAAAAAGGGAGGTTGGGTGGTGCTAGGTAAGGTTGGAGCCTACAAAGGAGGTTGTAGCCTTCTTCCAGTTGAAGCTAGTAAACCAAGGTGTTGCTACATATTTTCAGTTATAGCTGAAGAAACTAGGGAGTTGGTGCTTCCTTCTAGTCGGTGGTGGTAAATCTAGAGGGGTTGCAACCTCCTTCTAGTTGGTGCTAGTAAAATATGGAATTGGTATTTCCTTTGAGTTGGAACTCATAAATTAAATGTAATCTTTATTAAAAATAAGAAGAAAATTTGTTGCCTTTGGTTTCTCCATGTTAAAATTCTATGTATTGTACCTTTCTATTGATCATTTGTTTTGATTTGATAAAATTAATAATGAAGTGGTTTTAAATTGTGGAAAAAGGATAATACTGATTCACCCCCCTTCTCAGTATCAAACAATATTCCAATAGAATACATACCTGAAAGTGAGACTCGCCTTGAAGATATGGACTAGGAAGTGGATATAGAAAGTATACATTTTCCCGATGATGAAGAATGAGTACATCAAGAATACATATAAAATCAATATTTTAATATCTTTGACTTCAAATGACTATGAGAGATCCAACTCTCTAATATAAGACCCATCTTCTAGTTCTTAGATCCAACTGAGAAATGAGGAATCCAACCCTCATAACAAGACCCAACTTGCTAATCTCAGATCCAACTAAGATGTGAGGAATCAAATCCTCATAACAAGACTCAACTTGTAAACAAGAACCAACCTGATAGAATGAAATTCCATTCAATCCATTATATATACATATATATTTAATCCACCAAGACACACTTAGATTCACCACCACTTCTGGTTTATATAGTACAAACGATATAGTATTAAACCAATGTGTCTTTTTGCCATGAACCATTTCACCTCTTAATTTAACTAACTAATCTTGATTAAAACTTTGTCCTCATGAGTTGATCACATATATGAATCGACTCATTATATCATTCTCATGCTTCTGTTGTGTCCTCAATTCTCCAACATATGATATTCGAGCTTTTACCGATTCTATGTATTGTTATGGTGTTAATTCTCTGTCGAATTACTCTACATACCTTAAGCTGTTTACAAAAATGAAATCTGTATGAGGCACTTCCTTCAACCCAATATTCACATGACCTTTGGCTCAAAACCACATGCTTATCCATTTTAAGCATTGTTCATAGCGCCTCTTCTTTCACCCTTATTCCTTTATCATGAGACAAATTTTGGAAACAAGTCCTCCGAACTTCGACCTTCTTTCATTTTAACAGAGTAATACTTTTCGAAGTAAACTTCTTCGAAGTACATATGAGTACTTTCTGTTGACATATTTTTGATATTCCCTTCAGCTAAGAACCAAAGGATTAACTCATTTTTTCCATGTAGTTATTGAACTTGTCCCTCGATTTACTTTTAAGAACCATCACATAACCAAGAGCTAGGACTGTTAGACTTAGGCCAATAGGAGCTCCGACTCTCCAAGTATTCAGATTTATTGGACTTTGCAAACATTTTATCCTTCCAAAGTAATTTTCGCTGAATTGCGTATACTCTATTCATTAGTATATCGGATGGTTGATTTTAATCTTTCGTTGAATGGACAATCCTGGCTTACCCAGAGGATTTCAAAAAAATCGACGATCACGACTTAATCAAGAGTTGAGATCTACGGTTCGTGCTCTTTCAACATAGTGGAGCTTTAACACTTTGCCACTGTGCACTTTAATCTTGAGTTGACATGTGTCCATAAAATTCAACTGTCCATATCATATTTCAAATATTTGACACTACGAGACTTCGAGTTACTAGAACTATGAAGTATTTCAATTCCTTTGAAGGTTTACCTACTGAATAAGTCATAAAATGATAGTGACTGCATGTTGTCGGTTAACATCTCATGCTTACACTATTCTTCCACTATGCTTGATCATCGATCGAGAATTCTCCCGAAGTAGATCAACGATTAGCATTACTTTGTGAATCATGCTTACTCTATCTTTCAACCACGCTTGATCTAACAATCATGAGATATCATAGAGGATCTTAGATCGACGACCAACATTAGTTCGCAACTTCAACATTTGGAGCTTCGAGCATTTTTGTAGGTAGGAGAAGTTGGATATCCTTGGAGGTTGTAGTTATAGAGTGACGTTGTATGCTGACATCACCTAGGTTGACGTGGACCCATATTATGTGTGCCACATGTCACCTTGATTCGTGAATTTCACAGTCCTTATGTGCCACATCGACCTTGACACCTATCACCATCTGATTGGGCCATGTGTCATATTTATCTTCTTCCACATGTCTACCTCCTGGATCATGGATTTTCACTTCATGGCTTCGGTACTTTGTGGTTCTGGGAGTTTTGCACTTTTTATATCAACCTTCAAACATCGCCGAAGTGCCGAATATATATCTACCACCGTAGATATACAACTGTCTTGATCCGACGACCTTTGTTTATTCTGGAACTCCGGGGTTCGATATTTCTTGGTTCAATTGAGTTTATAATCACCAAAGTAGGTTAAGGCTGGATTTGATTGGGCTCTAAATTTTTTTACTCTAGATCAATGGTTGAAGTGATTTTATGGTCTGACGGTCGACGAGAGTTCGCGACTCCGAGGCTTCAGCCTTATGGTAAAATTACCTATTTTAGACTCCTTTTCACTGAAGTGGTCAACATCGGAGTTGACCAACATTGGAGCCACCTATCCTCATCCAAAAGTCACCATGTATTTCTAATATATGATGGCACTCATTCACTTTGGGACTTCGGGGCTCTATCCTTCAGATGAACTTGCATGTTTTAGACTTCTTTTCTCTGGAGTGGTCAGTGCCAGAGTTGACCACCTGATACAATGTCTCATATTTCTCCCGAGGAGATATTAGATCAATGGTATGCATGAGTTCATTTAATCTGAGACTCCAGGATATTATGGATTACCCCATCCTTCCACTAAAATTGATCGGACGATCAAGATAGATCTTGAACTCATCTAACGATTTTTGTAACCCGATCTCTTACAAAGGGATTTTTTCACTAGTAGACCTATGTCTCCCATGTTACTTCAACTTCTCCATCTCTTATGAGCTTTGATTAATGTTTCTTCCTTCTAGGATTTGTGTAAATGTGCTCCTTTATGCACTATATTTATCAATCAGAAGGATATCTCTTCTAATATTTAGGAACATAGGATCTTTGTTGATCCTATCGTGATCAACATTGATAAAAAATTACTTTTGCCTCAATGTGATATTCCTCTGCCCCAAGGTAATATTCCTTTTCTTCTGATTACAGTACATGTTGGACTCATGTTGCCATCAATGACAACACACAATCAATAATGCCAACAATAAAAAACCAAGAACCTTTCTTAGACAGATTCCATTCACAAAGCAAGTCCAATCATGAACCAATAGATAAACCCTATCCTGAAGGCTAGCTCAAAGTACAACCAAAAATACCACCTCAACTGTAGCAACAACACAATACCAAGATAACACACCCTTTTCAAGAGTAGCGCACAAGAGATAAATACCAGAAAGATTGAACAATAAAAATCTTTGTCACTGCAGCTTCTCTGTCACCCTTTATCATAATTGGGCCTTACTTCTATGTAGATGAGAGAGTGTGGGTGAGTGTGTTCAAATGAGCTAAGGTGCCTCCTACTTATAGCCTTATTTTCCTCATTTCTGAGCCGAATTTGTAAATGTGTTGAAACTGCACATAATAGATCTAGCTAGCAAATGAAATACACAATTTACAGAAAAAATATGAGAAAAGAGAAGCAGGAGAGAAAGAATGGAAGAATTCTCCTTAACCAAATGAATGTATGATAATTTACACATGATATACTCTGTATAAATCAACTGATTTTCACTAGAGGAGAATACAATGTTCCATAGTGGTGGTCTAGAGTGATATGGACACGCACCAACAGTTATGTGAGTAAAGTGCCACCTATTCTAGTCTCTCAGGAAATTACGAGAGTGAACTGTCACCTAGTCTGAGTTAACTAGTCTCTCAGTGTTGGCATAGGGGAAGACCCAGGGTTCAATTCTCAAGAGCACACCAACAAAGCCCTAACTACCGACCCTTTCGGCAACACCTGCGAAGCAGATGTAGTCTTACCCGAGGTAGAGGTAGGGGTGGTTGCAAGACTAAGGTGTCTACAACCTTAGGTGGGATACAGATCTGTGATTATATCGTTGACAGAGTAATTGGCATCAAATATTCATCAATATTCAACCCTGATTATACTTCGCAGATATCACAGAGCATCGTAACATTCGCTTAGATATAATATATTTCAACACTTAGCAATAGTAAAATGGATTAGATCTAGTGGATCAGCACTAAGTATCTTCATACATGCCAGATCTGTCGTTCATATACATCTAAAAATCACAAATCATAAGTAGATCTATCTAAATACATCAAAGCACTTAGGAAAAGCAGAGATAAGCACATCAGTCAAAGCATAGAGCATAACACATAGATTTATGTGGTTCACCCCCACCCTGGGGCTACATCCACCAACTATTCTTCTTTATTAGTGTCCTCAATCGGTTATAGCACAGAGCCACCCAAAAACGCTTCTTTGAATAGGACATAAGATCTACGCAGCTCGCTAGATACTTCTTCCTTGCGCTACAACACAAAGCCTTCTATAACTTCTTACAACAACTTACACTTAGCTCTGCAAGCCTTTTGCAGTTATGCACAAAGAACTTACAAAACCTTACTAGCACTTAGCCTTCATCACATAGATGCACCTAGCTTCACGTACACTCTTACATTGCCTAGCTTACTTATTTATACATACAAAAGTGGGTCTAAACGTGGGTAAAACCCACATGCCAACATCCCTTTCCCATTACATTATCCCAAAACCCAAAAAGGGACCCAAAAGGGGCCTAACTTCCGCAATCTCTGCTTCGCTTTGCACTTTGTCTTCGATAAGCTGTCGAAGTCCCAAAAATGGTCAAATGTGACCAAGTGTTCCTCAAAACTTGGTCAAGGGACAATAGGCCCCCAACACTCACCCGTGACTCGTCCCAAGTCACTCTGGTATGATCAATTCTGCCTCAAATGCCTCGAGTTTGGCTCAAACTGCTTTGACCTGCTGTAGTGCGACAATCTCTTGCTCAGTGAACTCCTAGATCACTGTGTCAGTTACTGGCCCTTCTAGGCATTGTTCTGCTATGATGACGATCCATTCTAGTGGAAATCCCTAGCTTTCAACTTCAGCGAACAATTGGTATGCCTTTTCTTGGACTGGTTGAATTCATTGAGAGATTTCCATCACTTTACTTTGCAGCATGTGTACCTGTTGTTGGGTGGTGCATTGTTCTAGAAATTTATTCATTATTTTGACTGGGTACAAGGCCTTCACCTGCGCCTGTAGCATATCTGCGTACTGCTTTGCTTCTTGGAGATGTGCCTCTAATGCATACAACTCTGGATTCTATGTGAGGTTCTCATAAGTCTGGGCACTACTAGCACTCAGTTGCTTGCATTCTAAGGCAAAGGTTTTTAATTGACCAACTGTTCTGCGGGTAGTTGCCTCCCTTAGATCTATTATTTCTTGAGGAGTCTCGGGCATGATACAAAGTTCTAGATATGTGATGCGCTGCTGAAGTTGCTGGATCACTTCTCCAAGATGTGCCACCTGCTGTGGAACATGTTCTTCAATTATAACTTCTATGACTGTCACAGAGCGAACTGCTCTGTTGACCTATTCCTTCACCTCTAGCTATTCTACTGCCAACTGGTCCTTGCTCTATTGTAGCGTTGTTTTCTCTTCATCCCACTTTGCTTGTAGGGTGATATTTTCTTTTTCAGTGTTACTGCGTTGTGCTAGCAAATCCTCATGTGCCTACACCAAATCCTGGGTGGTGTGCACTGTCTCTTCTTGAGCTTGTCGAAGGAGAGCTTAGATCCTATCAACAATCTGGTGGAGTTGAGCTGGCTCATCTCCCGGTTCTACTGTTCCCAATGTCAGGGGCGAAATGGAGACTCCGCAGCTAGACTAAAGTGCATGTTGCACTCCTTGGAGTTCACTCTCGATACGATTATACATCTACTCCTGCTTCGCCTCCTGCTTCTGTATTACCTCTTGTGAAGCATCATTGACAACTGTAATGATGAAATTGAAATCATCTAATGTGAGAATAGTCTTGATCTTGGTTATAGAGGTTCTAGGTTTCTCCCTGGAGGAAGGTTTCATAGGTGAAACCTTCCTTCTCTTAGAGGGATCCTCCTCCTCTCCAGGCGGAGTAACCTAGCCTTTGTTTTGCTCAACTTCTGTGCTTTATAGTTCTTCACCATCACCTCCCTTTGCAGGTGAGATCAAATTAGTCTTCGTGGATGTGCTATGGATATCTTGAACTTCATCATCCTTCTTAGTCTTGCTTGGTCCAGGTGTATCAAGCATAGCTTCAGGGATATCCACGTCAGACATGTCTGTGGGGTCCGCTGCAATAAGGAGGCCTACCGACCATTCCTTGGCAATCTCCTCTAGGTCTTCTTCTTTCAACTTGTAGTATGACTGGAGCTGTTGTTTGTGTTCATCAACGCGCGCTGTGATATAGGTGAAGTGGCGGTATGCGTTGAATTTTATCAAGGGTCTAAACCTGTACAATGTGTTTGGGGTAAGGCGTGGTGTAGACTTAATTTCATTCTTCAATTGGTTGTAATAGGCGTGGAAGACGACATTGGACTGCCACTTCTTGTTCATGTAGCTAGAGTACCATAGCATACAAAACTTCGCTGGCAGTGGTTCGAAGGGTTCGATCTTTGGAAAAGTGGCACCTTCTGGTAGCTCTGAGGCGATGAAAGTGATAAGTATGAGCAACCAAATAAAGTAGAATTCATACCCTTGGTCTTGTGCTTCTCTGCAATCAAGCTCTAACTGGTTTACAAAGTATTGTGCCTAGTTCATTTGTAGTCCCTTGACGCACTTCCCTACAAGGTCTACTATGAATCCGGTCACTTGTGTTGGTTTGTTCTTGCGTACTAGCTTTCCTACGATCAAATGACATGCAAGGTGCACTATGCCACTCTGGATAGAGGCTACCTTGTAGCCTCACGTGACTTTCTCGAAATCACCATACATTTATTTTATCCTCTGTGCTAATGCTCGATCTGAGGTCTTTCTGGGGTAAAAGTCCTATGGGTCGAGGCCCTGCATACAAATCCTGTGATCCAATTGATCAAGGTTGGATCCACAGTGATGCGACAGTCTAACCATAAGTATCCTTCATGGTAGCAGGACAACAAAAATTTGACGCATGCATTGACTTCCTGGTGTCTTCCGAAATGGGGGATTTTCATCACATTAAGTAGTGTGGACTGCGTGAGGTTCTGGGTCCAGGACTATGCGAAAATCTTAGAATTCTTTCCTTTGGTCTTGGTTAAGTACTTATGCAGGGCTAACATGCTGTAAACTTTACGATCTCCAAGGTTAAAATCACTAAATTTCAGTGCTGCAATCTTATCCTGGTCAACACGAATTGCATGCACCTCTTTCGGAAGGTATGCGGTGATCAAGGTGTACTCAAAATCTCAAGGTACACTGTCGGAGTTGATGGCACCGCTTAGAGGTGGTAAGTAAGTAGGTAAAATGCATGGGATAAGCTTGGAATTTGTGATGCCATCCCTATGCTTGGTACGTTTCTCATCGATCGGCCCTGATGCATCAACGCGAGTAGTGGAAGGGGAGGCCTGTACTCCTCTTATTGATGAGGCTTGGAATCCTATAGATAATCCTCACTCTGACATGTCTCTCTCAGTCATTAAGTCAATTGAAACTTGTTCAATGACTTTCTTAGCAGCATTGAGTTCGTCTGACATACAAGCTCAGGTCAACTTAGCTCGGGTGTGAAATGAATTCAGAGACTATAGTGAACAATATGGGAACAAGGCAATGATCATAGGGTGAAGTAATCACAGGATTCAGGCACAATTTCTCAATGAGCAAAAATTATTCTCGGTGCATGGCGCGACAGATTAAGTAGGAAATTTAGCAACGGTCTACTTTCAACTATGAGGCTGCATTAACTTATGTTCTGTCCGCTATGACGTGGACTAACCTTCTAGTGGCAAACCATAAATTCTTTCCGACCCATTCAAAGCATCAATCGAACAGTTATATTGGCTTCCAACGACTATATTACTTCACCTCGATGAAGTGGCATATGTCGCTATTCTGATATCCTGACGAAGCTCCAATTCTACAAAGTGTCTTGCTGCGATGTACCTTCTGGGATCTTCTGTAATTTTTCAATCTTAGCCTTCTTCTTACTTAGCTTTCTATCCTTTTTCCTAGTGAGCTTCATCTCGGTGATTCTCTTCCCATTTTGATTCTTATTTTCTTTGGACATAGTCACTTCATGTTGGTGAGATTCTCTCCTAGGATTTAGGGGTAAGGCCTCTTCTTTACGTGGAATAGGTACTTCAGGCATCTTTGGGTGTTCTGACGTTCTTACAGTTTCGACATCTGGGTTTCTAGCGCTAAGTAGCTTCGATCTTCTCTCCTGTTCTTCAATCACCTGTGCGATCCTTTTAGTCATGAAATCTTTTAACTCTTGTCTCTACTGCTCTAAACCTCTTCTTCTTCCTTCTTTCTGGCTTGATTTTTTTCAATCCAAGGTTTTCCAAGTAACATAGTAAACTGGGCGCTGTCCTCAATAAATTTGATAATCTCAAAATCTTCTTCTGTCGAAGTTCCATTGATTGTCATAGGTATCTGAGCGATCTTTCCACATAAGTTTACCAGTTTTCCTCTGAATAGTCCTATTCCTCCCAATGAAGGAATCATGGAAGGCTTCCCTATAGCTTCCCAAGTTCTTTTTGGCATAATGTTCACTTGTGTTTCTTCATCAAGAACATAGTGAATGTCGAAGTCCCCTATTCTTGCTTTGACTTGCTCCTTTTATTTGAATATCTATGATAATCAGATATCTTTATGTTCCTTCAGGGTTTCTTTTATCTGTATTAATAGTTTCTCTGATTCTTGCTAGGTTTCTACCTTTTCTGGATTTGTATTATGGTATTCTTGATTCAGATTTATCCTTTCAATCTTAGCGATCATTCTAAGGCAATCCAATACTTCATGGTCCACAACTTTGCAATAGAGATAACTAGGTCTTCTACCAAGGCATTCCTTAGCTAGATGGCCTAGTTTTCTACAACTGTAACATAGGATTAATCCTCTCTTTCTTTTAAATGATCCCCAACCTCTTCTATACTGCGCACTAGAATCGTGATAGCCAACCTGCAAAAAATTCTTTCTAGGATCCTCTTTTCTGCAGATATGACCTTTTTTTTCTTCAGGAACTCCCACTTTTACTTTTCTTAGAGAACAAAGTGTTCAGATCTTGCTTCTTTTCTTCAGATATATCCTTCCTTTCTTCATATCTGACCTTATTCCTGGCACAAAGCTTCACATGTCGAGTAAAAAGCTACGCAGTAGGGCAACAGATCTATGCATAGAGCTTCCACAGTTTCAGTATGAATTTTTGCACAAAGCTTATTCTTCCTCAGTTCCTAGGAATCACAGTTTCATGTCCCGATAATGGAACCATTTGTTGGCACAGGGGCATACCCAGGGTTCAACGCTCAATAGCGCACCAACAAATCCCTAACTATCGACCCTTTCGACAACATCTACGAAGTATATGTAGTCTCACCCGAGGTAGAGGCAGGGGTGGTTGCAAGACTCATGTGTCTGCAACCTTAGCTGGGACACAGATCTGTGATTATATTGTTGACAGAGTACTTGGCATCAACTATTCATCAATATTCAACTCTTATTATACTTCGCAGATAGCACATAAAATCGCAACATTCACTTAGATATAAGATATTTCAACACTTAGAAATACTAAAATGGATTAGATCTAGTGGATCGACACTAAGTATATTCATACATGTCAGATCCGACGTTCGTATACATCTAAAAATCACAAAGAATAAGTAGATCTATCTAAATACATCAAAGCACTTAGCAAAAGAAGAGATAAGCACATCAGTCAAAGCACATAGCATAACACACATATTTACATGGTTCACCCCCAACCTGGGGCTACATCCACCAACTATTCTTCTTTATTAGTGTCCTCAATTGGTTACAACACAGAGCCACCAAAAAAACCTTCTTCACATAGGACAAAAGATCTACGCAGCTTGCTAGATCCTTCTTCCTTGCGCTACAACACAAAGCCTTCTATAAATTCTTACAACAAGTTGCACTTAGCTCTGCAAGCCTTTTACAGTCATGCACAAAGCACTTACAAAACCTTACTAGCACTTAACCTTCATCACATAGATGCACCTAGCTTCACATACACTCTTACATTGCCTAACTTACTTATTTATGTTGGCATGTTTTAACAGACATAGTATTCTTGCCATTGATGGCAAGATCAGAGTATGCATTGATGGAAAAATAAGGACAAAGTAAGCTCAGGAGGATTTAGCGCAGAGTCAAATGTAGTGCGAAGGTGTGCTTGCTCATTTGATGGAAAACAAGCATGCAAGGAAGACCAACAATGCAACGATGATCGAATGGAAAGATCGAAGTGTTGGTCAAACTCCATTTCAGAGTTTCAACTACCGGGATTTCGGATACCGGGAGTTGGAGATGTCAAGAACTCCCACTACAGGAGTCCCGAAGTTGCAAAATGTGAAATCACAATACAACTTGAACCATTGGATCAAGGAAAAATCTGGACCATCGATCCTAGAAGAAGACGTGGCGAAAGATCATGCTTTCGATGAATGAAAAGTCAAAGGAATGAAATGCTCCAACCTTTCAACTCGCGAAGTCGTGAAATGAGAAACCCCGAAATCCCGAAACAGACACCCCAACAAAAGACTCCATTTCGGAGTTTCGGTTACCAAGAGATGGAGAAGTCAAGCGTCGAGACTCTCCAACATAGGAGTCCCGAAGTTGCGAAATGTGAAACCCCAAAATCACGAAATAGACGCATCACTCAAAGTTTTAGCTACTAGATTTTTGGATACCAGGAGATAGAGATGTCACGGACCCTCGTCATCAGGAGTCTCGAAGTGCCAAAATGAAAAATCCTGAAAACCCAAAAAAGGCGCATCACTCGGAGTGTTGGATACTGAGACTTCGGTTACCGGTAGATGGAGATGACAAGGACCCTTCATCAACAGGAGTCCCGAAATCGTGAAACACGAAATGACGAAATGATCTAAGCTGTTGGATCGAGGGAATCCTGGACCGTTGATTCAACTCCATAGTGGAGTATCAGATATTGGGATTTTGGATACAGGGAGGTTGAGAAGTCAAGATTTAGGACACTGCATCACAGGAGTTCCAAATTGGTGAAACCCGAAGTCGTGAAAAGATAAAGACTCCATACCGGAGTTTCGGATAAGTGGGAGTAGGAGGAGTCAAGAGTGAAGACTCTTCATCATAGGAATCCCGAAATCATGAAACCCGAAGTCACGAAATGTCAGAGACAAGCTCCGTTTTGGAGTTTCGGGCACCACGACATGGAGAGTCAAGAAACTTTCACCACAGGAATACCGAAATGTCGATTCGCCGAAATGAAAAACGCTGGAGTACCGAACCATTGATCTGATTCCATTTCGGAGTTCCAGATACTGGGAGTTGAAGTGTTGAAACACTTAACCACCAAGAGTGTCGAAATGATGAAATGCCGAAACGCGAAATTGTAAAATGCAGTTTCGACTAAGGCAGAGGTCACAACCGTTGGTCACATAGGCGGAAGATGGGGGAAGGAGTTAGTGAAGACAAGCTCCTTTTCGGAGCTTCGGGAATCGGGAAATGGAGAGTACTAAAATTTTCCACCACAGTGATCCCGAAATGCCGAAATGAAGTCAAGATTTAGAGAAGTTAATCCAATGGTGTAGATGAAACTGAAGAAGATCGGAGGGCTATCGTAGAACTTCTCAGTGTAACTGCTAGAAACCACTGATGGTTTCTGCCAGAGGACTTGAAGAGACTTCTGTGTGATTTCCAAAGGAACTGAAGGGTCACAAGGCATCTTCCAGTAGGAGAAATGACTGTTCATGGAGGTTATTGACAACTGGAAGAGCGTTGGAGCCGTTAACTGCGATAGAGAGGTTGAGGTCGACTACAACAGAAGATGAATAATCTCAACTACCTGTGATGTGAAGGAATTTGATCATGGCACCCAGTGATGATGTACACATGGGATTAACAAACAAAGAAGCTGAAGAGTTTCCATGAGGAACAGGCAGAGCACTCGACATGCAGAGCATGCAGAACTGCTAGACAAAGGGTATGCACAAGATACACAGGGGGGAAAAGAATGTGAAAAAAAAGTAGAGATCAGTGTTGTTGCGGGCATGATGAGGGATTAAGGTGTGAAGAAGGAGAAGCATGCATGAGGTGAAATTGACAGAAGACAAAAGGTGCATTGAAAGGGAATGGTGCAGAAAGCACAAGAGGCAGAGGAACAAAAAAGTGCAACGAATGGGTGCTGAAGGACAGTGAGGAAGACAGAGCAGCGAAATCTTACAGAACAGTGATGAGACTGGTAAGCTATTGTTGAACATTATACCACTGTAATAAGTTTCAGTAATTCATCTTCATAAATGATCCAGAATCAGATCCAGAAGCCTGACAGGGCTAAAAAAGGCTAAAAAATGAAAGTGCTCAGAATCCGACAGAACCAGTGACATTGCGTCCGTCTCATCTTCTTGATTCCAACCATATATTTACTTCGTCAAATGGGCTCCATATGCGAAAGATATCGCGTTCTGTCCGAAAACCCAAACAGGCAAAAAAATTGGGTGACTGTACAATCTGTATAGTGCCATGTGGCAAGCTGACTGTATAGGCCGTACGATCGTACAACTGACGTGGTAGCTTCTGGTGATGACATGTGACAGGTGATGTGGCGTACAATAGGTATAGTTGGACCAGTCAGAGGGTGACACGTGTCACCACTGTAACGGTGACACGTGGCATAGGCTGACATGGCAGGGATGACGTCAGCAGGCTGACTGGGAAGGTACGGTGGCAGGTGGCAAAGTACGTGGCAGGAACATGGATGAATCAAAGATTGACAGGTGGTAATTTTTGATTGGTTGGAGAGGTGCCACGTGGCCCAGTCATGGGTTGCCACGTGGCACCCTTTGGTTGGCTCGATTCAGGTTATGAAAAATTATGTGTTCTCCACCGGGGTCGAACCCCTGACCTATTTCAAAGCTACGGACTAGCAGGACCGGGCTAACCACCCACTCCACTGGTGGTTCTTATTAACTATATGACAAAAGTTGTATTTAAGTTGGTTTAAAGAAATGGTTGGGGGCGGAAAGGGATGGGGCTTAGCCCCAGCCCGTGGTCTATTCACACACCATAGAACTTTACCATATGCGCGGGGTTGTGGTCTGTTAGCCACCGGTCCTATCCACAATTATTTAACAATCAACAATCATTTATTGTTCTTGCTTAAGATCGATTACTTCATTTGAAACAATTATTGGTTTGTTTCTTGCTTGCACTACCTTCTTTAATTGTTCCATTGTTTGAAGTGTTTTATTTGCTTTAACATAATGAGCATGAACCACATAATCTTGACCTGCTTTAGTGCATTGATATTGATTCTTTTTCCTATAGAAGATTGCCTTACGATCATATAAATATGGACTACCTAAGACCATTCCACATTCTCTTAATGGCACTACATCACATGTTACTTCATCCACATACTTAGATGAAATTGCAAATATGTGGTACTTCGCTAGTGTGATCCATTGATAAAGGCATCTCGTACATTGGTACATTCTGAGTATGCTATGCAGTTGATGTAGATGTAATATCTTTCTTGAAGAATTCTTGTCTTGCCTCCTTGAATATTTATTTTTCTTTCCTTGCGTCGAACTGTTTCTATGGTTCAATATTCTTCTTCACCCATTAGTGTTGTGTTGTATCTAGTCTCAGTGCATCAATTCATGTCTTAGCACCTCCTCGTGTGACTATGTTGATATTTCTTCCATCATCCTTGGCCTCTTTAGATATCTATTGTACATTTTGATTGTTCTGATTTCTCTTTTCTTGAATATTTCCCAATAATGTTGGGCAGTCCTCTGTATCATGATCTACTGCACGACTATACATGCATGTTGCAGGTGGAAGTGGACATTCCCTTGCATAGTGTCCTGGTTTTGGGGAGTTATGGCACATTACTCTTCCTCTGCCTCTTCCAAAGCCTCCTCTACCTCGACCTCCACCTCTGTATCCAATTTGATCTCCTCACGGTGCATTGTATTGAGGCACCTAATTATATTGCACAGGGTTATACTGTGACTGCGCGTTATTGTATTGTGACTGTGTAGTGTTATACTGTTGTTGTGCAATGTTGTATGGAGGTGGTACCTGGTTGAATTGTGGTGCATTTTTACCTGTCATAATTTCTTTCTGCACCCTATATGTATCTGAATTTCTTTCCCTCACCAGATCCATTGTCCGACAATCTATATCATCATGACCCACTGATTTGCAAAAAATTGCAATATGAACTATTGGGTATTGTCTGATACTTTTGCATCATTGAAAAATGATATGGATCATGTACATGTGTTTTACAGATATCACAACATGGTCCTCCTATTGGAAAAGGGTTTGGTATCCCTATTTCCATGCACTGCACAAAATTTGGGCATTCATTCTTGTGGTGTCCTTATGTCCTGCATGTGGTACACCAAACAAATTCTCTTTTTTCTTTTCTCTTATTTTGGTTTAGTTGAAATGTGAGGTTCTTCAGATGCTCCTTAAACTCCTCTATTGTTGGATCTTTCTTATGATATTAGTTCTCTTCAAGTTGTAAAAATTATTTTCGAGCCTCTGCCTGAGTTTGAAAAGTTTGTTGTCTCAACCGGTCTTTTAGATGTGGTAGTAGTGAATTCACAAAGAGATTTATATGTTGCATTTCATTCATGACATACTTCAATTTACCCTTCAACCATTTGAAACTTTGGTTGATCTCCCAAATAGACTTGCCTAGTTTCCACATGATTTCAATCATCTCATTCATGTACTGATCTTCTGAGCTAGGCTTCTGAAATTTGTTTATTAGTAGCTTCTTGACATATGCAATTGTTCTTGTTGTTCCTGGTGGACTCTTTACAGCTAATCTCATATACCAATCTAGTGCGTGGTCTCTTAGCATGATATCTAACTGTGCAAGTTTTGTATCCTCATATGTGATCTGATTTTATTCCCAGATCTTCTCACAGATAAACAAGTTCTTTTTAGGATCCCCTGATGCCTCTCCCTGAAATTCTGGTAACCTAATGGTGGGATCATGTCCTTCCATATTGAACTGTGATAAAATACTACCTTTGCGTAGTGTATATACATGATTGCTACTTTCTGAATTGGTTCCTCCATTTGTTGTCCCTTGTTTATATGTGTTTCCTATTGTCTTTCTTATACTAAAGTTGAGTTGTCTAAATAATGTTGTTCTTATTGGTGTATTAGTCACACATGGGTTTATCGGTTCCACATTGACATTGACATGGAGGGGATTTATGACTTTTGTTCCTACCCTTGGACCGCCTATCTTCCTTTCATATGTTGCATGAAGGATTTCCTCAATATACTCCACATCCTGGAGATACTCTACCTCTTCTTCATCACTTGCCAAGCCCTCTCTATCTTCTATGGCTCTCTTCTTATTATTCATCTTATATTGGTAGTGTACTCCACCACACATTTTTCCAACTGTTTCCATGATTTTCTTGATCTGATCTTCCTTCATCATGATTGGGTCCATGGCCTCCTCCTTCTTTCCCTTATCCATCACTTCCTCCATTTCTCCACCTCTTGCCAGTGCTTCCCCCCTTCCCCCCTTCCCCCATGCACGCAGTGAAGTTTAGTTGTCTGATTCCATTGTCATTATACCTTTGTTATCCAGTAAGATCTTGATTGAAGTTTACAACGATATGATATACCTACCTTGAGTTCCTCTCATAAAATCCTACTCAACTGCATTGTAAGACTTCGCGGTATCTACTACAAATTATGTGATAAACCCTGCAACAATATTGTCTAGCCAAAAATCTACTGCGTGCGTAAATTTTTTTTTAACCTATTGTAACTACGCAATCTCCACAGGATTCCACTCGATCTGTCTGATTTGATTTGTAGGGTGTTTTTCTTTCAACCTCAATAGCTACTCCTGCAACACATGCAGGAAATCATAGAAAAACACCTCATGCAGGTCGCTAAACACGTACTTTTCCAGATATTTGCGTGGTGTTATTTTAGGGTTTTTGTTATCCTTATACGCAAACTCAAGCTCCTTTATTTTCAACCAGCTTTCTATATTCACCTTCGTTGGATTCCACGTTATGAACATTCCCTTCTATAGTTTCATTTTCTATGTGATTCTTTCATGGATCCCACTCACTCAATCCCATGCAGTTCTAGTCAGCAACATAACCATTTGTTGGTTATTAATATCTCTTCCTACTCTTTGGCTGACCCAGGTTCAGATCTGAACAAGATTCCAACAAATCCCTTTAAAACTAGAAACCCTCATGGTAGACTAGAAGGCAACACAACACACAGGTGTACTGCACAATCTCACCCAAGATAGTTCTATGGATGTCTGCAATACTCAGATGCTTTCAATGTAGGAAAGAGTGGGGATATGGGATTGTATTTCATCTCCTTAGGCCTTGATCTAGTTGTTCTTTCTATTATTCTTACTATTCATTCATCTGCTAAATCTACACATGCATTCTAACAAATCTAACATATAACATTTATCACAGAATTATACATGCATTTATTCTGTTGGGGTCCTATAATCATAGGTGTTTTGTTTCTTCAACTATCTCTTTGGAATTTCTCTCATGATGAAGATATCTGGTTTGTTGGGCTCAGTTGATTTCACTTCTCCATTCATCCATTTCGCCTGATCCTTCATCACCCGAATGCACCCTTCATTCCCTCACCCTTCATTTCTTCACCCCTCCACCAATTTTCGTCCCTACATGAATAACCAAACTTAGGATAAAAAACATTAGGTTAATAATAAATGGTTAGTGGCATTTTTTAATGCTAATTAACCCAATAAAGTTATTTTAATTAGATTATTTTAATAAGATAATTAATAACAAATAAACAATTAGATTAATTGATAATTAATTAGTAATTAGTAATTAGGTTAGCTTTGTTTAGGTTAAAAATTAAGTTATTATAATAATATATTTAAATTTAAAAATATTACTAACTAAGAATAATTAATTAAATTATTAAACATATATAAAACAAAACATATATAAAACGTAAATAAAACAAATAAAAATAATACATATAATAAAAACAAAAAACAATAATATAAAACAATTTAAATAAAAAATCAAATTAAATAAAACAAAAAACATTAAATACAAATTATAATTAAAATAAAATAAAATAAAAAAACAAATAAAAATAAATAAATAAACCAAACAATAAAGTAAAAAACCAAAAATTAAAAAAAAATAATAATAAAACAAAAACGAATAAAATTTTAAAACTATATCCTAAGTTTACTACCCACCCATACTTCCCTCATATATGNCCCCCCCCCCTTTATGTCACTCAACCAAAAGAGGGGGTTTGATATCCAAAACCACCAAAGGACACATGTCACCATCAGGTGAACTCGGACCCCCTCCTAATACCACTTACCACCTCTTAGGGGGGTCCAAAAACCACTTTCTCTTTTCCAAAACTGCCTTCCCCAAATTAAAAAAACCGTTTTTTCACTAGTTTTACTAGTCCACTTCCGAAAGTGATTCCGAGAAAACGGGAATGAATTTTGAAAATCCAAGAGAGTGTTTTGTTCAAAATGGTCTGAAGAACAATAACCTCTCCTATATTTTACATAGGTCTCAGAAGTTGGGAGAATCCAAGCCATCGCTGAGACCTATTTTTCAGGCTTCCATTTTTTTCTTTTTTGGTCATGATCTTGCAGAAACTGTTTCAGAGATTTGGAGATAAATTTACAAAAAATGAACGAGGTTTTCGTTCAAGATAGACTCATATACAATAAACTCTTTCAGTTTTCACACAAATATCATATTTTTGGAGATACAAATGTCTTAGTGGACCCTTTGTTTCAGCAGTTCGACTCGTCTTTCATGGTAGACAGTTCAAGATTTTCAGGGATTGGTTTCTATTTTTGGCCAAGGTTGTTGAATTCGACCTCTTGATCCTGGGATATAATATTTCTATATATTGTTATAATTCAAATATACAATGGTTGATCAGTTGGAGACCATGATTTAATTTTTGTAAAACAACTCTCAGAGCCTCCATGGATGAGATTTCCAGTGATACAATGTGACCATTTCAGGATTCTTATGACATATTTCATTGGTGAAGTTTTTTTGTCTCTGTAAACTTGATCTTTCTATTATCACCATTACCTCTTATGTTTTTGAATTGTTCTGGGAAGGTTAAGAGCAGAATTTGTTTTAATTTTCACTCTATGATCTAGGTGGATATTGGTGGCCACCCGCCTATTCCACTTGGACCCACACCATTGTTTCTTTTAGTTTTTTAGTTTCCTTAATTGTAGCACAATTTACTATTTTTGGCAGTTTTTCAGGTCCTGAACTTCCAGATCCGTTTTGAGGCCCTAAACGACATTTTTTGGAAATCAAACCTCTAGCAAAAATAAGCACGATTCGGACTTGATATTCATTGTTAGCAGTGTAGTCCTTGGATATATCTTTCTAACAATGTATCTTGTGCATCAAACGGATACAATATGCCAAATTTACAACCCCGGGAAATTGATGTACCAATTTACCTTGATGGGGCCCATATTCTGGCGTTTCATCTCCTAGGGTTAGGTTTTTGGATGTTTAAGGTTTCCATTGTTTCTCAATAATATATAGCCCTTCGAGCCTCATTGTAACACATTGTTCAGAGGTCAGTAGCCACCACATATCTTCTTAGAGATAATCTACCAATGCCCTATCTAGTTTATTTCCATTCTGCCTATAAACAAGTTTCAGTTCTTTGATATTAATGACATGAAGCACTATTTCTGTTGCATCTTTGTATTCATGGTTATTTGTGTATTCTGTTGTCTTTCTGCATAAATTCAGATCAATGGTATTAGAGAGGTTTTCTCTTTCTTGATCCTTCTTTGCATGTCCCCAACAAGGTCGGGGTATAAGGAGTTAGGGCTCGATCTGGTTGAACCTTTTCAAGATCATCCTTGCAAACCTCTACGGCTGCCCATGGGGGACGAAAAGAAATATGAGGGAGCATGAGATCCTATCAAAATATTGCTCGAGGAGGCCCTTGAAAAATAAAGGAACGCGATGATGGATAACTTTGCCTAGATCCTTTAACGATTGCCAATCGGCGGTGCATCTACATCCAACAACCACTCTGGAGGCGCAACCCCTTTTAAGGTACAAGTAAACTTCAACATTCCCATATTTGATGTCCAAATAGATGCAAAAGTCGTAGATAGATGGTTGAATCTATTTGAAGGATATTTCTCGGTTCATGACTTTTTCGACCGGGAGAAGATTATTTTTTCACTGCTCAAAGCCGCACCCCATGTCAAGGACTGGTGGGAAACCTACTGTGAGAAAAAGGATGAGGAGAAACCCTCTCTGTTCTCGATCGTACCCACTTGGAATTCTTTCTGAGATGCCATCAAGGAACAATATTATCCCGTGGTGAGCTATGAGGACAAGTGCATACAATGGACCTCATTGTGGCAACAAAGGAATCAATATTTACATGAGCTGAAGAATCTGTTCCATACAATGCGTACAAAGTTGGGTATCAAATATTTGGAGAAACATTTGGTGCTGAAGTACCGCAATTGTCTGCACAGATACATTCAGGAGGAAATGGTGATCCTCGACATCTCCTTGCTTGGTATGACATACTGGTATTCTTCCAAGATTGAGCAGAAATTCAAATAGAAGAAGCGTGACTTTGGATCTGTGAATCAAAAGCAAGTGAAAGGTTCCCCCAAACCGTAGAACAAAGGACAAATCCAAGGCATGGTGACTCAAGACAACCTACCAAAGCTGCAAGAAAAGAAAAACACTGCGAAGCCAAAGAAGGACATGGAAAAGTGGTGTGAGTTCCATAAGAGCTCCACTCATAACACAAGTGAGTGTTGTAAATGTGTTTAACTTGCAAATAATAGATCTAGCTAAACAATAATACACACATTTGCAAAGAGAATTGGAGAAAGAAGAAGAAGGAGAGAAATAATGAAATAATTCTCATTAACCGTATTCCACACTCAAAGAGTGAATAATTTACAATAGATATAGGATACATGAGTAAATAATGATCCATAGTGGTGGTCTAGAGTGATCTGGACACACACCAGCAGTTACGGGAGTAAATTGCAACCTAGTCTAGTCTCTTAGGCAGTTACGAGAGTGAACTTCCATCTAGTTGAGTTAACTAGCCAACTAGTCTTCAGTTAACTAACTGAATAGAGAGTAGTGAGGAGTTAACTTAGGAAATCAAGGGTAATGTGTTAGTTTGGTGATGATACCAAGGAAAGTGTGCATTAGCTGGTGATGATCCCAATGTTGCATGGTGAAAAAACCAATGCAGCATCTAAACTCAACTCAACTAGTCAAACTGAAGTGTCAACTGAAAGAGAATATTCTCCAAGTGGAATATTCTCCCCTAAAATATAGGAGACTAGATAATAACTAATTATGAATAATAAACTAGGAAAAACTTTAGGAAAAATAAATCCTAGGTGTGTGTGAAGTAACTCCAACACCCCCCCTGAACATCACTATGGTGAAAATAAAGAATGGGTCCCAACAACAAGGCCATGTTAGGTAACCAAATACAAAAGACACACTAAAATAAATGAGGAAAGAGGGAAAACCTCATGGGAAAACCTCATGGGAAAACCTCATGGGAAAACCCCCCCCTCAAGGTACAATGTATGTTAAAAAAACTGAGAAGAAAAATAAGTTGCTAAGCAACCGTGTCCTTCACTCCAAGAAGACCTTGCAATTGTGCAAGTTTGTGCTCGTTGAAGATTTTGTTGAATACGTATATGTCTGCATGAATATGATGAAGTATATGCACCATTGAGATGTCCAAAATTATCCACTTTATCTTCTTGTAATGAATAATATCCAAATAAAGTTTGGATGAAATTTTGAAAACCGTGCGGCCATTTCCGAAAAAATGATGAAATTTTGTTGATTTTAAAATGATCATAACTTTACTTCCCGGACTTCGTTTTGGAGGATTGTTTTTTTGAAATTGGATATTTTCCCGAGAGGAATTCAAATATCCAATTTGTTTCTGCAAATTGTGATCAACAAATATCATAATTGAGTCTTATGTGCGTGGCTCCCTTTTTGTCTCCAGAGATGCATGCATTGCGCATGGAAAAGTGTCTGCATGTGACTCCTAAGATGCATGCCATATATCTTCCACATGAATTTTAGAAAACAAATATAAAATGGATTAGGCATCATCTTCAATTAATGGAATACAAATTTCTGCAAATACTTGTGTAGAAGACTCTTCATAATAAGCAACTTGATCTTCTGATGGCTTCTCTTCTTGCTCTATATGTTCAACCTCCTGCATGAAATATTCATAGTGTTCTTTATTCCTGAATAGAACCTCCAATATGGTCCATAATTCATTTAGATTTGATTCTTGTGAGTCATCATATACTTGGTGGATAATTTCTGGAGAAATAGACAAGAAGATAAATCCTATGGCCATATCTTGTCTATTGAGAAAGAAATTTTTCTCATTGACAGAATCAAGCTCTACTTCCATTGACATGGTTATTTGGTATAAGCCTCTACTTATGAGAAGAATTAGAATCTCTGGGTTCCACTCTAAATAGTTATGAGGCGTGAGAAGTATTATTGACAAGTAAAACATAAATTCCATCTTTTCCGTATTCTTCAATATTTAGTACTTGCAAAAATAATTTGGTGTAGCTTTTTCTTAGAATTCCGTTGGCTCTGATACCATGTAAATGTGTTGAACCTACATAGAATATATCTAACTAAACAATAATACACACATTTTCAAAGAGAATTGGAGAAAGAAGAAGAAGGAGAGAAAGAATGAAATAATTCTCATTAACCATATTCCACACTCAAAGAGTGAATAATTTACAATAGATATAGGATACATGAGTAATTAATGAGCCATAGTGGTGGTATAGAGTGATATGGACACACACCAACAATTATGGGAGTAAAATTCCACCTAGTCTAGTCTCTCAGGGAACTACAGGAGTGAACTGCCACCTAGTTGAGTTAACTAGTCAACTAGTCTTCAGTTAACTGATTGAATAAAGAGTAGTGAGGAGTTAACTCAGGAAATCAAGGGTAATGCATCATTTTGGTGATTATTCCAAGGAAATTACGCCTTATCTAATGATGATCCCAATGTTTCATGGTGACAAAACCAATGCAACATCTAAACTCAACTCAACTAGTCAAACTGAAGTGTCAACTGAAAGAGAATATTCTACAGGTGGAATATTCTCCCCTAAAATATAGGAAAATGGATAATGACTAATTATGAATAATAAAAAAGGAAAAACCTTAGGAAAAATAAATCCTAGGTGTGTGTGAAGTAACTCCAACAAGTGTCAGGCCAAATAGTCATTGGTGGCCGAGATGAGGGCTTCTGAATCAGATGCATGCTTCGACATTGAATCAGAACCCGAGAAGGGGAATGCCAGAGGGAAGCAGATTATTAATGCGGAAACCAACACCATCATTTCCACCACGAATATCCAAAATGAAGAACCATAATATCTAGAGGAGGAGGAGCATCTCTTCCACTCCCTGATGTGGGTAAAGGGTTCCCCGCTACAGTTCATTGTCAACAGTGGGAGACAAAAGAACCTCATTTCAGAAAAGGTCATGAAGCGGTCGGGATTTCCAACCACAACACACCCACATCCATACACCATTAGGTGGATTCACCAAGGATGGGATCTCTGCGTCATCCAGTAGTGTCACCTTTCCTACAACATCAAGCCCTTCACCGATGAGGTGTTATGTGACATTGCTCCTCTTGATGTTTGTGATGTATTATTAGGCCAACCATACTTGTGGAAGCGACATGCTATGTATGAGTCCCGACCTTGCATTTTTGTTTTTACCTTGGAAAATAAGCTATACAGGATACCAAAGGTACCATCGCCTATCTCTATCTCTTTGGTTACTACAAAACAATGCAGTAAGCTCATTTCCAAAACCGGGAAATTTGTTTTCCCGGTGATCCTCCCTCAGGGCAAGAAGAAGACTATGTCCATGACCTCCAAACAGGGATCCTCTGCATGACAACAAAAAATGGAAAAGGTTATGGAGGAGTCTAGGGACATCTTCACCTCACCCACATAGGCACCTCTGAAATCTCAGGTCAAACACCCCATCGATCTGACCCCAGGTGCATTGTTTCCCAATGGACCGATCTATCAGCGTTGTGTTCTGGAGAACAATGAAATCAAAAGGTATATCTAGAATTTGTTGTAGAAAGGTCACATCTGGCCAATTTCATCACCCTATGGGAGCCCGATCATGTTGGTGCAGAAGAAGGATGGGACTTGGAGACTTTGTATTGACTATCGGTTGTTGAACAAGATGACTGTTCGGAATAGGTACCTGGTCCCACGGATTGATGAACTTCTGGACCAACTCAAAAGGGAAAAATATTTTATCAAGATCAACTTGAAGTTTGGGTATCACCAGGTACCGATCGAACCATCCGATGTGTGGAAGAATGCCTTCAAATCCAATGAAGGCCTTTTCGAATGGTTGGTCATGCCTTTCGGGTTGGTGAATTCTCCCGCAAACTTCATGAGGCTGATGGATGACATCCTGTGGCCATTCACCAACTAATTTGTAGTAGTGTACTATGATGACATCTTGATCTTCAACCAGACTTGGGAAGAGCACCTCCACCACATCTGATAGTTCCTCCAAACACTGTGGAAACACGAGTTGTGTGCCAATTTGGAGAAGTGCACTTTTGGCATGACCCAGGTTCAGTATCTGGGATACATTATTGATGAGAGTGGGGTGCATGTGGATCCAACCAATATCCAAGTCATCCAGGATTGGCCATCCCTGACCACTCTAAAAGAGATTTACATCTTTCCGGGTCTTGCTAATTTCTACCACAGGTTCGTGTTTGGATTATCTCATATCACTAGGCCCTTGATTCAAGTCACCAAGGGAGGAGAAAAAGAAAAATTATTTTGGTTGGAATCTCAACATAAGGTGTTCGTATAATTGAAATATCACCTCCGTTGTGCCCCAATTCTCAGGTTACCAGACTTGCAACAACCATTTCAGGTCAAGACAGATGCCTCTGACTATGCTATTGGGGAATTTCTTAATCAACAAAGGCATCCAGTGGCATATCACAATGAGACATTGTCCAAAAGTATCCCACTTATGACAAATAAATTTATTCCATTGTCCAGGCTTGTCGATAATGGAAGCATTACATTTTGGGGAAGGAAACGATCATCCACACAGACCATCGACCCCTGTAGTTCATACAAAATCAAGGGAAGTTGTAGAATGATTACCATCATAAGTGGTCCACATATCTGCAACAGTTTCATTTGAAAATAAAGTACAAGAAGGGCAGCACCAATAATGTTGTAGACTGCCTCCGCTGACCACCGATCGTGGCGATAACCACCATGCTCAACTCTTGTGGGAACACGACTTCTGATTGGCCACTTCTCTACAAGAGAAATCCAGAATTCGGCCACACATACAAGACACTCTTGGAGGGTAACCGAGTTTCAAATTTTTACCTCCAGGATGCACTACTATGTCACCTGGGACACCTTTGTGTTCCTTCAAGTGAGAATGAAAAGATTATCTGGGAAGCGTACTATAGTTAGGTCATTGGGAATTTCAGGGTTGAGAAAATAGTGGAAGTACTGCAGAAGTATTTCTATTGGCCAAACCTTCGACAGGATGTCGGGAAGTACATTAGATCTTGCACTGCCTACACCATTTCCAAACCAACCATCAAGAAGCAAGGCCTCTATACTCCGCTTCCTACCCCTAGTCGACCTTGTGAATCCATCTCCATGGATTACGTGGTGGGGCTTCCTTCTACTAAGCATGGAAACAACTATGTTTTCATCATCGTTGACAGATTCTCGAAGATTCCCATTATGGTGTCATGCAAGAAGAATATCACAGTAGAAGCCACTGCTAAACTCTTCTTTGAATGAGTGTGGTTACACTTTGGGATCCCACAATCTATCATCTCATATTGGGACAATAGGTTCCTCAGTACATTTTGGTCTAGCCCCTGGCCAATTCTTGACACCAAGCTCACTAAGTCCACAACTTTCCATCCCCAAACTGATGGTCAGACAAAGGTCGTCAACAAGATTTTTATCACTCCAGGAAACTCTCCTAGGTTGTATGTCAGAGATGCCTGGTAACTTAATATTTTGTAACTATTTTCTCAATAATAAGTGTGGGTTTGGATCAAGTTGGATGACTGAATTACTCCTCACTCAAAACATGCATGAACACATTTAGATGGACAAGGCTTTCAACCACAAATGTTCAGAGAGTTTACAAATAAATGGATGTGTGGAGAAATAACTATTATACCAGCAGAATCATATATAAAGCATATATGAATGGCCAATTACAATAATCACATAAATACTTGCAAAGTTTAATTTATAAATGCAATGATAAGATGACATTTATCAGGCATAAATAAACATAACAACATGAATATAATATCTAGGTGTAAGTACAAAATAGGTAAGAAGATGAAATCTGAACAAGTTATGGCAAAAGAAGCTTGTATTACTCAATATGAAAATGAGAAGTTTGAGTTTACAATAATGTGAAAAAGTCTCCAAAGTCAAATCTTCAACCTCAAGGACTGAATTCCCCCCCCTCTATTTCTCCAAGACTCTAGACTTTTTATAGTCTTTACATCTATAAAACAGATCCTATAAAAGAGGATCGAATAATACTAAAAATAGTAATATCAAACTAATTACAAAACAATAGGAATCAGATCCTATGAAAAAGGAATCCAATCATATCCTAATACTAATCTTTGACAGCTACTCCTATGCAGGATAGTGACTAAGCCTTTGACTCTCTTTAATTTACATTTGGAAGCTAATCTGTTCATCTTTCAATTAAAAAATAGGATGATCCTTGAACCTTTTCTTCCTTAAATTTGCCTCAAGACTTTGAAGAAGAAGTGGTCTTTACTCATCTTAATGTTAATAATCATTTGGAACTCTTCTCAATAGTTTAATTCTAAAAAAGATTCGAGCTGAGCATAAATATTAGCACTCCGCCTAGTTCTACACTTTTGGTGGCTAAGGAAAGTTGTACAAACTGAAATAGCCATCGAAAAGGAAGGCTTTAGCAGACTTCTTCAAAATATCATAATTGTAATTCTTTTGGCTTCCTGTCCTTCAATGCTGCTCCTTTGGTGTACATGGAACAAATAGAGGTTCCCTTCCCTTCATTGTGAGTTTTCCAATGTTGAGAGGATGAAACCCATCTACATTCTTTTCTATGTTTATTGCACTCGGTATTTTCCTTTCATTAATGTGTGGTGATAGTGGAAGCTGGACCAAGATGTCATGTACTTCAGGATCAACATTCAGGTCAAGAATTGCGTCTAGAAGATTTTCTTCTGATACACCTCCTGGTAAGTATACATTAATGGATTTTAAGCCAACCTCTGCACATGATTTCCTCTTCATGCATACATAAGTATGGGAATATTCCTTCACACCCACAATTATAACATCCAAACCAGGAACCTTGCCATATTTTTGGGAGAGATAAGTGACGTCTTGGGCAACCTCATTGTGAATAGATTGGGAAATGGCTTTCCCATCTGTTATCTCTCCAGGAAACTACTTAGGGTTGTAAGCTAAGTATGCCTGGTAACTTAACAGATGAATTGTTTTCAGTAGGTGGATCAATGGGATACTAAGATAGCACAATGAAGAGATTACTTATCAGAATAACTTAATGAACCAGTGCTTTTAGAAACTGTAAATCAGAGGCCAGATAACAAGAGAGGTATGAAGAATATAGCTTAGACAACCAAATACATTGGAATGCAGGGTTTAAACAACCAAATAAATAAATAATGCAGGGTCACACTAAGCAATGAGAAGTTCCTCCATTCAAATCATGAGCATAAGCTGAACTAATTTAAACAGAGTACAGAAATAAGATGGATGAAAATCTGTTTACAACAGCAAAAGAAAACTGTGATTTTTTGTATTAGGATAAGTAATCAAAACATAGACTCACATTTCTCCAGAATCGAACCATTGTTTGATTTCAAAATAGGCATTTATAGCCTTTACAATACAGTTGCACAGATCCTAAAAACATGGATCTGTTATTAAATAAAAACAGTCCTATTTT
>ML795588.1:458289-471968 GCA_009831015.1 Picea engelmannii | reverse complement strand
ACTTTCTTCTTTGACCCTGTCATCTGTTGAATTGCAGTTTGGTTTTGAGTCTCAAATCCTTCCCAAAACAAGAAGTGTTCCCAACTTCTCCCTTGTAACTTTAGCTCTTGCAGAATAATGAGTTTTATTAGTCCCAGATGACATAGAGTCGTCTTAATGCTTGAAGTTCGAGCTCTGATTCTATTGCAAACTTTAATTAAACTGTGGTATAGAAAGTAAGGTAGATTGATTGGAGTTCTGCCTGAAAAATGGTCCATTAATTTAAAATGATACATCATTAGCTTGTTGTATCTACCTTCAGATGTGATATATAACTGAATACCTTTGAATAAAATTTGCCATTCTTCGTCCAGGTATGAGATCAACATTCCTTTAGCCCAGGCTTTATGTTTGTATCCATCTTTCAGATAGAATTTGAAATCCTACTTTTTCAGAGCTGTGGTTTTGAACCATTTTTTCCCGGTCAGAGGTAACCCTGTAGCTTCTGCATTAAACTTCTCATCGACTTTGATTTCAACAGAACCCACCCGAGCTTTGTTACCATCGAATGACATTGCAAAGGCCTCAGCTGTGGCTTGATGATACCCACTCTGCAATCTGTTCACGAACTCCATGCAACCTGCGTTTGCAAAACATCTTTGAACCCCGGGATGCGATTCCAGAAAACATAAATCGCTGAGTTCTCGTTTTAACAGGAATCCACCACGTTTCTTCATCGTTTTATGACTCTGTCACTCGACCGCTGTGATTTCTGCAAATTTTTGGTCGAACCCTTGTCCTGTGCTGCTGAAAGCAGTCTCGGCTTCTCCTCTGTGTTGGGTGAAAAACAAACCTTGGGTGTACTTTGGAAATAACCTGTGAAATACCGAATTTACCTGATTTGATGGTGTCAGACCCTCTGAACCTCATCTGTACCTGCGTCGCCGGACATGAACTTGCCATTTCTGGTGTGATCATAGTTGCGCGTCGGTTCTGGAAAGATTTCAAATTTCTGTCATATCCCGTCATACGAGCTTGAACTACCATGATTTCTTGCTCCCACCAGCGCATGTCTCGGATCTTGTTGTGACGTGGGGTGATCACTTCATTATTTCGTGTATGCGTGGATAATGAGCACGTGAACCGTGTTTTATGCAGCTATGGCGTTTGGAGAATATCCCTGTCATCAGGCTCGCTTGCTACTTTCCACAACACGCGAACCCTTCGGAAACCTCTGTTAGCTGCAGAAAGTGAATACTTTCCACAGCGCACCCTTTGATATGAAAACTCACTTTAGCTGCGGAAAGCAAAACCTCGTGCCACATCATTTAAAAATATTTCTTAGCGCGAAAGCAAGTATTCTCCGTATCGTGCCACGTGCGAACTGTCTGTTGAGCTTCTCGCACCTCGTTACTTTCCACAGCACCTTGAACTGATGAAATAACGCCTTTAGCTGTTGAAAGCTATCGCTTTCCACAACTAACGATGGGCCTTTTTACATAATGTTAGCTGTTGAAAGTAAACAGTCACATTTTCGAAATAGAAGACTTTATTTTCAATTATTTCCTAAGACACACCAAAAACCAAAATTTTTCTGAACTGAAAAAACTCAAAAATGACTTGAAGCTACTACTGAAAGCTATGATATCCACCCAAAACTCGGCCGAAAGGACGGTTTCGTTTTGGGAGTTAACACCATCGATATCAAATCAATGACAACCCTCATTTTTCTTCATGAAACCAGAGAAAGAGGAGACTGTATGGATAATCCTGATACAACACTGCCATTATAAGATTCCCCTCATTCTCCCTGTCTTCATCATCCACCACAGTGAAAAAATTGCCTTAGCGAATGGCTTCTATAGCATTAGGGATGGACCAGAACCCCTTTGATGGGAAATCAAGATCGACATCATATTCACTAATGAAAACTTGATTATCAGATTCAGTGGTGATCTCCGTTGTCACAGTACCAAATGCAATTACATCTGTCTCTATGCCTTGGCGCTCAGCGTTGATGTGTAAATGTAGTTTCGGTCTCTTAGCTGGAAAAATGACAATTTTTGTGCACAAAAAATGAAAAACACCAAAAACCCATCATCAATAGACTTATGACTGAGTCTGACCCAATGACTTGGATTTTTCAAGAAGAGCAGGCTTAAAATAGTAATTGAAGAAAAACCATGTGCCCCATATGCTATTCCCCGCCTGACACACTTCTTTCCCACTTTGGAGAGACTCTGGAGCCCTTCTGGCTCCTGGATATGGGACCCCAAACCGGCCTCCAAAATTTCAGAAGAATCATTCAGCCAAAATGGAAGAGGGCTTATCTCCACGACAATGAACTTTGACAAGACCATGTGTAACAATATTTCACCAAGATACTCTCACCCCATTGATATCAATGAAAATAAATCTTACCATAATCAAATACCCTTTGTCATTCTCAAAAATAGTTTTTTGTTGCTGTAATAGGTCCACATTATTGTCTCTTCACTCCTGGAAAATCATCTGACCAAGATGGTGTATGATCCTAAATTTGAATATCAAGGTCTTGGTTTCTTTCAAAAGGTGAAGATGTGGGAAAAGACTATTCATCCTCGTTTTCCAAAGAATACATAGCTTATCGATGAGGAGTGGACAGGTATAGTGCTTGGCATTTGTGCTAGACTTTGACTTGTGAGTTGGGCTTATGGCTTGGACCTATGGGTCCTTATACTTTTGGTTAAAAAAGGAAAACCTGAGAGGTAGGTTAGGTAAAAAAAAAATTGAAATATGAATAGACTTAGGTATAGGGAATAGGTATGGATTAAGGCCTTAGGTCACTATGCACACACCACTCTTGTTTTGATAATATTTTACAAAAACTTAATAAAAACTAGGAACACATCCAAATCAAAATTCTCGGGCAGGATTGATCATGTTTTGATTTTGCAGGTCAATATGGAAGATCCAAAAGATCGTCTAGGAAATGATGAGGTATATCAAGGTTCGATGGAAGATTCATAGATCATGACAAATGGCCAAAAGACAAAATTTAATGTAAATATGCTCAAAACACTTTCGAATTTTGAAGACAAATTTGAGTGCTAACAAGGATGATTGTACACATTTTGCGCATGTACAACTCAAAGAATCCATGCACATGGGATGAGAGACTCCCCTATGTAAAACATAGCTATAACCGGGCCCTCCACAACTCAACCAACCACATCCCCTTTTGGTGGGCTTGGGATTCCAGCCACTATGTCCCATTGATGCAGTCATGCCCTTTGCAGCTACTCAAGCCGATTCGTCTCATGTCCAATCTGAAGCTTCCAAGGCGAGCAACTTCATTGAGCGCATTCAACACATTCACCAATAGGTTCATGAAATATTGGATAGAGACAATGCTATGTACAAGTAGTGACATGATCAACATCGGGTGCAACACAACTTCCAGGTGGGTGACAAAGTGTGGCTACATTTGCAGAAGGAGCACCTCACTAGACCCCATCGCAAGCTTCACCCACTCTGATATGGGCCATACACCATCACCAAGGCTATAGGGAAAAATTCCTTCGAGCTCAATATTCAACCATTCCTTGGTCTTCACCCAGTGTTCAATGTGGACCACCTTCATCCCTACTTTCCACCTCTATTGGACACATCTGACATGACAGAACAACTCAAACCAACAAAGTTAAATCTAGACTGCATGGAACAAGACACAAATGATCAGATTATGGAAACACATATAAATAACACCCACCAACAGAGGATCCAGCTATATCGAGTTGTCAAAGCAAGCCTGTTGGCAACATTGATATAATTACTATCGTTTGTAAGTTTCCTACACAGGACCTCTAAATTTTCATTACTCATCATGAGCATTGTCACTAAACGACACTTGTCACTTGTCTATTTTTACATATCTTATTTTTGATTTTGTTTTCATGACTGTAAGCATGAAAACTCATAGTTGGAAATGACATTTTGTTTCGATTTTTGATCAAAGGAGAACTGCTCATGTGGTTTATTATAGAACTATCATATTTTTGCTATGAACACAATTGTTCTCCTTGTTTATAATCCCTTGGTTCTAAACATGCTTTGGTTTCATAAGTAAAATACCTCTATTCATTAATATTCGATTGATATTGATGGATTTTTGATTCATGAAACTTTGAATTATTCAATTTTTATTTGATGCACTTTGTAACCAAACTATGAATGCTCATACTTTAGTTTTAAAGTGTTCTAATCCTAGTACACAACCAATCCCAAGGTGGCATACGGAGTACATCATGCCATTAATCTTCTGAGTGGTCTTGGGCTTCACGATTTTTCTCCCACGCATGGTGATTAATGCCTCTGCCTACCATTTGAACTGTCATAGCATTGTTTTGTGGAGGCTCAGGGCTATGGCTTTGTGGCTTTTTGTCAAACCCTACCCATGAATTCTGTGTTGATTCCCTTCTATTCGCCATGGCTCCAGTGGTGAGGATTGATCCGAATGGAATCCAAACCTTGTTATCGTATGATAATTCCAGGGACGATTTAGAAAGGAATGGTTGGCATTTATTCATTGAAAAATTTAAGGGTTTCAATATGTGAGTTGCCAAAGAGTTTGCAATGACCTTCGATGGCTGCAGAGAAAAGATAGGTGATGTGCAGTTAGAGGTAACTGAGTATTTTTTAAGCCAAGCCACGAGTTTACCAGCTTTTGGGCAAAAATGGTTCAAGAATGAAAAAGTTGAAGAAGTCCCCTGGAATTTGATGTTCACCTCATGGAAAATCACTAGTTGCGATCGAGGTATGCTTGTCTCATCCTTAAAACCTAGGTGGCATGATCTACTTGCTATTGTGAAACAATTCATTACGTGTGAAGGAAGATTTGGGTTAGTTTTCTTGTATCATCTGCAATTACTTATGAGTTTCATTGACTTCCCATTGAATATGCCCTACTTCCTTCTTAGAAGTCTGTATAAGATGGGAAAACGGTTTAAGAGGTAGAGGTCTTATTCAAGTTTATTTCACCATGAGCTTATAAAAATTATCCTTGTGCACCAGTTGCAGTGACAAAATGATTGTTGGGATGCTTTTATTTTATGAAATGGCTTTGGCAACAGTGAATTGGGACAGGTTGATAAAACAATCATTGTTGAAACCCTCATGAAACCTACCACCTCTCCTCCACCGCTCCTGCCCTGTGATCTTGCCCCTAATAATGAACCCTTGACCTACCCTGAGTTTACTCAACTGGACAATCAACCGGGTTCGCACCCAAAAAGTTGCACTAAAACTGTTAAAAAACCCACAGGGAAGAAGCTAAAGGGCAACGTCAATGTTAATTACAAGAATAAAATGGCTAGTCGTTTGATTTCACGATGTGCTCGAAATAAATTCAAACCCTGTGCAGACACAAACAACACAATTGAATTAAGTGAAGACTCAGATTCAAAAATTGAGAGGTTTTTGGCTGAAGAAGACCCTTTGTCATACAGGTTGTATCTCGACACACCCTATGACTATGTAAACAACCTGCCTCCATGTCTAAAAGGTAACCCAGAATTCTTGGGCATTAAACTCTGTAATAAATCTACCTTTCGCGTGGATGATTCTCCAACCCTTAATGCTGTCAGTGCCAATGCACAGTCCCTATGGCCACAGTGTGATGAGTGTCGATCCTGGATCAATAGGTATTATATGGATGTGCCTTTACTACAGTCCAGGCTTAAATCTTTAAAAGACCAAGTGGATTCGTTGGAAAATGAGAACAGTAGACTCCAAGACATAGCTCAAGCAAAGGAGAAACACCTAAAAACTACAGGATCTGTCATTTTTAAGAATGTAGAAGCAGCAACAACAATCATAAACTCCAAGATTGCTTGATATGTTTTGATACCGTGATTTTAGGTATGATTGTCTTTTTAATTTTAGCATGCTTTTGTCACTCTCAATATTAAGATAGATGATTTGATTGAATAGATTATCTTTCTTATAAAGATTAGTTTGTTTTATTTATTGAATAAAATATGATTGTAGTTGCTATTATAACTAGCTACAGAATCGTAAGATTCTGTAGCCAGTTAGAAAAAATTCAAATTGCTTGATTTGACAATTGAAAACATATCTAAAAACTTCCCATGTTCATTTGTTTTCAGGATCCATGATTTCCATGGAGATTTGAGGCACTGTTGAGATCTTCCAGCCATATGAACTTTATGTTTTTAGTAAATAGATTAGGCTGTTGATATTTTTATTCAGTAAAATCAGGGTGGTTGCATCCCCCACATTTTTGGAACAGATTTGATATTATCAACATGAAACGGTTTTGTTTCCTAGAACTTATATAAGCATGTTATTTTGTAAACATTGGATCATCTCTGCCTGGGGCAAGACTATGGATTTTTCATTAACAAACTTGAATGGAATATAATACTTGTCACAACTTCAGCTTTTCCGTATTGTGTTTTTATTCAAGTCATGTTTATTTCAATTTGTAAATATATTATGATTTCTTTCGTTGTCATGGTTTACTACAAGTTGATAGAATAAAATTATATATATATTATCCATGTTTCATGTTCCAGATTGGACACACAGTAATCATTCATTTAATTTGAATTAAGAGGTTTATCTGTAATTTCGATCAAACGTTTATACGCAAGTTCCCACAGGAAGAATAATCTTATTGTGACTGCTTGTAAGATTATAAGGTTACTGTGACTGCATCTGTTATATGTTCAGTTGTTATGATTCAAACTTCATCATTGCTGCTTCACATTTATTAGATGCAATTTTAGGATCTGTCGGAGGTTTACCTCGTCAGATAAGGTGACTGGATGCTACACATCGAACAGATATTGGATGCGACAACAGGTCAGCTTGGAAAAGGTGCCATCCCAGAAGGAATCTCCTATGCAGAAGAATGGTACCAAGAGTGGAATATAGATAACCTTTCAGTCGCACAGGTTCGTCAAGTCATTGACAAAATGCTTGTTGCTTATAAAATGATGTGCATGAAAGGAAAAGGAGAAATTGAAGCATGTAAAAGTCTTATTCAATGCTTCACTGGTTCTTTGAGTAAATGGTGGGAGATTACTTCTTCCCCTCAGTAAGATGAAAAGGAGTCAGATCTTTATAGACTTGGGTTGGATGGATTCGAGGAAGTTTCCAAGCTGCTTGGGGATTTTCTTCAACTGTTTCTAACTCGGCTTGGTTTATAGATTGTGTACAGCTTAAAGAAAACATGGAAGCCAATCCATCAGACCCAGAAGTACTAGGTTCTTGGTTTTGTTCTGACTCACAAATTTCTCGGAAAGACATAGACTTATCCATTCAGACTATTTCTTCTTTGACACAGAAAGGGAGGGCTTTGAGTATTACTAACTGCTGAAGCGAGTGTTCACACAAGCTGCTGGCCTTTTCCCCAGGTCAAAGCAAGAAAGATTCGAATAGATTAAAACACACAGATATATACTATAGAGACAGAAAACGAGATTTTTACAAGCGAACAGAGCGAGAGAGATGTTCTCATACCCGGGGCAAAAAGATGTTTGATGGCTCTGATACCATTTGTAAGCAGGGGCTTCCTCCGACGGAGTAGATTCCTCTACAGGCAATCGTTTGAAGCTTGCTGGCTATACTGATCAGCAGCGATATAGAAGTTCCTGTAGTTAAAACACTTTTTTACCACCTGTTATTTCTTTTGTTTAATTAGACAGTTTGATTTTCGATTTCTTTTATATAAACATTATAAGAAAACAAATAAAAAATATTAGATAATAGTTTTACTATTGTTTATAAAATCAATTTACATTCGATTTTCACGGATTTAGATTAAAATTCGTATTTTGTACATATTATATATATATTAGAAATATAATTATTTGTATATATTGTGCACATGATAAGTAGAGTTATTTTATAAGTATTAGTTAGTTAAACTGTAAATATATATATATATATATATATATATATATATATAGTTGTCAACGATTGATATTTATTAAATTATTGTGTTTTCTTTAGTTATATTTTTCCCTCTCTTTAGGACTTAGATCGGCCAACGGAGCCACTAAACCCATCGGAGTGGATTAATCCAAATGGCTCGGGTTAATTAGACAACCCCGGACCGGATTCACTCCTCTAGTTGACGAGTGGTCAATTTCGCCCGTCAACAAATGGCACTAGAAGGAGGGCCTGAAAACTATTAATGGCACAAGGAGGTCATAAGACTCCTCCCCCACCTACCCGCTCACCTATAGTAACTAGAAGTCATTTAGATGAAAACATTTTCCCTCAAACAGAAACCACATTAAACAACGATCTACGGATCACATTTGAACTAGTAACTCCAAATCCTACGGGTGGTGATATACAAGAGATTGTTTGGCAATCTCTCATAAGAACACATAGTGCCTTAGCCCGTATAAGACAACCAAACCGACCGTTGAATCAACCATTAGACTTCTCTGATATCAGAGAACAACTTGGAGGTACTAACCTTACCTTAAATCTTACAGATCCAATCCTCACTCCTGCAGCAGGAGGATATGGTATTCCACCATCACCACCTCCTTCATCTCCTTCTTCTTCTGGAGAAGAATCCTCTGAAGAAGGCAGTTCCTCATCCCAAACTTCGACACCACCCACACCTATGGCCAATCCGAGCAATCCTGCCAGACCATGGCTTGACCAAGATACAGTAGCCATACCTGGGCCTCAACATCCTTTTCCCAAACACCCAGAGAAATGGCTCCCTAAATTTGACCCTGACTCCAAAAAAATAGCCGAAGATCACATCAAAAAGTTTATGTTATCCATTAGACTCCATAGTGTTCTGCATGAAGACGTAGTCTGTAGATTGTTTCCCTACACCTTTGAAGGCAATGCCTCTACCTGGTACTTTTCCCAACAGCCCCACACCATCGTGTCATGGGAGAAATTTGAATCCTGTTTCCTTGATAAGTTCAGAAATGACAAGTCTCCTGAAGTTCTAGTCATGGAGCTTTCTAGTTTAAAAATGAACCCCAAATAAAATATCAAAGACTTTAATCAAAGGTTCTTGACACTAAAGAACCAGATCCCTATGGATTCGATGCCTATTGAGAATCTTATTATCGCATACTACACGAAAGCATTACATCAAAACATAGCCATTTGGGTAAAGAGATCCAAGAAAGCCACGTTGTTAGAAGCCTTCGAAGAGGCCAGTCAGATCAAGAAAGACATTCTCAGTTTAAAAGACACTACTAGAAACGCGATAGATACTAGTTCATCTTCCAAGAAGAAAATTGAAATCCTTCCTAGACCTTCCCAAAACAAAGCTCAACCTGAGAGCTTAGATTTAGAAAACTTACAGAAAGTCGTTCAGAAATTGTCCAAACAAGTTATAGATTTGAAAAGATCAACTGAAGAAGCTTCTTCGAGCAAAGGGACCTACAAACCCCCTTTTAGGAATCCTTTTCCCACCAACCGACCTAATTCAAATACTAAAGGCCTAAATCTAGAAAGCCTACAATTTGCTATTCAAATGATCCTAGAAGCACACGATAACTTGATTCCTCCCGAGATTCCTGAAGAGGTAGCTGAGCAAGAGACAGTAGAAGAAGATGAATCCTCTCCGGATATTTTCGGACATTTTTCGGATAGCATTTTTCAAGCTAATTTCGAAACAATGCATCCTTACAATACTAGGAGTAAGACAACAAATAAGCCTTCTTCCAAAATTACAACGACTTTGCCTCAAAAATAGTCTAAATCAACTGAGACTAAACAAAATTCAGTAAACCCAAGTTTAGATTATGATTTAATTGAAGATCTAAAAAATCTTAGGGCTAATATCTCGGTTTACGAATTATTAAAATTCCCTTTTCTTCTGCAAAAATTGCTGCAGAATATTGCAGAGAACAATCTGAACAACAACAAAGGTGTTCAAAACAGCCCCAAAATTCCTTCGAAGGCCTCCGCCACATCTGAGCCTCATGATAAAAGAGATCTTCCTGTAAATAATGTAAATAATGTAGATAAATCAGTTTCAGAGGCTGCGAGTAAAAAGCAACAAGCTTCCACCGTTAATACTCGTAGGAATGTCCCTCCATTTTTGTTGACTTTTGAAAATTTCAATAGGAATGTACATAATTGTATGGTAGATTCAAGTGCGTCATCTAACGTAATGCCTTGGTCTGTTTGTCAAAAGATTAATGCCAAAGTTCAACCATCCATCTTGAAAATTATCCATCTTGATCGAATTAGTGTTAAAGTGATAGGCAAATTAAGAAATGTGCTTATAAGATTGTCGTCTAATCCTAAAGTTCATCAAGTGATTGATATTATTGTTGTAGATATTCCAGAATTTTATGGTTTATTTTTAAGTAGAGACTAGTTAGAACAATTACATGGCTATTTTGCGACGAATTGGTCTCACTTGTGGCTGCCCAAGAATGGAAAGCCCAACATAATGAAGGTAAATCGTGAACATTATCTGAAGTTCACGGTGACTGATTTAAATGATCCCAATGAACCATTCACTCCTTCTGCCGATTCGCCCGAAATACAAGGGATGAATACCTTTTTCGGTAATTTCATGGCCGAAACTTCTACTATCACTAACCTGGAACAACAATATGAAATTTTGACATATACGCAGCCAACAACTTCCTCTCAGTGGTCACATGCAACCGACGAAAATCAAATATGGTCCCTGTACTTTGATGGGTCAAAATCTAAAGAAGGAGCTGGTGCAAGGTGCGTGCTCATTGATCCAGTAGGTAACAAGACTCTGATTTCTTGCCAGTTAGAATTTGAATGTACGAACAACATGGTCGAATATGAGGCACTCCTGCAAGGCCTCAGAAAAGTGTTAGATCTGAACATTCAAAATTTGACTGTCTTTGGTGATTCAGAAATCGTGGTTAGACAGGTAAAAAATTCTATCCACTGTCTATCTCTGCACCTTAAAAGCTATCAAACTGAGGTATGGAATTTGATGAACAATTTTTCCACATTTAACATAAATTCTATTCCTAGATTGAATAATTCAGAAGCTGATTTGTTAGCTAACATCGCTTCAAATTTTTTTCTTGCAGAAGGATTATCTCCAAATGCATTTTCCGTCGAACTGTTGTTCAGATCGTCCATCCCAGACAACATCATGAACTGGAGAGTCTTCGATGACAATCAACAGATCATAAGTTTATGTATATGGAAGAAATGTTCCAGGGTGCGGTGATCGACGATGGTACCCATGATGAAAATCTTCGCGACTTTATGGTAATACCAGATCCGAGATCCCTAGAATCTTCATCAGACATGGTAAACTCTATCCCAAAATCTATAGTTAGATTAGGAAATTTTTATGATCTTCACGACAAGTTCAGAAAATCAGTGAACTATAAAAGGAATAGTTCCTCTTTGATGCATGAAAAAGTAAATTTGGGAACTAAAGACAATCCACAGTGCATTAATTTAGGGTTGGGGTGTTCTAAGCAAGAAAAAGTAGCATTTATTAAGTTGTTTAATGAATTCAAAGATGTTTTTTCTTGGACGTAAGACGACCAAAAAACCTTTGATCCTAACATCATACAACACGTTATTCCCATGAAACCCCAAACCCAACCTTTTCAACAAAAGTTAAGGAAAACGTACCCAAAACTCAAACCAACGGTACAAAAGGAATTAAACAAACTGCTTAACGCTAAGATAATTTTCCTAGTTAGGCACACACAATGGGTCTCTAATCTTGTCCCTGTCAGAAAGAAGAGTGGTGAAATCTGACTATGTGTTGATTTCCGAAATCTTAACCAAGCGTATGATAAAGACAACTACCCTATCCCTCCCATGGAATAGATCCTTCAATGGGTATCTAGTTTTGAAAGATTATCCTTGTTGGATGGTTTTTCAGGGTATAACCAAGTCCTGATGTCTCCTCCAGACCAACTCAAAACCACCTTCCGCACTCCATGGGGCACCTACACTTATAGAAATATGCCCTTTGGAATCATAAACGTCGGTGCCACTTTCCAGAGAGCGATGGACATCAATTTTTGAGTCTTAATCAATCAATCTATAGTAGTTTACCTAGATGACATCACTGTCTTCTCGAAAAATAAAGAAGATCATCTAGCTCATTTAAGATCCGTTCTACAACGATGTCGTAAATATGACATTTCTTTGAATCCTAAAAAATCTATCTTCACAGTAGAACAAGGTAAGCTCCTTGGATTCATTGTATCGAGTGAAGGGATGATTATCGACCCTGAAAGGACTCAAGTCATTTAGAAACTTCCCCCTCCATCGTAAAAAAATTCCATGCAATCTTTCTTATGTTAGATAAACTTTGTTAGGAGATTCGTCCCTAGCTTTTCAGAAATGGTGAGACCATTACAAAACCTAATAAAAAAGGATGTACAGTACCATTGGGGACCTTTAGAAAGCCATGCTTTTGATTCAATAAAAAACGCCATAATAGACACTCCTTCTCTAATGAGCCCTGAATTTTCGCAAGACTTCACCCTCTACACGTTTGCCTCTGACCGCTCCTACACTATCGTCCTAACTCAAAAGAACGCTGAAAACAATGAGGTCCCAATCGCCTTTATGAGATCAACGTTCAAGGGGGTAGAACTTAATTACCCAGTAGTAAATCATCAAGCCTATATTGTTTTCAAAGCAGTAAAGCACTTCCGATCTTATCTGTTGAAATCTAGGACGAAAATCATTGTCCCTTACCAGCCTGTCAGAAATCTGTTAGTATAGAAAGAACTAGGCGAAAAAAGGGAAAACCGGGTTACATCCTTGCAAGAATATGACATAGAAATCACCCCAGCACAAATTGTAAGAGGCCAAGGTTTATTCAAGTTAGTTTCCGATTCGACTATAGGACAACAAGAAGAAAATGATATGTTAAATCCAGGACAACACTATCAAAATCAAATCTGTTGTGCGCAAAAGCCTGTTAGTCCCTGGTACGATGACATAAAATTTTGTCTTATACACAGATCAACTCCCCATCACCTTGATCCCACAAAAAGGAGAGAACTAAGATTAAAATATGCTTCTTTTCAGCTAATTAATGGTATTTTGTTTCGTCAAAATTTTGATGGAGTACTAATGCACTGTCTTGAAAAAGATGAAGCAGAAAAAAGTCTTATTGGAATTGCATGCAGGAGAAGTTGGTAGGCATTTTGGTGGAGACACCACTGCCCATAAATTATTAAGAGTAGGTGTTACACATCAAAATTACTCACTTTGATAGTGTCGCAAGTGTCGTCATTACAAGTGTTGCAAGTGTCGCATTTTGCTCACAAGGTCGCAAGTGTCATATGTTGCTCACAAGTGTCGTAAAACATCAAACAAAGCATGCTGCCATGATGCCTATGTCGTGCCTATAACGACATGAGAAGGACACTTGAAACACCTCAAACATCCGATTTGGAAGAGGAGAAATGAGTCAACAAGCTTGCAAACCTTTTGCCACCTGAAAGCACTCAAAAAACTGAGTTTTGGAGAGGAGCGCTCCCCCTTACACTATCTCGGAGCGCTGGCGCTCCCCTTACACTGTCAGGGAGAGTTATAACGCTCCCAGGCCCTTTTGAGGGAGCGTTATAGATTTTGAGGGCGCTGGCGCCCCCTAAAGCTTACTAAGGGGCGCTACAACGCTCTGATAGCCCTTTTGAAGGAGCGCTACCTATTCTGGGAAGTTGTTAAGCTGT
>ML795588.1:436336-450184 GCA_009831015.1 Picea engelmannii | reverse complement strand
GTTACTCTTCCTTCTCATGCATTAGGCTTAGATAGATTCGAAAGAAATTCAGTGTCCATGATAAGCACTTTTCTGTCTAGGGTTAAGGTCAAACCTTAGAGGTCGATCTACTTGTCCGCAGGCAGATTTTCCTACAACAGTAGGTTATTACTGGCCTACCCTTTTTAAAGACACCCATGCTTTATGTTGCAAGTGTGTGATCTGTCAAAAAGCATCCGGACGGATACAAAAACCAACTTTTCCTTTACAACCAGTTTCGATAGACTCCCCTTTTCAGCAGTGGGGTCTGGATATTATAGGCCCAATCAATCCGCCATCCTTGTAGCAACATAAATATATCATAACAACCACAGATTACTTCACCAAGTGGTCCGAGGTTTCCCCATTAAAAGCTATAAATACCAGCCAGGTAATATCATTCTTGAATTCTAATATTATTGCTCGTTTCGGTATCCCTGAATGCTTGGTATTTGATAATGCTTCTTATTTTTTGTCTCTTGAAATGAGTGATTTCTCTCTAGAAAAAGGAATTAAGTTAAAATACTCTACCAGCTATTACCCCCAAGGCAACAATTTGGCAGAATCGACCAATAAAAATATGATCAAAATTATGAAGAGAACGGTCTCCGAAAACCATAAAAATTGGCATAACGCATTGTTAAACGCAATCTGGGATGATAGAGTAACTCCTAAATATGTTGTGGGTAACTCACCTTCCTTTATTGTTTACGGCAGAGAGGAGATTCTTCCACCACATGTCCTTCTTCCATCTCTGCAGTTATCGCAGAAAGTATAGGAAGAAGACTGTCCCCCTTTGGAGAGTCGAATTAACGCTTTGTTAAAATTAGAAGAAGTGAGGGCTCAAGCAAAGAGGAAATTCGATCAACATCAACTCATTGTTAAAAATTGGTTTGATTCCAATTCTGCCTCTGACAGAAATTTTGAGGTTGGTGACCTTGTCCTAAAATGGGACAAACGTCATGAGGGAAAAGGAGAGCATACACAGTTTTAGAACTTGTGGTTGGGACCATTTTTAATTGCTAAGAAATCGGGTCCTAGTTCCTTCCGATTACAGAATTTAGAGGGACAACTAGACAACTTTCCGGTGAATGGCCAAGCTATGAAAAGGTACTTTTCCTAATGACTCTTCCATGCACACTGTGTAAATATTTTCTGTTTTGTTTGTTGTTTGTTTTTTCTTTGCTGATTTGTTTTGATTTTGTTTTTCTTTTTTCTTATCGGTCTTTCTTTTGAAACATATATGCTTGCATCATGGGTTATTTCAGACAGAAATAACAAAAATATTTCCCCTCGAAAATGACTGCTGAAATTTGTTTGAACATCAATTCTGGTATTTCTCTGAGTTTGCAACCATATTGAAGATAACTTGTTGTTTGAAAAGCGTTTCTTGATTTCAATCTGCAACTGAAGATATTCACGATCATGCATAAAAATTCTTTTTACACTATCCCTGTTCCTTAGGAAAACAACTCAGAGATGTCTCCCTGCTCTTGAAAGTCAGTTTTATAAATAAACTATTTCTAGATATTAATAAAGGACAACTAAGAAATTTCTTCAAGGTCTGTGACTTACTAAGATGTGTCCAAAAACTAGAATTTTCAGCGTCCCCCCACTCTATTAAATATCTTTAAAAAACTAAATAAATTTCCAGAGACCTGTGGGAAGTGCTTGTAAACCCGTCGAGATACTGAACAGGTCTACTGGCAGTGGGTAAATTCATGCATGATGCCAATATAACTTTGCCGGGGTACTGAACAGGCCCGTTGGTAGTGAAGCAATGTTAGGTAAAGAAAATTCTCAGATATGGGTTATTTTTTACCTTAAATGGCCTTCGTTATGAACTGGAACTTCTTAACAGGATACAGATATCAGAGTGGCTTAATTGACACCCCTATCGAGGCTATGGACGCTTGCTGGCAGCAGCTGCCCTGTCAACAGTATTGAAGATTTTAACTTTAATATCTTGGCTCTCTTTTGTTAAGATTGTCATCAGTTGTCGTCTCTTTAAAATAACAGTAGTCTGAAACTGGAATGCATTATAATTATTTATGATGTTCAGATAGCTTTTTGGTTGTTTTCAATTCGAAGTTTTTTCTGATCATTCTAATCTGAACTCATTCATTTGGCAGAGATAACTACTTCTCCCAACGTGTTGCCATTGTTGGCAACATTGATATACTTATTATCGTTTGTAAGTTGCCTACACAGGACCTCTAAATTTTCATTACTCGTCATGAGCATTGTCACTAAACGACACTTGTCACTTGTCGCTTTTTACATATCTTCTTTTCGATTTTGTTTTCATGACTGTAAGCATGAAAACTCACAGCTGGAAATGACATTTTGTTTCAATTTTTGATCAAAGCAGAACTGCTCATGTGGTTTATTATAGAACTGTCATATTTTTGCTATAAACACGATTGTTCTCCATGTTTATAATCCCTTGGTTCTAAACATGATTTGGTTTCATAAGTAAAAGATCTCTATTCATTAATATTCGATTGATATTGATGGAGTTTTGATTCATGAAACTTTGAATTATTCAATTTTTATTTGATGCACTTTGTAACCAAACTATGAATGCGCATATTTTAGTTTTAAAGTGTTCTGATCCTAGTATGCACCCAATGCCAAGGTGGCATACAGATTACAACATGCCATTACTCTTCTGAGTGGTCTCGGGCTTCACAATTTTTCTCCCACGCATGGTGATTAACGCCTTTGCCTACCGTTTGAACTGTCATAGCATTGTTTTGTGGAGGCTCGAGGCTATGGCTTTGTGGCTTTTTATCAAACCCTACCTATGAATTCTGTGTTGATTCCCTTATGTTTGCCATGGCTCCAATGGTGAGGATTGAGCTGAATGGCATCCAAACCTTGCTATCGTATGATAACGCCAGGGACGATTTAGAAAGGAACGGTTGGCGTTTGTTCATTGAAAAATTTAAGGGTTTCAATCTGCGAGTTGCCCAAGAGTTTGCAATGACATTCAATGGCTACAGAGAAAATATAGGTGACGTGCAGTTAGAGGCAACTGAGGATTTTTTAAGCCAAGCCACCGGTTTACCAGTTGTCGAGCAAAAATGGTTCAAGAATGCAAAAGTTGAAGAAGTCCCCTGGACATTGATGTTCACCTCACGAAAAATCACTAGTTGTGATCGAGGTATGCATGTCTCATCATTGAAACCTAGGTGGCATGATCTACTTGCTATTGTGAAACAATTCATTACGTGTGAAGGAAGATTTGGGTTAGTTTTCTTGTATCATCTGCGATTTCTTATGAGTTTCATTGAATTCCCGTTGAATATGCCCTACTTCCTGCTTAGAAGTCTGTACAAGATGGGAAAATGGTTTAAGAGGCAGAGGTTTGACTCGAGTCTATTTCACCATGGGCTTATAAAAATTATCTTTGTGCACCAGTTGCAGTTACAAAATGATTGTTGGGATGCTTTTATTTTACGAAATGGCTTTGGCAACAGTGAATTGGGATAGGTTGATAAACCGGTCATTGTTGAAACCCTCATGAAACATACCACCTCTCCTCCACCGCTCCTACCCTATGATCTTTCCCCTAATAATGAACCCTCGAACTACCCTGAGGTTACTCAACCAGACAATCAACCGGGTTCGCACCCAAAAATTTGCACTAAAACTGTTAAAAAACCCACAAGGAAGAAGCTAAAGGGAAACGCCGATGTTAATTACAAGAATAAAAGGGTTGTTCGTTTTATTTCATGATGTGCTCGAAATAAATTCAAACCCTGTGCAGACACAAACAACACAATTGAATTAAGTGAAGACTCAGATTCAGAAATTGAGAGGTTTTTGGCTGAAGAAGACCCTTTGTCATACAGGCTCTATCCCGACACACCCTATGACTATGTAAACAACCTGCCTCCATGTCTAAAAGGTAACCCAGAATTCTCGGGCATTCAAATATGTAATAAATCTACCTTTCACGTGGATGATTCTCCAACCCTTAATGCTGTCAGTGCCAATGCATAGTCCCTATGGCCACAGTGTGATGAGTGTCGATCCTGGATCGACATGTATTATACAGATGTGCCTTTACTACAGTCCCGACTTAAATATTTAAAAGACCAAGTGGATTTGTTGGCAAACGAGAACAATAGACTCCAATCCATAACTCAAGCAAAGCAGAAACACCTCAAAACTACAGGATCTGTCATTTTTAAGAATGTAGAAGCAGCAATAGCAATCGTAAACTCCAAGATTGCTTGATATGTTTTGATACCGTGATTTGAGGTATGATTGTCTTTTTAATTTTAGCATGATTTTGTCACTCTCAAGATTAGGATAGACGATTTGATTGAGTATATTATCTTTCTTATAAAGATTAGTTTGTTTTATTTATTGAATAAAATATGATTATAGTTGCTATTATAACTAGCCACAAAATCGTAAGATTCTGTAGCCAGTTAGAAAAAATTCAAATTGCTTGATTTGACAATTGAAAACATATCTAAAAACTTCCCATTTTCATTTGTTTTCAGAAACCCATGATTTCCAAGGAGATTTGAGGCACTGTTGAGATCTTCCAACCATATGAATTTTGTGTTTTTAGTAAATAGATTAGGCTGTTGATATTTTTATTCAGTAAAATCAAGGTGGTTGCATCCCCCACATTTTTGGAACAGATTTGATATTATCAACATGAAATAGTTTTGTTTCCTAGAACCTATATAAGCATGTTATTTTGTAAACATTGGATCATCACTGCCTGGGGCAAGACTATGGATTTTTCATTTACAGACTTGAATGGAATATAATAGTTGTCACAACTTTAGCTTTTCCGTATTGTGTTTTTATTCAGGTCATGTTTATTTCAATTTGTAAATATATTATGATTTCTTTCACTGTCATGGTTTACTACAAGTTGATAGCATAAAATTTTATATATATTATCCATGTTTCATGTTCCAGATTTAACACACAGTAATCATTCGTTTAATTTGAATTAAGAGGTTTATCTCTAATTTCGATCAAACGTTTATATGGAAGTTCCCACAGGAAGAATAATCTTATTGTGACTGCTTGTAAGATTATAAGGTTACTGTGACTGCATCTGTTATATGTTTGGTTGTTATGATTCAAACTTCATCATTGCTGCTTCACATTTATTAGATGCAATTTCAGGATCTGTCGCAGGTTTACCTCGTCAGATAAGGCGACTGGATGCTACACATCGAACAGATATTGGATGCGACAACAGGTCAACTTGTTAATTCATTTCATTAGCATAATAAATATAGAAATTCCATGTAGTTAAAACACTTTTTTACCACCTGTTATTTCTTATGTTTAATTAGATAGTTTGATTTTTGATTTCTTTTATATAAACATTATAAGAAAACAAATCAAAAATATTAGATAATAGTTTTACTGTTGTTTAAAAAATCAATTTACATTCGATTTTCATGGATTTCGATTAAAATTCGTATTTTGTACATATATATATATATATATATATATATATATATATATATATATATATATATATATATATATATATATATATATATAATTATTTGTATATATTGTGCACATGATAAGTAGAGTTATTTTATAAGTATTAGTTAGTTAAACTATAAATATATATTAGATATATATATATAGATTTCAACTATTGTTATTTATTAAATTATTGTGTTTTCTTTAGTTATATTTTTCCCTTTATTTAGGACTTAGATCGACCAACAGAGCTGCTAAACCCATCGGAGTGGATTAATCCAAACGGATTGGGTTAATTAGACAACCCTGGTCCGGATTCACTCCTCTAGTTGACAAGTGGTCAATTTCACCCGTCAACAAGGCCAACTCCTTCACCAGGGCAAGTGGCTCACTAGAGACCAATTTCAGCAGAAGTTTCCTCATCTCATGGAGGAACTCAATGCAATCAGGGCCATTTCTTCCTAAGGGGGGAGTAATAATCCAGGTGGATATTGTTGGCCACGTGCCTATTCCACTTGGACCCCCACCATTGTTTCTTTCATTTTTTTCAATTTCCTTAATTGTAGCACAATTTACTATTTTTGGCGGTTTTTCGGGTCCTGAAATTTTAAAGTCGTTTTGAGGCCATAAACGACGTTTTTTGGGCATCAAACCTCCGACGAATATTAGTTCGTTCCAGACTCGATATTCATTGTCAACAGTGTAGTCCTTAGATATATATTTCTAGCAATGTATCATGTGCATCAAACAAAGATAGTATGCCAAAGTTACGACCCTGAGAAATTGATGTACCAATTTACCCCGATGGGGCCCATATTTTGGCGTTTCATCTCCTAGGGTTAGGTTTTTGGATGTTTAGGGTTTCCATTGTTTCTCAATAATATATAGGCCTTCGAGCCTCATTGTAACACATATTCAGAGGCCAGTAGACGCCACATCTCTTCTTAGAGATAAGCTACCAGCCCCCTAACTAGTTTATTTCCATTCAGTCTGTAAACAAGTTTTAGTTCTTTGATATTAATGAAATGAAGCATTATTTCCGCTGCATATTTATATTCATGGTTATTTGTGTATTTTGTTGCGTTCCTGCATAAATTTGGATCACTCTATCTTTAGCTTGGAACGATTTCTGTGTTTTCCACTGAAGATTGAATTCATAATTCTTGATTGCTCTAGTTTGTTTTGGACTCCTAGACCTATTTCATCTCCTCCATGCATTAAATTTTGAGAATCTATTGATTTTTCCTACCTTTCCCTACAATATTAGATTGTTATGACCTGGTGTAGATCTATTCTGAGTTGTGAATCCATTGCCCAATGGTTCCTCCCTTCCTATTCCATCCAACCAAATTTAAAAAAGCAAACCCTGTACTTTCTAACTAGCCTAAAATTCTCAACAAACAAATCTAGATCAGACAGAGAGATCCCTCTCTGAGTCTTGGAGGGCTATATCCAAGACTCCAAGTGGTTTTATGTCACCTCAGTGATTTTCTCCACATCCTTGGTTAAATTACCGAGTGTTAATGGAGTGGCGACCATACTAGGGAACCTTCCTCAGAAAGCATATCAAGTTCCAGATTTAATTACTGATTGTGGACAGTGAGAAGACAAAATAAGGCTAAATCATCCACCTGGTGACTCCAATCAACTCCAATCAGTTTCAAAGACTCCACTAGAGGAAGAACCTGAAACAATGACAAGATAATCTGAAAAGATTAGGTATGCAAGTTGGAATTTCATCCAAGACGTAATAGGTTTTATTTTTAATTATTTCCTCTCTTTTTGTGAATCTATCCAAGACCATATTATTGAAAATCATGTTGATCAAATTCAAACTGAGGAGCCTCAAGAGATCAAGCCACATTTTACAGCCCCTGTACATACTCCTACACTTGTAAATATTCCAGATAGATACAATCCTCTTATATTACCCCCTATACTCCATGATTTCCCTACCAATTATTACAAACACCTTCCCATATTTGATGGAGAGCATGGTAATATCACATATGAAAAACACATACAAGGTTTTGAAAATTATCTTGACCTTTTTGAGGTTGAGGAAGATGATGTCTACATTAGGATTTTTTCTTTATCTTTGCAAGGTAGAGCTAAGGAATGGTTCAAAAGTTTGTCAGCTGCAAGCATTCCCAATCTTCAGCAGTTTGTAAAAATCTTCCTTAATATATGGGATATAAAGAGAAATATTTTCCTCAATCTAGAAGAGTATGATCATTTTAAAAGACAGCCAGGAGAAATAGTGCAGAAATTTTCAGCCAGATTCAATCAAGTTTACAATTCCATGCTTGTTGATATAAGACCACCTCCTGGTTTAGCTCTCTTACATTACCCAGATTCCTTTAATTTAGAGATATCATTTCAGTTGAGAGAAAAGAACACTACTACACTCAAGGATATTTAGGATAGTGCAATTAGTGTGGAAGCAAATTTGTTGATCAAAAGGTCAAAGATCAAGGAAGAAGAAAGGGAGAAAATAGAAAAGCAGCAGCTGAAATATTCAGAAGATAAACTAGACATTTTGGCTAGAAAAATGAAATAAATGATGCAGAAAGTCATCATGGGAAATGAACTTGTTGTTCAAGGGCATCATGTTCCATTGGTTACAAAGAAATAAAGGGTCATTGTTCCTAAACACTTTGCAGCTCACCCTTGGTATCATGGATTTGAAAATGATCATTTCATGTATTGAATTCACAACATATTCAAAGATGAAGCTCCAACTCATCTTGTAGAAGAGAAATCAGTGGATACAATGTGTATGTGTGATGACATTTCCTTCATGGACGATCTACCGAAGTATGATAACTATGATGAGGACTACACGAAGATAAATTCTTCAAAACAATCAACAACATACTTTGGGAAGGAGGAAGCTCAGTTACAGATCAAATATGACAATCGACCTTTGCACAAAAATCATGAAAGCGATGAGGAAAATTCATAAAATATCAGAGTAAGGGAAACATATTTTCCCTCATGTTTCTCTTCATTTCAATTTCTGAGAGAAAATTATAAACAAGTTGTCAATAATAGAGATGGAGAATGTTCTGATAAATCCTTTGAGCTTGTCATAGATGACATGGAGGTTGTTCTAGACCCTAATTTACAACCCATGAGTTACATTAATCTTCAAACAGAAGATGAATTAATGCATTATAACTCTATACCATTAACCTTCAATTCATTTCAGTTGTTGAATAAAATTTTTAATCATGTCATGGATGATAAGCACACAGAAAATCGAGAATTTGAATTGGAACCAATGAAGTAGTCATCCCAATTTCTACAGGATCCAATATCTGAGGTCTTGGATGACTTGTGTTGTCAAAGTCATGGTTTATTGGCTAGCTATGAACTTAAAAAAAGCTATGATCAAGACATTATTAGGCAATCTTTTACATGGTATGTTTCAGCAGGAGTCTCATTTCAATGTTCAACAGAAAATTTGCAGCCATATAAGGAATTGTATGATGATGTAAAAAGAATATGTGTCATACCAAATTATGACCATAAATTTGTTGAAAGTCAAGAAATAGGTCATGCCTTTCCTGATCCCATATTAGACTACATGGAAGCCTTTTTCAGCATAAAAGATCAGTCATGTTTTCAACAGTGGCCATTACACTTTGCAGTTTTGACTCCATGGACAAAAGGTCAAGTTGTCATCTTGATTGTGCTAACAAGAAGTCAAGCAGTCGGCTTGTTTCAGAAGCTACTTGACTGAATTCATTGGTATTTTTGTATTATTTGATTCAACATGATTTTTGGCAGTATATAGTAGGTAGCAGTGTGCAAATAAGCTCAGCTCTTTGAGCATCCCTTTCAATGATTTTTCAATCTCAATTTCAAAATTTAAGTCTTATGTTTGATTTGGTTTCAGTTGAGAGATCATAACAGGTACAGGTTGCACAATAAAGTTTTGGGATCAACCCAATGAATAAAGCATTGGCCTGCATGTTTAGAGTTCAGTGGTTCTTTTCACCTCCTAAAAGAGTTGTCATCCCCAGGTGGAGCCTATGTTGGGGTCCTATAATCATAGGTGATTTATTTCTTCAACTATTTGTTTGGAATTTCTCTCATGATGAAGACATATGGTTTGCCGGGCTTGGTTGATTTCACTTCTCCCTTCATCCATTTCGCCCGATCCTTCATCGCCCTGTTGCACCCTTCATTCCCTCGCCCTTCGTTTCTTCACCCCTCACCAATTTTCGTCCCTACATGAATAAACAAACTTAGGATAAAAAACATTAGGTTAATAATAAATGGTTAATGACATTTTTTGATGCTAATTATCCCAATAAAGTTATTTTAATTAGATTATTTTAATAAGATAATTAATAACAAATAATAATAAGATTAATTAATAATTAGTAATTAGGTTAGCTTTGTTTAGGTTAAAAATTAAGTTGGTATAATAATATATTAAAATTAAAAAAATATTACTAACTAAGAATAATTAATTTAATTAAACATATATAAAACAAAACCTATATAAAACTTAAATAAAACAAATAAAAATAATACATATAATAAAAACAAAAAACAATAATATAAAACAATTTAAAAGAAATTTGAAATTAATTAAAACAAAAAACATTAAATACAAAATATAATAAAAAAACAAAAAAAAACAATAAAGTCAAAAAACAAAAACGAATAAAATTTTAAAACTATATCCTAAGTTTACTACCCACCCATACTTCCCCCATATATCGGACCCCCCTCCTTACATCACTCAACCAAAAGGGGGGGTCTGATATCCAAAACCACCAAAGGACACATGTCACCATCAGGTAAACTCAGACCCCCCCCAATACCACTTACCACCCCAGGGGGGGTCCAAAAACCACTTTCCCTTTTCCAAAACCACCTTCCCCAAATTAAAAAAACTATGTTTTCGCCAGTTTTACCCGTCCACTTTCGAGAGAGATTCCGGGAAAAAGAGAAAGAATTTTGCAAATCCGAGAGAGGGTTTTGTTTAGAAAGGGTTGAAGAAAAATAACCTTTCCCATATTTTACACAGGTTTTAGTAGTTGGGATAACCGAAGCCATATTTGAGCCCTATTTTTCAGGCTTCCATTTTTTTCTGTTTTGGTCATGATCTTGCGGTAGCTGTTTTGGAGAGTTGGAAATAAATTTAGAAAAAAAGAAATAGGTTTCTGTTCAAGAAGGAATCATCTACAATAAACGCTTACAGTTTTCACAGAGATATCATATTTTGGGAGATACTAATGTCTGAGTTGACCCTTTTTTTCAGTAGTTCGACTCATCTTTCATGTCAGACAGTTCAAGATTTTCAGGGATTGGTTTCTATTTTTGGTTGAGGTTGTTGAATTCGACCTATTGATCTTGGGAGATAATATTTCTATATATTGTTATAGTTCAAATGTACAATGGTTGATCAGTTGGGGACCATGATTTAATTTTTGTAAAACATCTCACAGAGCCTTCATGGATGAGATTTCCAGTGATACAATGGGACCATTTCAAGATTCATGTGAAAAATTTCATTGATGAAGTTTTTCTTTCTCTGTAAAATTATTCTTTTTGTTATCACCATTACCTCTTATGTTTCTGAATTGTTCTAGGAAGGTTGAGAGAAGATTTTTTTTTTAATTTCACTCTGTCTTTGGATTGGAACGATTTCTATGTTTTCCACTGAAGATTGAATTCAAAATTCTTGATTGCTTTGTTTTTTATTGGACTCCTAGACCTATTTCATCTCCTCCATGCATTAAATTTTGAGGATATAGTGAATTTTCCTACCTTTCCCTACAATATTATCTTGTTATGACCTGGTGTCAATCCATTCTGAGTTGTGACTCCATTTCCCAATGGTTCCTCCCTTCCTGTTCCAGCTAACCAAATTTAAAAAAGTAGACCCTGTATTTTATAACTAGCCTAAAATTCTCAGTAAGAAAAGCTAGATCAGATAGATATATCCCTCTCTGAGTCTTGGAGGGATATATCTAGGACTCCAAGTGGTTTGATATTACCTCAGTGATTGCTTCCATAGCCTTGGGAAAATTACCGAGTGTTAACAGAGTGGCGACCATACAGGGGAACCTTCCTAAAAAAGAATATAAAGTTCCAGATCTGATTACTGATGGTGGACAATGACCAAACACAAGAAGGCTAAATCATCTACCTGGGGACTCCAATCAACTCCAATCAGCTTCAAATACTCCACTGGAGGAAGAACCTCAAACAATGACAAGACAATCTGAAAAGATCATGTATGCAAGTTGGAATTTCATCCAAGACGTAATAGGTTTTATTTTTAATTATTTCCTCTCATTTTGTGAATCTAGTCAAGACCATATTGTTGAAACTCATGTTGATGAAATTCAAACTAAGGAGCCTCAAGAGATCAATCCAAATTTTACAGCCCATGTACATACTCCTACACCTGTAAATATTCCAGATAGTTACAAGCCTCTTATCTTACCCCCTATACTCCATTGTTTCCCTGCCAATTATTACAAGCACCTTCCTAGATTTGATGGAGAACATGGTAATATCACATCTGAAAAACACATACAAGGTTTTGAAAATTATCTTGACCTTTTTCAGGTTGAGGAATATGATGTCTGCATTACGATTTTTTCTTTATCTTTGCAAGGTAGAGCTAAGGAATGGTTCAAAAGTTTGTCAGCTGCAAGCATTCCCAATCTTCAGCAGTTTGTAAAAATCTTCCTTAATAAATGGGAGATCAAGAGAAAATATTTTCCTCATTCTAGAAGAGTATGATCATTTGAAAAGACATCCAAGAGAAACAGTGCAGAAATTTTCAGCCAAATTCAATCAAGGTTACAATTCCATGCCTGCTAATATAAGACAACCTCCTGTTTTAGCTCTCTTACATTACCCAGATTCATTTGATTTAGAGATGGCATTTCAGTTGAGTGAAAGGAACACTACTACACGCAAGGAGATGCAGGACAATGCAATTATTGTAGAAGAAAATTTGTAAATCAAAAGGTCAAAGATCGAGGAACAAGAAAGGGAAAAAATAGAAAAGGAGCAGCTGAAATCTTCAGAAGCTAAACTGGACAGTCTGGCCAACAAAATGAAAGAAATGATGTAGAAATTCATCACGGGAAATGAACTTGTTGTTCAAGGGCATCATGTTCCATTGGTTACAAAGAAATAAAGAGTCATTGTTCATAACCACTTTGCAGCTCACCCTTGGTATCATGGATTGGAAAATAATCATTTCATGTATTCAATTCACAACATAGTCAAAGATGAAACTCCAACTCATCTTGTAGAAGAGAAATCCGTGGATATGATGTGTATGTGTGATGAAATTTCCTTCATGGATGATCTACCCAAGTATGATAACTATGATGAGGATTACACCAAGGTAAATTCTTCAAAACATTCAACAACATGCTTTGGGTAGGAGGAAGTTGAGTTACAGATCAAATATGACAATCAACCTTTGCACAAAAATCATGACAATGATGAATAAAATGCAGAAAATCTTAGAGTAAGGGAAAAATCTTTGCCCTTATGTTTCTCTTCATTTCAATTTCTTAGAGAAAATTATAAACAAGTTGTCAATAATAGAGATGGAGAATGTTTTGATAAATCCACTGAGGATGTCATAGATGACATGGAGATTGTTCTAGACCCAAATTTATAGCCCCTGAGTTACATTGATCTTCAAACAAAAGATGAATTAATGCATTATAACTCTATACCATGAACCTTCAATTCATTCCAGTTGTTGAATAGAAAATTTAATCATGTCATGGATGATAAGCACATAGAAAATAAGGAATTTTTATTGGAACCAATGAAGCAGTCATCCCAATTTCTACAGGATCCAATATCAGAGATGTTGGATGACTTGTGTTGTCAAAGTCATGGTTCATTGGCCAGCTATGAACTTAAAAGTAGCTATGATCAAGACATGATTAAGAAATCAGTTGCATGGTCTGTTTTAGCAGGAGTCTCATTTCAATGTTCAACAGAAAATTTGCAGCCATATAAGGAATTGTATAATGATGTAAAAAGCATATGTGTCATACCAAATTATGACCATAAATTTGTTGAAAGTCAAGAAATAGGTCATGTATTTCTTGATCCCATAGTAGACTACATGGAAGTGTTTTTCATCATAAAAGATCAATCATGTTTTCAGCAGTGGCCATTACACTTTGCAGTTTTGACTCCATGGACAAAAGGTCAAGTTGTCCTCTTGATTATGCTAACCAACAGTCAACCATTTGACTTTTTTCAGTAGCTACCTGACTGACTTCATTGTAATTTTTGTATTCTTTGATTCAGCTTGATTTTCAGCAGTATAGGGTAGGTAGCAGTGTGCAA
>ML795588.1:383508-419112 GCA_009831015.1 Picea engelmannii | reverse complement strand
TATGTTCCCGACATAGAGTGATCCGACGGTTCATACTCTCCTCGATCTTAATGGCCATTGATCCATGGCTTAACACCTGATTGGTCCATGATCTCTATTTAAAGAGCATGGAGGGTCATTTGTCGATGATCGATTGTGAGAAAATCTCTTGTAAAATCTCTCTGTAATCTTTTTCTTTGCATTAATAAACTGCTCCAAGTGGCCGCGTTGGCTAAGGCCGTGGATGTTTCCTCGTAGGGGTTTTACCATGTGAAAACATCGATGTGTTGATCTTTGATTTGGTTATGTGAGTGGTTATTGAAGGTGTTCGTCCTTTGTTGGAATACATGTGTTATCGAACATTGCTTCTGACCTAGTTGTTAGATGTAAAGCAAGATGATTCCTTGCTTCTGACCTCATTGTTAGACGTAAAGCGAGATGTTGATGTGTTCCTTGCTTCTAACCTAGTTGTTAGACGTAAAGTAAGATGATTCCTTGCTTCTGACCTAGTTTTTAGACGTAAAGCAAGATGATTCCTCGCTTCCGACCTCGTTGTTAAACGTAAAGTGAGATGCTGATGTGTTCCTTACTTTTGACCCAGTTTTTAGACGTAAAGCAAGATGATATATATATACCTTGCTTCTGACCTAGTTTTTAGACGTAAATTAAGATGTGATTGACATTGAGCTACTAGATTAATAGTTGTGACATTGAGCTAGTGTAGTACTATGATGTGCTAGCCTAGTGTTGTGATGAGGTATCATTTTTTTTTTATTGATACATATTTGATGCAGATGATGATAACATTATTTCGAGAATGATAATGCTGCCAATGAAGAAAACTTTCGATGAATCGTAAATATGCTAGCCAATGTTTCAAGATGATATTGATGATATTGTCCTCTTGATGCCATTGATGATGCAGACCTCTCTCGCCTGATGTTGTTGAAGAATACCCTTCTTGTTAAGGGGGAGTGTTGAAATAATTTAACTGCGAAGAGTATTCTTATTATTATTGTTATTTTATTCATAGGATTAATCCCCATTGTTGATTAATCATGTCCGTAATTGTATTAGGACCAAATCCCCTTTTGCAGATTGGTCAACAGACAATTGTAATAGGCAAAATAAGAAGTCGGCCCCAATAGTTATTATTGAGACCCATAATTAAATTAAAGGTGGGTTTACCCACCCAGAGTGAGAGGTCGGCCCGGCCAGTGAAGACCCTTCACACGTTCCAGTCTTGTATATATAGAGAGGCTATCACCTCACTTTATCACATAACTCACTTGCTCATTTTTCAAAGAGGCAAGCTGCAACTTACAAGTTGGAGAGAGGGAGAAGAGTGGCGTGTCTTTTAGAGAGGAATATCTGTATTGGTTTGAGTTATCTCTTGAACATAGCAATTTATGATAAGGAATTGTTTGTTGGGTTTTCTTCCCCTAGAGGGTTTCCCAGGATAAATGTTGTGTCTCTTGTGAATGTGTATTTCTTAGTGATATTGTTCTTATGTTTCTCTTATCTATTGAAATGCAAAGAACTATAATAATGGAATAAGCATTAACATTGCGCTCCTTCTTCGACAGACTGTCGAAGTCCCAAAATAGGTCAACATGACGAAGATTATCCCCAAAACTTGGTCAAGGGCCAACATGCCCCCAACACTCACCTGTGACTTGTCCCGAATGACTCTGGTCTGAGAAATTCTGGCTCGAACATTTCAATCTTGGCCTGAGATACTTTGACTTGCTACTTTGCTACGACCTCTTCCTCAGTGAAATCCTAGATCACTGTGTTGTTCACTGGCCCTTCCAGGCGTTGTTCTGCAACAATGACTGTTGAAATAATGTAACTGCGAAGAGCATTTTTATTATTATTTTGTTATTGGATTAAATCCCCATTGAGGATTAATCATGTCATTATTATTATTATTGTTATTGGATTAATCCCCATTGAGGATTAATCATGTCAGTAATTGTATAAGGGCCAAATCCCCTTTTGCGGATTGGTCATCAGACAATTACAAAGGGCAGAATAAGAAGTCGGCCCCAGCAGTTATAATGGAAGACCCATAATTAATTAAAGGTGGGTTTAGAAACCCAGAGTGAGAGGTCGGCCCTGCCAGATTGTGACCTTTCACAAGATTGTGACCTTTCACACATGCCAGTTTGATATAAATAAGAGGCTAGTGCCTCACTTCTAACACACAACTCACTTGCTCATTCTCTTATGAGGCAAGCTGCAATTACCAGTTGGAGAGAGGGAGAAGAGTGGCGCATCTCTTGGAGAGGTCTATCTGTATTGGTTTGATTTATCTCTTGAACATTGTTTAAGCTATTTATGATAAGGAAGTTTTGTTGAGTTTTCTTCCCCTAGAGGGTTTCCCAGGATAAATGATGTGTCTCTTGTGAATGTGTATTTCTCAGTGATCTTGTTCTTATGTCGCTCTTATCTATTGAAATGCAAAGAACTATAATAATGGCATAAACATTAACATGGTATCAGAGCCAACCTGAAGGAAGCATATTTCGCAAGAGGAAAAACATCACTGTTACCGTACCCAAAAATTAGGGTTTTGCAAAAGTGAATCTTTTCATCCCTATAACCACCTAGAAAGTTGTGCCCTCCCCCAATGATCATTTTGGCACTTAGAGTGCACCTTTTCAGTGGCTAGATCTCTCAGAAAGTGAAACCCTAGTTTCACAAAGTACCAGAAAACCAGAAAACCAGAGTACTAGAAGTACCATAAGTACCAGAAAACCAGAAGCACCAGTCCAGAAATCCGCAAATCAGATTTGAAGGGGTAAAAGTTGGATTTTAAAAATTCCGACTGCACCAACTAACTTGCCTCAGCTCAATGCATCTATCCCCTGGATCAAAATTTCAAAATTTGAAGTTTGAAAAATTAGGGTTTTCTCATAAAACCCTAAGTTGTAGTTGCAGTTGCAATACCAGTTGCAGTTGCAGCGTCCGTTGCAGTTGCAGCCGTAAGACCAGTTGCAATCACCCTTGAAGTTTTCTTAAGAGTTGGTAATGATTACCACTGCTACTAGATGGAGCCACTACCTGCAAATGTCATCAAAGGTATGTACTCACATATGTTTAATGGTTAAACCCTAAAGAGTATTTGCAGGAGAAGGGATCTCTTGCCATAGATCCAGAAGAAACTCAAGATCCAACACATTCAAAGGAATGATGCAACCAAGGTGTGATTATTCTAATATGCATCTATTTGTTATGAAATTATCTTGATCAGTGTTGCATGTTGAAGCTATGATCAAATTATTAGAAGAATTAAAAGTTGATCATAGAGCTTATCCTCTAAGCTAACCTTTTGTCAAGATATCATATTGTCTTAGTACAACAGACAGGTTGAAGAAAGGACTCGTCACTTGAGTGAAGGAGACCTGGAAGAAAAGCAAGCACTCACCCTTGAGGACAAGGCTCCAATTTTGATTAATCAAGATTCAAAGGTACACATGACAAGCTAATGACTTTAGTTGAGATAACAATCGTCGTAAAGTATTATACTTGATAGCATGTGAGAATACTTTGTCTGATATGACTAACACCTCCTCTAGGAGAAACCTCGTGTGTTAGTTTCTGACTGCCATGGAAGAATGCTTGGTCCCAACACTATGAGAGTGTTGACCTCATTTCGTATTGTATTCCTTACCTTTAATCATTGCCTCAGATAAATTATAAGTGCTAGCTCTTAAGGAGCTATTGTGATGATTGTTCGTGCTATTGCTTTATATTATCAAGAAGGATATTATTCTTGCTTGTTGTTTTGTTGACCTTTATCCAGGTCACATGAGGAAGCTATAGTGAAGGTTGCAGAAGGAAACGTGCTAAAGGAGAGATCATAAATGAAGCAATCATCAGTGGAAAAGAAGAAGGTGGGTCACTCAGAAGCTGCCATGACCCATGCTATTGAAGAATCCATGTGAACTCTAGAATATTATCTCACATCAACTACAAGGCGCTACCATACATATGCAAAGATGTCACAAGTTTACTAGAACTCAAGGTTGATCAAGAAGGCATATGCAATGGATCTGCACAAGGGAAGAACATCAAGAACCCGTTTCCGAAGAGGGACAGCAAGACAGAAGGAGTCCCAGAACTCATCCATTCAGATGTGTGTGGCCCAATGCCATTATCCTCCATTAATGGGTATGTATACTATGTATCGTTCATTACTGATTATTCTCGTAAAAGACCTAGATATCTTTGAAGTGTTCAGCAAGATCAAGGAATTCAAAGCCTTGATAAGAGAACCCTTCTGTAAGGAATATTAAGATACTCAGGTCAGATAATGGAGGAGAATATACCTTAGAAGAGCTCGTGAAATTTTGCAAAGATGTTGGGATCAAGATCCCTAACAAAACGGTGTAGCTGAATGGAAGAATGGAACCATGCTAGAATTTGTGAAGAATATGATCAAGATCTTCATATGTGCTTATGGGCAGAAGTAGAAATGACAGTTGTTTATGTGCAAAACCAATTGCCCCATAGTGCACTTGGGCTCAAGACACCGGAAGAGATTTTCACTGGAAAGAAGCCAGAGGTAAGCCATCTCAAAATATTTGATTGTCCAGTGTTTATTCATATACCGAAAGAGACAATCTGGAACCCTCCAGAAAGAAGGGAATATTTGTGGGATACTGTGAGGTCTCCAAGGCCTTCAGAATCTACATACTTGGTCACTGCCATATTGATATCAGCAGGGACGTGACCTTTGATGAAGAAGAAACACTTAAGAAATCGAGAAGATGCCATCTTGAAAAAGTATATGAAGAGGAACCTATAAATCCCAGGATTGCAGAATCCATGAGGGAAGTTCCCAGAGTTGCAGAACCTATAAGGGAAGTTGTAACTTTCCCTGATGAGGAGACTCCTGAAGATCATGATATAACAAAAGTTCAAGAAGCTCCTCCAATGACCTTCTCCCATAAAAGAAAGCTTGCTTGGGCAAGAGAGCTCATTCAAGATGGAGACAAGTATGGTGTTCCAGAAGGAACCACGAGACAGGTGAAAAGACCAAAGCCATTCTCTAGTTACATAGCTTTAATGTGCAATCTACTTGATGAAGAACCTACATTCTTTGAAGAGGCCATTCAGAGAAAAGAATGGGAAAATGCCATGACAGAGGAATAACAATCCATAATGAAGAAGGAAGTATGGGAAATAGTTCCCAGATCAAAGAATAAAGATGGGGTATCCTACAAATGGCTCTTCAAAATAAAACATGCTGCTAATGGAAGTATTGAGAAGTATAAAGCAAGATTTGTTGCTCATGGCTTTTCCCAGAAGGAAGGAATTGACTATGAAGAGACATTCGCTCCTGTGGCTAGATACACTTCGATTAGAACCATTATAGCTCTTGCTACCAAGATGAAGTGGAAGCTACACCAGATGGATGTGAAGACAACTTTCCTGAATGGTGTTATTGAAGAGGAAGTGTATATAGAGTAACCCCAAGGATTTGAGGTTGAAGATAGGAAGTCTCATGTCTGCCGATTAAAGAAAGCCTTATATGGATTGAAGCAAGCTCCCAGAGCTTGGTATGGCAGTATAGATAGTTTCTTGATGAGCTTGGGCTTTACCAAGAGTAAAGCAGACTCAAATATCTACTTCAAAATTATGGATAATGAACCAGTAATATTATTACTGTATGTGGATGACTTATTCTTAACTGGAGAAGAAAAGCTCATCGCTGAATGTAAACATAGACTTGCCGTAGAATTTGAAATGAAATACCTTTGTCTAATGCATTACTTCTTAGGCCTTGGGGTATGGTAGAGTCCAGAAAGAATCTTCCTTAACCAAGGGAAGTACACGGTCAAAATCTTAAAGAGATTCAACATGCTAGAATGCAAGTCCATGAATACTCCCATGGAAGCAAAGCTGAAGCTGCTGGTCGATACTTCGTCAGATTTGATAGATGCCACACTGTACAGACAGATTATTGGATCGTTGATGTACCTGACGAACACCAGACCAGACATCTATTTTGCAGTGAACACCTTGAGTCAGTTTTTGGTAGAGCCTAGACGTGTTCATCTAGTGGCTACAAAACATGTGATGAGGTACCTTAAAGGTACAATGAATTATGGTCCCAACTATGATGGAGATTGTTGGAGCCGCCCTTGTTTTAGTTTTACCCTTCACAATTTTCAATTTTTGATACTTGAAATCTAAAGATGGCCTTTTTATTTTGTCCCCTCCCAAAGCTTTGAAAGCTCTGCAACTTTGTCGAATGAGCAGCGATGCTTTTTCTACCCTCAAAACAAATCCACTTTTGTAAGCATGTTTGTGCTTTTTTGTTTTATTTCAGGATCTTTCAAGTTGGATACTTTAATCTTTGAGTTCACACGTCCCGAGTCGCGAAACTGCGAACTTGTTTTAAATTTTCACTCAAGATATTAACCAGGGTCAAATCTTTTAAATTAGTGATTAGACGTCGTCGAGGTTTCGCGCCTTGGCATTCGCCAAGTTCGAATTTTTATGTTTACAGCTTTGAGAGCCGAGAACATGAGGTTCTTTCAGGCTAACCCTGATCAAGTATTAAAAATAAAAAGCTAACCATGGTTAAATCTGTTCTCGGTGTCTCGTCACTCAGCACTATCTTTTCGAAAGTTACGACGTCTAAAACCCTGACTCACGAAGTCGTGACATAATTATAACAAGATTAATTAGTCGCCTAATCTAAAATTGTCTTTCCCTTAATTGAGTTTTAATTGTCGCCATCTCGCAGTTTCGCGACTCGGCATACTAATCTCCCAAAAACTTGTCTTCGAAGTTCTGAGTCGCGATATAGCGAATAAAGTGATTAGGAAATTAATGACTCCCCAAATCACGATTAATGTTAATTAAGCCAAAATCGGTCCTCGCAGTCTCACAAGTTGAAGACTCAAAATGTTGAAAGGAAATCCACGATGCTGAGAAAAGCGAGAAAATTATTAACGTTGCTAAGTTTGAATATTTTAAAATAAAGCAAGATACGTCCTGCGCATCGAGGCTTGCACATTTCCCGAGGTAACTTTTTACTCTCCATACTCCGACTAACTGTCAAACCGCCAAAATTTATGACATTAATGGGAAGATAAGGCAAATCTATGAATAAGATCAGATTTTTTACAACATAAGTTATTTCTAATTTCGAATTGACAGGCTGCTTTGAAAGGTACTGTTTTTCAAATATATGCAAGAGCTATGTTTCATTATGCATTTTTTCATAGCACGCAGAGCTCATTGTTTCTAAGTTACCTACTTTCTACATGTATACGTAGTTCTATCAAAGGAGAGCGAAAACGCAAACTGCGGCCATGGCTCCGCGGAAAGCAGCGAAGGCAAATGTCGAAGTCACAGGACAGGGTTCAGACAATGTCTCCGATACTTCACCCTGAAGCATTGAATCAATCTCCAACTAGTCGTTTGTGTCAAATATCCTGCAAGCAAAATTGGTAGATTACTCAGATGACTCCGATGACATTGAAAGAGATGATCTACACACCAAGTACAAGATAATAGTCCAATCCGGGATGCACAAGATAACAACCAGGCCACGGTTTCTTCCGTATTACGACATGATCCGGTGGGCATTGGACCACGTAGACTTACCTACCAGGACGATCATGAACAACCAGCGAGTTACTGTTGGGAATTTTAGGCTTGAGCATATACAAACCATGTATAAGCTACCTTCTACATCTAAATATACATATGGTGTCGATTTCCTGGAGGAATTCAAAGAGAAAGAGTGCACCCGGTACGACAAAACCATGTTCGGTTTGATCAAAGATTGGGTTTCGCGTGCAGCAAAATTCAGAGCAAGTGACCAGGGTGTTTATTCTATCTCTTCTTTGGAGCCACAATATAAATATGTGGCCATGATGACATACTGACTGTTTGGGCGAGAAGACACCTCACATTTCTACATCGGATGGGTGCCTCTCATGTTTCGGGTCGCAGAAGGTTGCTCATTTAATTGGGCAAAGATGCTCTCAGACAGTTTGGCCAACAGGGTCACAATGTATCGGGAGCAAAAGGAATGTGGGAAACCGTCCTCGTTTTTCATGTCAACATATATCATGGATGCAATATGCTCTATGACACCATTCCCCTTGATGAGTTGGGCTTGGAATCCAGCCCAAGAAAAACCCGTGCACGAGTATCATGACAAATTATGGGAGAATAAAGAAGGAAAGTTCACATATGAGATTTTTAATTGGGTAATGGTACCCCTGCATATTGCCATTTTTGGGCACCCACCACCTCGCGTCTCGGACAACATTGCAACAGGTCTGAGTGGCATCGTAGATTGGTATGTGGAGGTAGAGTTTTCGTATATCAGATTTTTTGGGGCTTCTTTTCCCCCTCATGTGCTGCCTATGTTCATCCCCGATAAACTGGATTGTCGAGAGGTTGCATGGAAAATGGTAATTGGAGGAGTGAGCAAAGAACTCAAGGGTTACTCAAAGAAGGTATGGCCTTCTTTTCCCATTCAAATGAATTCATATTCTTTATTAGATTTCGGGCATGGCAAAGCTGAGGCTGCTGCCCTGGAGGACCTAAATTTGGTCTCCATTGAGATTAAGAAAGATGATCCACAGAAGGTTGTGAGCAATCATTTGGCTCATTGTGGGCTCAAGAGATTCGAACATGAAAATTCTCCCTCGAACGACATTTTCCGAGGGGCGAGATCTTGTGAAGAAGTGCTAGCCCGGATCCAATCGTTAACACCCGAAGACACAACATCTGTATTAAAATTCCAGGAACATAGACGAAGCTGTCTCCCTGCTGTGTTGGGAGGTTCGACCATTGCCGAAACAAAATAGAAGGATGCTGAAGATTCTGCAGACGTAATGTCTAACCCTGGACAACAGTAGGAAGGGGAGCAAACGAGCAATCTCGAAGCAAAAGAGAAGACTCTGGATCTGCCAAGAAAACAGAATTCGGAGGATGAAGAAAAAACTCCAGACCCACCAAGGAAGAAGATACCGGAGACTGAAAGAGAAACTCCAGGTACGCCAAAGGAGAAGAACCCTGTCGATGCTCCAAAAGAATCGACAAAGCAAATAGGAGAGCCCATCACCTCGGTCACACCCTTGCAGTCGGCACAGGGAAATGTCAGCAAGGGATGGATATTTGATGAAGAACTGAGGCCTATAAGAGCAGAGGAAATCCCTCCAAATGAGTTATTTTTTGATAAAAAGAGAAAAGTGGTAGTGAAACGAGAGTTTTATCAAGAAGGAGAGTCCACTGCGAAAAAAATACAAAATCATGACAGATGGAAAGAACAAGAAAAGTGACCAACTTGCCACTAAAATCGCTGGAACACTGGGGGCATACGCTTCGGAAAATCAATTCTCGGTTGGGCAGCTGAATAACCAACTAAAAATGAAAAATCGCCTAATCAGGACCCTCGAGGCTAGATTGGCTATAGCCACAGAGAATGCTAAAGGTCAAGCCAGCATGGAGATGGAACAGGCTAGAGTGGCTGACAAAAATGAAATAGAAGTGCTCAAAACCAAGCTGGAGCAAGCACACCTAGTGATCCGAGATGGTCGGATACAGGCGGGTCAACAAAGGACTATGATCACAAAGCTGCAGGCTCAGTTAGAGGTCGCTGAAAGTAGGGTGATCGATGTCGAGGGGTTTAAATACCGAGCGATCGACATTTGGAGCAGGATCTCTTCTGTACAACAGAATCTGCTAGACAAAGTGGGAATGATTCGTGAGGATTGCCTGTTGATGCATCGGATTTCCGAGAACCTGACTGTTAGAGAAAGGAATGCAGAAGCAGCTCGGGTCTCCTTTCAGGAGGCGGTGATAGCTACGAACAACAGAGTTTCGACAGGTTCTCCCAGACTCACCATCTCAAAACAAACTAGAGGTAACATTTTGTTGAAGGATTGGGAGCATAACATTACCCTCGGCAAGGAATAGGCCCAAAAAGTAACCAATTCATTAGAAAAAGCCTTCAATGTTATAGATGGAGAGCTCTTGGGTATGGAGAGTGGAGTTGATGCAGAAACCTTAATGAAAATGAATGTAGAACAGATCTGGATCGATCTGAAAGAGAAGAACGAGAGAGATTCGACAGATATTTGTCAAATGGACAGGGTGGACATGGCTCAAGTCGACAAGCACTTGATCCAACCTAGCGCACAATTAAGTGCCCTCGACATCGTCGATGCACAAATGGGAGACAAGCTACAGAAGTTAGCCCGAGAACGTTACTTCGTCGAGGCTAGCTATCAAGCGGAACCTTCGTAGCTCGTATCTCAGTTTATGGAAAAATGTAGCGCTTGCACCGAATCCGCGCAAAGACGAGTACCTGGCACCAATTGAAAATAGAGTAGGAGAAAGGGAGTGATTTCGCTCCTCTCGGTTGTAACCGAATTTGTGAAACCGTTGAGATTATAATTGATCTGTAAAGTTGTATAAATATATCACAAAAAGAAAAAGAAAAGGGCTGGACCTTTTTGGTGTCGATTATAATAGAATTTTTTGCATTCAAGAAGTTAATATAAGCAAATCTGGAGATTCTCGATTCCGTCAAGACTGTGTTACAAGTTTGTTTCTTTGTATTTCATGTTTCATTTCATTCCATTTGTTCATAATTGATGTGCTTTGTTATACTTTAGTACGACAACTACTATAACAAAAGGATTCTAGTTTTCTGTATTTGTTTATTACATTTCCTCTGCACCAGCTATCAACGGGTGTAAGACCAATCTGCACTTTTAGAATACTACGTATATTCTTCGCCATGTCAGTTATTTTCTTACTAACTTCCTCTTCTGTTTATATGTGAGTTTTCTCTTTGACAGGAACCTTGCGTTATATGCAGCTAAATGTTTTTCTTTCACCTCACCTCTTTATATAAAATATAATACAGTTACGGGAAAGAGCCTTCAATTTGCATTTTTATTTTATTCCGAAAACATAAAATTCTCTTTATTTCGACCAAATCAAGACAACATTTAATCTCTCTTTAAATCCTTTCCTAATCTTACTGTTCCTCCATGACTGTCCCTGTAGCGACATAGCCTAATATCGAACCCGGACTATCGAACCAAACGCATATCCCTTAAATATTTTTGACATAATCCTTAAAACTGCTAATAACCGGGACGAACTTGAACGTTCATGGATGGCCATTGAACAAGATATAAATAGTCAGGAACAACTGGAAGCTAGACGACACGAACGTAGAAATCTTCCCTAGTTTCTTATACCAAAGGTTGACATTACCCTCTTACCCATCTCTCACCTACTTTCGGATGCCTTGACACTGTACTTTTTGAGCCTTAAGTACAAACTCAGGACCAACATCTTTCTGGTGCCGTTGTCGGGGAGCAAAGTTACAAAATCTTTTCCCTGGGAAAACGACATTTATTTCATTGAAAGTGCTACTCCGTGATAGTGAACATAGAGTACACACATTTTTAAGGCTTTTTTGATCTTTCACTTGGCGACTCCACGAAAACATAAACTTTCTTCTGGTAGAAAGAGTACTAGACAGAACCCAGATGGCAAGCTGATTACGCTTGTTACTGATCCCAAAAAAATTTTAAAAACAAAAAACCAACTTTCCAAGACTAAATACCATTCAGAACCTTCTACTTCATGCAGTCCTCTATTTGATACCAAAGATCTGACGTCAAACCAACCTGAAGTTAGGAGTGAGATTCATCAGTCTTTCCCATCCATACACAAGGGAAAAGGTCCTCTAGAAAGTTCGTCAACAATTGACATACCAACTTTTCTTCGACAGAACTTCCCGGTATCGCCTGATTCCAAAGAGTGTGTTACACACTCATTTTCTACACCCAAGTCGATGGCTGCCGTCGAAGGAGGTGGTGGAGGTGCTCCTGGAGGAGGAGGTGGAGGTCAAGGGCAAGTCCCTCCTCCCAGAGTATTCACAAAGGTAGCAGTGAGATACGCCCCCCTGGTTTTTCCAGTCCCCCTCCATGATTTGCCTGAAAACTACACCAAAAATCTTCCTAAGTTCACTGGGGAGGGAGATCTAACCGCAACCGAGCATATAAATTTCTTTGAACAATTCACAAACATCTGTGGTATCGAACACAAAGATGTCTATTCGAGACTCCTTGTCCATACCTTTGAAGGACCGGTTCAAACTTGGTTTCGGAACCTACCCGCAGCTTCTATCCTATCATATGATGCTTTGGAAGATGATTTCCTAAGACAATGGGGAGAGCGAAAAGATCACTTATATTATCTTACCGAGTTTGGATCCCTAAAGAAAAAGAACTCCCAAATGGTTATGGAATTTATTCTGAGATTCAACAAACTGTATAATAAGATTCCAGCCGCAGTTAAACCCTCTGAACCCTCAGCCAAAGTAAGCTTCGCGGGAGCTTTCGAGCCGGATTTCGCACTACTTTTGCGAGAAAGAAGAGGAGCCACCCTAAATAGAATGCAAGACGATGCTATTGAAATTGAATCTAATATGATGGCTTCGGGAAAATTAAAAGCTAAAGTCGAAACAATCAACCGCGATAATAGACGCTATAGGGAACCAGTGGGTCCTTCGGGCTCGAATCAATACACTGATGACAGAGTATATGATATGGCCCGAGTGATTAAAGAACTATCCAAAAAAATTTCTAGGATGGAGTTGGAGCAGGTTAGGCTGATTCTTCAAATAAAAAGGACTTCAGGAGAAACCCAAATCCCCAAAATCAACAGAAACAAATAAAGAACGAAGATCAAAAAATACAAGCTCCACTAAAGAATGAAAATTTTATAGGAGCAAATGACTTCCAAGATTTCGGAGATTCAGAAGATGAAGTCGCGAATTTCGGTGATGACTGTTCGCAGCTGTATATCACTCTTGAAGATTATGAAAAATCTTTGAACACCCCACAACCATCTAATGAGGATGAAGAAGGTGATCACACTGATCCCTGTGTATCTCAACCAGAAACAGAGATGATAATGGCCGAGTTTCAACCAAAGTATAATCTAAGATCCAAGAGTAAGCCTACCTCAACGAATCAACCTAAGAAAATCCTTCAAAAAGGTCAAGCTTATGAACCTCCTTTGGAAGAGACCTTGTTACGCAGCAACAAAACCAAGGTAGCAAGCACTCAAGAGTCCGAGGTGAAAAAAGTTGAAACTCAAACACAAGAAACCGAACTAGTAGATAAAGTTACATCTTCAACTAGGATCACAAGTGATAAAGCGATCTAGACAAGTAAGCCGAAAAGAATTTTTTTGGAAGTCTCAACCAAAGAAATAGATAAGGTAAACACTCCTTTCAGTTTTGAAAATGAGTTAAACAAAATTAAAATACCGATTCCTTTGGTAGAATTAGCAAAAAATCCCGCTTATCGGAAGCAAATTGCCAAAGCGATGGGTGTCTACGAACTAGAAAGTCAGTCTGATGTTATCAACCTGGAAGATGACAGACCTAACATCACCTTTGGTCCTCATTTTGAAGGGTCCAAAGACAACATCGCTCCTTTTTATATCACCCTGAATATACATGATCAGTTGCTACATCATTCTATGTTAGACTCCAGGGCTTCTCATAATGTTATGCCCAAAATTATAATGGAGAAGTTGGGTCTTCAGATCACGAGACCTTATGGAAATATGTATTCCTTCGATTCAAGGAAGGTTAAATGCATGGGGATGATAAAGGATATGGTAGTTACCCTAGCACATGTCCCTGTTAAAAGTATCCTGATGGATGTGGTTATCACCGATATCCCCCCTAAGTACGGTATGCTGTTGTCTAGGTCATGGGGGGCCAAGTTGGGAGGTTCCCTTCAGTTAGACATGTCTTACGCCACAATCCCTGTGTTCGGGGGTCAATTCACTCGTTTATACAGAGAGACAAGATTAGCGTACACGGTCAGTGATCCACAAAACCCACACAACTTCCCCATTTACATCGCAGACCAAGATCTGGGAAACTGCATTTTGTCTTTTGATGATGGATTGGATGGAGGTCCAGAGGAGATAGATATGAAGCAAGAAGAGTTAAGCCTCTTGATAGAAGAGCTGTGAACTAATGGTGCATGGAAAATGTATTTCGATGGCGCTTCGTCTTCTGAAGGAGCCGGTGCTGGGGTACTTTTGGTAGCGCCTGAAGGTAAGTTCATTGTTCCTTTCTCCTATCATTTGCAGTGGGACATAGATTACACCAATAATGTATGTGAGTATGAGGCATTGATCTTAGGATTAGAGGCTTCCAAGAAGTTGAATATAAAAAACTTGGAGGTATACGGTGACACGGAATTGATAGTAAGACAAATAAACCGACAATACCTAGCCAAGCATACAAGACTAAGAACATACATAAATTGTGCTTGGGATTTGATGGAAAATTTTTTCTCATCTGTAAAGGTCCATTTTATCCCTCGCGCAGAGAATCTACATGCCGACGCATTGGCCAAGGCAGCTTCAACCTTTTCTCCTCCCACGACCATCAAACTGAAGTATCACATTGAAATCAGATACAAACCCTCTATACCAGACAATATCCGACACTGGCAGGTTTTTGAAGATGACAAACAAATCAAGAAATTTCTTACAGCCGTAGATGAGTTCTTTGAAACTCATCCAGACTAAGAGAATCAAAATGACTCGATGTGGATTATGAAAGAAGGGGAAGATCCTGAAACCTTCCGAGAAAAAATAGCGGATCATCGTATGTTGGTCCTTAAAAACAATCAAATTCCGAAAGGCTTAATTCCTTTAGAAAGACTTTTCGATCATAACGACGTACCTGTGAAATCCACTTTGCAGCCCCAACCAGAAGAAGTGGAGGATTGCGATATAGGAACTGAGAAAGAATCCAGGATAGTAAAGATATCTAAGTTCCTCCCTCCCAAAGTAAAAGTCCAGTACAGAGACCTTCTCAGACAGTACAAAGATGTTTTCGCCTGGTCCTATGATGAGCTTAGAACATATGGCACTTCCATAATTGAACACAAGATACCTTTGAAACCCGGGGTCAAGCCGTTTAGGCAAAAGCTTAGGCAAATTAACCCCATTCTGTTGCCTGTGATTGAAAAGGAAGTTAAGAAGCTTTTAGATGCAAAAATAATTGTACCTCTGAGGTACTAAGGCTGGGTGGCAAATTTGGTCCCAGTCAGGAAAAAGAACGGAGAAATCAAACTGTGTGTAGATTTTCGAAACTTGAATAAGTCTTCCCTTAAGGATAATTATCCGCTCCCAAAAATGGACCACGTCCTGGAAAAGGTAGTCGGATCAAATCAAATGTCTATGATAGATGGGTTCTCTGGATATAACCAAATCACCATGAACGAGCAAGACAGAGAAAAAACTGCTTTCACCACACCATGGGGTACATTCATGTATGACAAAATGCCGTTTGGTTTGATGAATGCAGGAGCTACATTCCAATGCGCTATGAACATTGCTTTCGTAGGAGAAAGAGACAAGTTCATAGTCATCTACCTCGATGATTTGACAGTATTCTCTAAAACCGATGAAGAACATTTGATCCATCTAAAACAGACTTTCGAAAAATGTCATAGGTATGGTCTGTCTTTGAACCCAAAGAAATCACATTTCGCTATGCGGGAAGGTAAGCTTCTGGGACATATTGTATCTAAATATGGGATCAGGATTGATCCTAAGAGGATTGAAGCAATAGAAACTATAAATATTCCCAGAAACGTAAAAGAAATTCAATCTTTCCTAGGTACAATAAATTTTTTACGAAGGTTTATCCCCAATTTTGCTGAGATTTTCAAATTGATCATAGGAATGCTGAAGAAAGATAGCAGAGTAAATTGGACGAAGGAGGCTAAAGCATCATTCACGCATATTAAAAAATTCATCAGCGAGGCACCTGTGTTAGCAAGCCCAGATTACTTGAAAGATTTCCTCATCTTCTCGTTTGCTTCTGAACATACTATCGTCGTGGTGCTTCTGCAAAAAGATGATGAAGGCTTCGAACGACCAATCGCGTTTTTTAGCAAGAGCCTTAGAGACGCCGAACTAAAGTATGACATAATAGAAAAAAAGGTGTACGCAATGGTGAAAGAGCTAAAAGCATTCAGAACCTATGTACTGCATTAAAAAATTATCGCGTACATGCCAACCAGTGCTGTGAAAGATATATTGGTACAGCCAGATAGTGACCGAAAACGAGGGCGCTGGCTCGCTAAAATACAAGAATTCGATCTGGAAGTCAAGCCGACTAAATTGATAAAGGGGCAGGGTCTGGCCAAACTCTTGGCCGATTCGAATCTTAGAGCTCTTGATATTAATTGCCTCCAAGGGGAAGACGGAGACGAACACCTACATGAGCCGGATGACCAGATAGATCCAAGCAAGGTCGAAGAAAAGTTCATATCGTCAGGCTGGTATAAATACATAGTGTTCTACTTGTTAAACCTGAAATGTCCAGATGGGATATCATTAGCCAAATGCAGAACTTTAAAACTTCATGTTGTAAAATATTGCATCGCCGAAAATCAGCTATACTGGAAGGATCCACTCGGGTTCCTACTAGTCTCTTTGGTTGAGTCGGAAACTCCACGGGTTATAGAAGAATTTCATGAAGGAGTCTGTGTAGGACACCATGCATGGAGATCCACAGCTTACAAGATCTTGAGGGCCGGGTATTATTGGCCGAAACTATTTTCGGATGTCAACGCCAAGGTGCGTGCCTGCAACCCATGTCAAATATTCGCTGGTAAACAAAAACTCCCTGCACTACCACTCGTTCCAGTCAAAACTGAAGCCCCATTTCAACAATGGGGACTAGATTTCATAGGGGAAATTAATCCCCATTCCAGTTCTCAGCATAAGTGGATCTTAACAGCCACAGATTATTTTACAAAGTGGGTGGAAGCCATTCCAACCAAAGGGCAACAGACTCGGTGGTGATCGACTTCTTGGAAGATAATATCCTGTCAAGATTTGGGTGTCCCCGAAATATTGTTACCGACAACACCCAGGCCTTCAAGTCCATGGCTATGATCAGCTTCTGCCAGAAGTACAATATCGTTCTCGGACATTCCACTGCTTATTACCCCCAGGGAAATGGGCTGGCCGAATCATCAAACAAGAGCCTGGTAAACATAATCAAGAAATTACTGGATGAAAATAAAAGGTCCTGGCATGTGCACTTGAAGTACGCATTGTGGGCAAACCGCATCAGCACTAAAAGGTCTATCGACATTTCGCCGTTTCAAATGGTTTATGGGACAGAGGCGGTTCTACCTATAAACTTAGCGTTGCCAGTAATGAAGTTATGGCAGGATCAAAATGAAGAACCCAATCATGTAATCATGAGAATTAACCAGCTGATCGAGGTTCAACAACATAGAGTGGAGGTTGATGAGAAAATGCAGAAGTACCAAGATGATATGAAAGCATTGTTCGACCTCAAGGCAAAAGACAGAGAGTTCCTCCCAGGTGACTTAGTATTAAGATGGGATGCGAGAAGAGAAGAAGCCGCCAAGCATGGCAAGTTTGACCACCTTTGGTATGGACCATTCAGGGTCTCGGCTACATAAGGGAAAAATTCTTTTCTTCTGGAAAATATAGACGGAGAAGTCCTCAGTGCCCCTGTCAATGGGCGCTATCTGAAACATTACATGACATAACAGTTGTAAAAAAAAATAAAAATTGTAAATAAATAAATTTCATGTTTTGTGCATATGAATATTTTCATTTGAACATTTACTTTTAATTTTCGGCTTTTTGTTCCTAAACACTTGACACATTTCCAATAAGATTCGTATTTGCTTTTTACAGGATTCTAGCTACAGATGAAACTGGCAGGAAAAGTAATTTGCAGGTCGGTGTCAGAAATAGAGCGGCCTAAAGGAGGTGATACCTAAATTAATTTCATAATGCACAAAGAAAATGAAAAGAAAAGATAAAGGTGAGATTTCAAAATACACAGGTTATAAAAGACTGTTAGAGTAAACCAAGGTAACGTTTTTCAAATTGCAGTGTCGGCTAAAACGTTAGATAGCAGGATTATCGCTGGTTGGATAATTTTTGAGTTAAAGTAATTTGAATGAATACACTAAATCTAAAAACAGTTAGTCAGAATAAATGTCACCAAAGATATCTTTAAAAGCCAGTCATGAACTGTTTTGACCTTTTGTGTTTTCAGTCACTAAATCGCTGCCTTATATCCTGTCCATCTCTGGATCTAACTTTTAGCAAATCATCATCTTTCCAAGTCATTGTGAAGGGATATAAGTTTTTCATTTTAAACCTCGGGGATTTCAAAACAGATCTTGATAGGTAAGCAGGTCTTCACAACTACTTGATCTCCTGCTAAACGAAGGAACGTTTAGAGTGATCTTAACTTTCCTAGGTTTTTCAACAGCGTCAGAAGAATCAAAGCTTGCTCAAACGGGATGTCCCTTAAAAAATATAATTTCCTTTTTTACCTAAGAACGAAGGTGTTGTGAAGGTCAAGGGAATCTTGGTACCAAGTAATTTAAATGGGTTGACAGACCTCGGATACAAAATATTACACAGATATCATCCTTGATACAAACTGATTGCCCCCATCTTCGTGCTAAAAAAAGTGAATTATAAGACAGGTGGTGAAAGGAAATTCAAAAATGATTGCCCCCACCTAGTCCAGGAAGATGATGAAAGGAAATTCAGAAATGATTGCCCTCGTCTCAGCATTTAAATGCATAAATATTTGCCGAAGTGGTGAAAGGAAATTTAGTGAAAGGGGCCAGACAACTTCACCGGGGTACTGAACAGGCTCGCTGGCAGTGAAGCAATGTCTGAGATTTCTGTAAGGCTATTATACATGAACATCACTCTACTCTGGTAACCAATGCTTTCTAAAACCTGATCAACATCCCAAATTCAAACGGGACTTCCCAATTTAAAAATATATAATCTCATTCTTTTTTATGCAGGCCGCGAGACTCAAGATCTGTTGAATTTCCTAGGATCGTTTCGAATGTCTTGAAACTTACCCAAAGTTGGTAGTGGGAAAGGGAAAATTGTGAAAGAGACTACAGCTGTGTTTGGAAAAAGTATCTGATTTTTGAAAAAAAACTTCTCGATGTAAAAAACGAAGTCTTTTCCCCCCTTCGATCCTTTTTCCTTGGATTTTTTTCGCAGATTTGAGCTTCTGACTCCATTTACCCAATATTGGCACGTGGTCTACAGTTCCTCCCGCCTCACAGGAAGGCGTGATCCCTAGTTGGAGCCTATGTTGGAGCCGCCCTTGTTTTAGTTTTACCCTTCACAATTTTCAATTTTTGATACTTGAAATCTAAAGATGGCCTTTTGATTTTGTCCCCTCCCGAAGCTTTGAAAGCTCTGCAACTTTGTCGAATGAGAAGCGATGCTTTTTCTACCCTGAAAACAAATCCACTTTTGTAAGCATGTTCACGCTTTTTTGTTTTATTTCGGGATCTCACAAGTTGGATACTTTAATCTTTGAGTTCACACGTCCCGAGTCGCAAAACTGCGAACTCATTTTAAATTTTCACTCAAGATATTAACCAGGGTCAAATATTTTAACTCAGTGATTAGACGTCGTCGGGGTTTCGCGCCTTGGCGTTCGCCAAGTTCGAATTTTTATGTTTACAGCTCTGAGAGCTGAGAACACGAGGTTATTTCGGTCTAACCCTGAACAAGGATTAAAAATAAAAATCTAACCATGGTTAAATCTGTTCTCGGCATCTCGTCACTCAACACTATCTTTTCAAAAGTTACGGCGTCTAAAACCCCGACTCACGAAGTCGCGCCATAATTATAACAAGATTAATTAGTCACCTAATCTAAAATTGTCTTTCCCTTAATTGAGTTTTAATTGTCGCCATCTCACGGTTTCGCGACTCGGCATACTAATCTCCCAAAAACTTGTCTTTGAAGTTTCGAGTCGCGATATAGCGAATAAAGTGATTAGGAAATTAATGACTCCTCAAATCGTGATTAATGTTAATTAATCCAAAATCGGTCCTCGCAGTCTCGCGAGTTGAAGACTCAAAATGTTGAAAGGAAATCCACGATGCTGCGAAAAGCGAAAAAATTATTAACGTTGCTAAGTTTGAATATTTTAAAATAAAGCAAGATACGTCCCGTGCATCGAGGCTTGCACATTTCCTGAGGTAACTTTTTACCCTCCATACTCCGACTGATTGTCAAACCGCCAAAATTTATGACATTAATGGGAAGATAAGGAAAATCTATGAATAAGATCGGATTTTTTATGACTTAAGTTATTTCTAATTTCGAATTGACAGGCTGCTTTGAAAGGTACTGTTTTTCAAATATATGCAAGAGCTACGTTTCATTATGCATTTTTTCATAGCACGCAGAGCTCATTGTTTCTGAGTTATCTACTTTCTGCATGTATACGTAGTTCTATCAAAGGAGAGCAAAAATGCAAACTGCGGCCATGGCTCCGCGGAAAGCAGCGAAGGCAAATGTCGAAGTCACGGGACAGGGTTCAAACAATGTCTCCGATACTTCACCCCGAAGCGTCGAATCAATATCCAACTGGTCGTTTGTGTCAAATATCCTACAAGCAGAATTGGTAGATTACTCAGACGAATCCGATGACATTGAAAGAGATGATCTACACACCAAGTACAAGATAATAGTCCAATTCGGGATGCACAAGATAGCAACCAGGCCACGGTTTCTTCCATATTACGACATGATCCGGTGGGCGTTGGACCACGTAGACTTACCTACCAGGACGATCATGAACAACCAGCGAGTTACTGTCGAGAATTTTAGGCCCGAGCATATACAAACCATGTATAAGCTACCTTCTACATCTGAATATACATATGGTGCCGATTTTCTGGAGGAATTCAAAGAGAAAGAGTGCACCCAGTATGACAAAACCATGTTCGGTTTGATCAAAGATTGGGTTTCGTGCGCAGCAAAATTCAGAGCAAGTGACCAGGGCATTTATTCTATCTCTTCTTTGGAGCCACAGTATAAATATGTGGCCATGATGACATGCCGACTGTTTGGGTGAGAAGACACCTCACATTTCTACATCGGATGGGTGCCTCTCATGTTTCGGGTTGCAGAAGGTTGCTCATTTAATTGGGCAAAGATGCTCTCAGACAGTTTGGCCAACAGGGTCACAGCGTATCGGGAGAAAAAGGCAAGTGGGAAACCTTCCTTGTTTTTCATGTCAGCATATATCATGGACGCGGTATTCTCCATGACACCATTCCCCTTGATGAGTTGGGCTTGGAATCCAGCCCAAGAAAAACTCATGCACAAGTATCATGAAAAATTATGGGAGAATAAAGAAGGAAAGTTCACATATGATATTTTTAATTGGGTAATGGTACCCCTGCATATCGCCATTTTTGGGCACCCACCACCTCGCGTCTTAGACATCATTGCAACAGGTCTGAGTGGCACTGTGGATTGGTATGTGGAGGCAAAGTTTTCGTATATCAGAGTTTTCGGGGCTTCTGTTCCCCCTCATGCGCTGCCTTTGTTCATCCCCGATAAACTGGCTTGTCGAGAGGTTGCATGGAAAACGATAATTGGAGGAGTTAGCAAAGAAATCAAGGGTTACTCAAAGAAGGTATTTCCTTCTTTTCCCATTCGAATGAATTCATATTCTTTATTAGATTTCGGGCATGCCAAAGTGAGGCTGCTGCCCTAGAGGACCTAAAGTTGGTCTCCATCGAGATTAAGAAACATGATCCACAGAAGGTTGTGAGAAATCATTTGGCTCATTGTGGGCTCAAGAGATTCGAACTTGAAAATTCTCCCTCGGATGACATTTTCCAAGGGGCGAGATCTTATGAAGAAGTGCTAGCCCAGATCCAATCGTTAGCACCCGAAGACACAACATCTGTATTAAAATTCCAGGAACATAGATGAAGATGTCTCCCTGTTGTGTTGGGAGGTTTGACCATTGCCGAGACAAAACAGAAGGATGCTGAAGATTCTGCAGAAGTAATGTCTAACCCTGGACAACAGCAAGAAGGGGAGAAAACGAGCAATCCCGAAGCAAAAGAAAAGACTATGGATCCACCAAGCAAACAAAATTCGGAGGCTGAATAAAAAACTCCAGACCCACCAAGGAAGCAGATACCAGAGACTGAAAGAGAAACTCCATGTACGCCAAAGGAGCAGAACCCTGTCGATGCTCCAAAAGAATCGACAAAGCAAATAGGAGAGCCCATCACCTCGGTAACACCCTTGCAGTCAACACAGGGAAATGTCAGCGAGGGATGGATATTTGATGAAGAACTGAGGCCTATAAGAGCAGAGGAACTCCCTCCAAATGAGTTCGTTTTTGGTAAAAAGAGAAAAGCGGTAGTGAAACGAGAGTTTTATCAAGAAGGAGAGTCCACTGCGAAAAAATACAAAATCATGACAGATGGAAAGAATAAGAAAAGTGACCAACTTGCCACTGAAATGGCTGGAACACTGGGGGCATACGCTTCGGCAAATCAATTCTCGGTTGGGCAGCTAAATAACTAACTAAAAAGGAAAAATTGCCTAATCAGGACCCTCGAGGCTAGATTGGCTACAACCACAGAGAATGCTAAAGGTCAGGCCAACATGGAGATGGAACAGGCTAGAGTGGCCGACAAAAATGAAATAGAAGTGCTCAAAACCAAGCTGTAGCAAGCACACCTAGTGATCCGAGATGGTCGGATACAGGCGGGTCAACAGAGGACTATGGTCACAGAGCTGCAGGCTCAGTTAGAGGTCGTTGAAAGTAGGGTGATCGATGTCGAGGGGTTTAAATCTCGAGCGATCGATATTTAGAGCAGGATCTCTTCTGTACAACAGAATCTGCTAGACAAAGTAGGAATGATTCATGAGGATTGTCTGTTGATGCATCGGATTTCCGAGAACCTGACTGTCAGAGAAAGGAATGCAGAAGCATCTCGGGTCGCCTTTCAGGAGGTGGTGATAGCTACGAACAATAGAGTTTCGGCAGGTTCTCCCGGACTCACCATATCAGAACAAACTAGAGGTAACATTTTGTTGAAGGATTGGGAGCATAACATTACCCTAGGCAAGGAATAGGCCCAAAAAGTAACCAATTCATTAGAAGAAGCCTTCAATGTTATAGATGGTGAGCTGTTGGGTATGGAGAGTGGAGGTGACGCAGAAACCTTAATGCAAATGAATGTAGAACATATCTCACTCGATCTGAAAGAGAAGAACGAGAGAGATTTGGTAGATATTTCTCAAATGGACAGGGTGGACATGGCTCAAGTCGACAAGCACTTGATCCAACCTAGCGCACAATTAAGTGCCCTCGACATCGTCGATGCACAAATGGGAGAAAAGCTACTGCAGTTAGCCTGAGAATGTTACTTCACCAAGGCCAGCTGTCAAGCGGAACCTTCGCAGCTCGTATCTCAGTTTATGGAAAAATGTAGCGCTTGCACCGAATCCATGCAAAGACGAGTACCTGACACCAATTGAAAATAGAGTAGGAGAAAGGGAGTGATTTCACTCCTCTCGGTTGTAACCAAATTTGTGAAACCGTTGAGATTCTAACTGATCTGTAAAGTTGTATATATATATCACAAAAAGAAAAAGAAAAGGGCTGGACCTTTTTGGTGTTGATTGTAATAGAATTTTTTGCATTCGAGAAGTTAATATAAGGAAATCTGGAGATTCTCGATTCCGTCAAGACTGTGTTACAAGTTTGTTTCTTTGTATTTCATGTTTCATTTCATTCCATTTGTTCATAATTGATGTGCTTTGTTATACTTTAGTACGACCACTACTATAACAAAAGAATTCTGGTTTTTTGTATTTGTTTATTGCCTTTCCTCTGCACCAACTATCAGCGGGTGTAAGACCAATCTACACTTTTAGAATACTATGTATATTCTTCGCTATGTCAGTTATTTTCTTACTAACTTCCTCTTCTGTTTATATGTGAGTTTTCTCTTTGACATGAACCTTGTGTTATATGCAGCTAAATGTTTTTCTCACACCTCATCTCTTTATATAAAATATAATACAGTTACGGGAAAGAGCCTTCAATTTGCATTTTTATTTTATTCCGAAAACGTAAAATTCTCTTTATTTCGACCAAATCAAGACAACATTTAATCTCTCTTTAAATCCTTTCCTAATCTTACTATTCCTCCATGACTGTCCCTGCAGCGACACAGCCTAATATCGAACCTGGACTATCGAACCAAATGCATATCACCTTAAATATTTTTGACATAATCCTTAAAACTGCTAATAACCGGGACGAACTTGAACGTTCATGGATGGCCATTGAACAAGATATAAATACTCAGGAACAGTTGGAAGCTAGACAACACGAACGTAGAAATCTTCCCTAGTTTCTTATATCGAAGGTTGACGTTACCCTCTTACCCATCTCTCACCTACTTTCGGATGCCTTGACACTGTACTTTTTGAGCCTTAAGGACAGACTCAGGACCAGCAGATATCATGACTTCACATTGTGTGGATGCACTGATGTAGATTGGGCAGGAAGCGTTGCTGAAAGAAAAATCACTTTCAGATGTTGTTTCAGTTTGGGATCAACTATGATCTCGTGGCAAAGTAGGAAGCAATCCAATATTTCTCTCAGCATAGCGGAAGCAGAGTACATTGCCGCATGTTCTTCTAGCTGCGAAGCTATATGGATTCAAAATTTGTTGGCAGGCCTATTTGATTTGGAGATGAGAGAAACCGCGATTCTATGTGACAATCAAAGATGCATTAAAATGACAGAGAATCCTGTGTTCCATGATAGGTCGAAGCACATAGAGATCTGCTATCATTTCATCCGTGATATGGTACAGAGAGGAGCCCATAAGCTCCAGTACATTAGCATGGATGAACAGGTTGCCGACGTGTTGACTAAGCCTCTATCTTGTGTAAAGTTTGAACACTTTCGAGAAAAGATTGGTATATTCCAAAAGGACCCTCCCTGAAAGGGGGAGTAGATGTATTCCTTGCTTCTAACATTGTTGTTAGATGTAAAGCAAGATGAGTCATGCTTCTGACCTCACTGTTAGACGTAAAGCATGATGTTGTGTGATCCTTGCTTTTGACCTTGCTGTTAGACGTAAAGCAAGATGAGTCATGCTTTTGACCTCGCTGTTAGATGTAAAGCATGATGCTGTGTGATCCTTGCTTCTAACCTCTCTGTTAGACGTAAAGCAATATGAGTCATGCTTCTGACCTCACTGTTAGTTGTAAGCATGACATCGTGTGATCCTTGCTTCTGACCTCGCTGTTAGAAATAAAGCAAGATGAGTCATGCTTCTGACCTTGCTATTAGACATAAAGCATGACGCCCTGTGATCCTTGCTTCTGACCTCGCTATTAGACATAAAGCAAGATGAGTCATGCTTCTGACCTCGCTGTTAGACGTAAAGCATGACGCCATGTGATCCTTTCTTCTGACCTCGCTGTTAGATGTAAAGCAAGATGAGTCATGCTTCTGACCTAGTTGTTAGATGTAAAGCATGACACCGTTGATTCCTTGCTTCTGACCTAGTTGTTAGACGTAAAGCAAGATGATTCCTCGCTTCTGACCTCGTTGTTAGATGTAAAGTGAGATGTTGATGTGTTCCTTTCTTCTGAACTCATTGTTAGACATAAAGCAACATGAGTCATGCTTCTGACCTCGTTGTTAGACGTAAAGCATGACGTTGTGATTCCTCGCTTTTGACCTAGTTGTTAGACGTAAAGCGAGATGATGATATTACTTGCTTCTGACCTAGTTGTTAGACGTAAAGCAAGATGTGACTGACACTGAGCTACCAGCTTAACCACTGTGACATTGAACTAGTGTAGTACTATGATGTGCCAGCCTAGTGTTGTGATGAGGTATCATTTTTACTGATGCATATTTGATGCAGATGATGATAGCATTCTTTCGAGAATGATGATGCTACTGATGAAGAAAACTTCCGATGACTCGTAAACATGCTAGACAATTGTTCAAAATGATATTGACGATACTGTCCTCCAGATGCCACTAATGATGTGGACCTCTCTCGCCTGATGCTGATGAAGAATACCCTTCTTGTTAAGGGGGAGTGTTGAAATAATGTAACTGCGAAGAGCATTCTTATTATTATTTTGTTATTGGATTAAATCCCCATTGCAGATTAATCATGTCATTATTATTATTATTGTTATTGGATTAATCCCCATTGAGGATTAATCATGTCGGTAATTGTATAAGGACCAAATCCCCTTTTGTGGATTGGTCATCGGACAATTACAAAGGGCATAATAAGAATTTGGCCCTAGCAGTTATAATGGAAGACCCAGAATTAATTAAAGGTGGGTTTACCCACCCAGAGTAAGAGGTAGGCCTTGCTAGATTGTGACCTTTCACACGTGCCAGTTTGATATAAATAAGAGGCTAGCGCCTCACTTCTAACACACAACTCACTTGCTCATTCTCTTATGAGGCAAGCTGCAATTACCAGTTGGAGAGAGGGAGAAAAGTGGCGCATCTCTTGGAGAGGACTATCTGTATTGGTTTGAGCTATCTCTTGAACATTGTTTAAGCTATTTATGATAAGGAAGTTTTGCTGAGTTTTCTTCCCCTAGAGGGTTTCCCAGGATAAATGTTGTGTCTCTTGTGAATGTGTATTTTTCCATGATCTTGTTCTTATGTTGCTCTTATCTATTGAAATGAAAAGAACTATAATAATGGCATAAAAATTAACAATGAAAACCTATTTTAGCTTTTCTCCTTGGCTCTTGATCTCGAAAAACAACATGCATGCTTTATCTTGCACAGGTTGTATTTGTTGAGTGACTTCCATCACTTTTCTTTGAAACATATGAATCTGCTGATGAGTTGTGCGTTGTTCGTGAGATCTCTTCATTCTATCCATTGCTGACAGGGCCTTCAATTGGTCCTGTAGTATATCTGCATGTTTTTTTTCTTCCTGGAGCTATGACTCCAATGCCTGTAGTTCTGGATTCTCTGTAAGGTTTTCATACATTTGGGTGCTCTGGTTACTTAGCTGCTTGCACTCCAAGGAAAGAGATTTTAATCTGTCCACTATGATATGGGCAGTATATTCCCTTTGGTCTCATACATCTTGAGGGGTCTCGAGCACAGTACTGATGTCTAGATCTACGATGCGTTGTTGGAGCTGTTGGATTACTTCCTCGAGTTGTGCCACCTGCTTTGGAACTCGTTCTTCAGCCTTTACAGGGGCTTCCTCCGACAGAGATGATCTTTTGATTGTTGAAGCTTGCTGGTCACTTGCTTGTCTATGCGCTATTTCCTTCTGGCATTGATCTTCAGATTTCTGCTACTTTCTCCAGTACGAATACCGGCGGGTTAACCGCTTTACTTACTCTACCTTTCAGAAATCCTCCATAGGTCTATATGAAACTGAGATAACTGGACTAAGAACTCGTATTCAGCCTACCACTACCCTAGTGGCCTCCTTGCCTTAGCAGGACTTACTACCGACTTTCACTATTGTTCTCGATCCACCCTCTGGACAACTTTATCACCCGGAGAAGCAACTTAGGCTTGAGCATACCAACGTACAGAGACTGCAAATACTGGCTAATGAACCAGAATCATAATGAGAGCATATAAAATAGATGAGACAAGCATCAGAGATTACAGAATAATGTGGAAGCTTTTATATTATAACAGAGCCGAATGGCTGCGGGTATTACAAATATTTTGTGCAGGAGGCACGACTCTCTCGACTGAGCACAATGCTCATACACTGGGACAGACTCGATCTATGTATTGCTGCCACTTTAGGTTCACGCTGGCTGAGCCAGATCATGCAGGCTTATCACAATACCCTAAGACAGAAAGACACGAGCTTCAAAGAGAGGGAAGCTAGAAGACTCAATCTCACACTGACTTCGAATGCCTCAAATGAGAGACTCATCCTCCTTATATAACAAATTTTTGGAGGAGAGGCATGATTGTAGTGGGTACAAGATATGACTCATGGCCCCATGTGTTGGCCACCACATCAGTTCACGAGAGGATCTCATATCCGACAATCTTTATGAAAGCAAGAATTTGACACGGTAATCACGCAGGAATCCCTGATCAAATCACCGAAAGTAAACCTAGTGGGTCCTCTGGGCCCTTCTAACTTTATTTAAGGACTCGAAAAAGTATTTAGACAGACTTCTTTTGTCCAGTCCGACAAATCTTTTTATTGACAAGGATAGGTTCACATGGGTTATCATACAAGATGCCATTTGTGACTTATCAGAAACAGTAAACGTACGAGTAGTCATGAAGATGTGGGTCAATCCACACCAAAAGTCGGAGAAGTGCTCCGAGTCTTCATGATTACTCTAGACATGACACCTAACTATGTACAATTTACAGTGTGGAGTTGATATCGACAACCCACGGAAAACGGATAGCGCCACTGTCACCTATCAAGACATGAAAAACATATCTTTTTTCTAATCATTTTCAATATGGGTAGAAAAATTTTCTGGATAATACAATGTATCCCATGATTTTGTATAAATTTTTCGGATATATTGTAATATCCCATTTTTCCTTTGAAGTAATGTTTGTATTCTGATTGCCCATTGGAAATGATTTTGGAGATAGACCTAATAGATTTCTTGGTCATTGGGCCCTTGAAAGTTTAGGTCTCTGACATACTGAAGCTGATAAAATCGGGCCAGTATAGTGGGATCAACTTCTTCTTTATTTATCCCAAAGTCTTGCCACCAGGAATAGAGCCATGATGGAGGATTGAAATTTGTGGCTGAATTTACACAACCAAACTTTACAATAAAATAAGTATCTTCCTGATAGAAGACATTCCACCATAGCCGGGTATACTCATAATAATTATAGCAGGTTTCAGGGAAGATGATTTCACCATTTTGTTCAGGCCATTGAAACAATGTTCTTGGTCTATTTAGGTAGAAATACTTTTGTTTTTGTTCAGCCCTTTCTATGTACCATATGGAATCAAAATCATGGAACCATTCTGTTAAATGCTTTTCTACTTCAATAGCTTGTCTGGTAGCTTGTTGAATGATGGGAGAAAGAAGATTGGATGGTCCTTGTCGCCGAACTTTAGGAACTAGGACAGAATAGAGCATTTGTGTAGCAGGACTAAGAATTTTCTTTTGTCTTAATCCCCACCTTGGAACCCAGATTTGTCGATATTCTTCCCAAGTCATTCTATCAGGAATGTTTTCTATATGCTCATTATTGTTCCGTAGCTGAATAGAGACAATAAGAGTTTGATGAACAATCTGCAGATTCTCCCTGCTTAGAAAGTCAGCCAAAGAATTAGTAGAACCTTTAATATGTTCAATAGCAAAGTCAAAATTACTGAACAAAGCTTGCCATCGAGCAAACTTATGATCTCCTGGATTGTTTAGTTCTTTATGAAGAACTTTATTCATGGCTGCAGCATCTGTTCTCAGAATGAACTTTTTATATATCAAATATAGCTCAAATTTATAAACATCATTAAGAGCAGCCTTAATCTCTTTTTCTAATGTGGAATAATTTTTCTCAGATGGGCTCCATAATCCAGAAGAAAACTGAATGACTTCTTCTTTGCCTTAAGGATTTCGCTGTTTAAGTACAGCTCCCCAACCAACATTGCTGGCGTCACTTTCTACTATCTTTAGCCATTCATCATTAGCTACATGGAGAATAGGCAGATGCCTGACTTTCGCTTTGATATTCCTGACAACTTGAGTATGAGCTTCTGTCCAGGGAGTGGGTTCTTGTTTCAGCCCGTTGTTCAATAGTTGCTGATCCTTTGCACAATCCTTATAAAAATGACTTACATAGTTCAAACTACCCAAAAACCTTTGGAGTTGGGTTTTATCAAGGATCTTATCTGGAAACTTATTGGCAAATTCTACGGCGTGAGGCTGTAATGAGATTTTCCCTTTTGAAATAATGTGTCCAAGGAATTTTATTTCTGTTTGAAATAATTCCATCTTTTTCTTGGACAAGACCAACCCTGCTTGCTGACAAGCATGAAGAAACTTCTGCAAATGTTTAAAATGCTGGTCTATAGAAGAAAATATTAAAATGTCATCAATAAATACAATTAACCAGTCAAAATAAGGCTTAAGAGCCTCATCCATAACCCTCTGAAACTTGGATGGTGCATGCTTGAGACCGAATGGCATCACATTCCATTCATAGTGGCCTACTGGAACATTAAAAGTTGTTTTGAATTTATCTTTCTCAACAATGGCTACTTGCCAAAACCCTGATTTGAGATCAAATTTGGAGAAGATTTTGGCTCCAGCTATTCAGGTTATCAAGTTACTTTTGTTGGGAATAGGATCAATATCATCAACCAAAACTTTATTTAGAGGTTTGTAATTTACAACTGATCTAGGTACACCTTGAACTTGTTCAGAATGCTTATTTACATAAAATCCATAGCAGTTCCATGGACTAGTGGATTCTCTGATTAGGCCTCTTTCTAGCAGACTTTGAATTTCATCAGCACACAGCTTCTGGTATTCAGCATTCATAGGAATTGCTCGACTTCTGCATGGAGTTCTTGCATAATTCTCTTTATATGGTAGATAAACAACATGTTTGCATTGTTTCCAAAAAGCAGTCGACTGTTCAGAACACGCAGTGTCTGAAAACATTTTTCTCAGGGATTCAATTTTTCTTTTGACCATAGAACCTTGTAACTGAGTCCCAATCCTTAGGCTAGTTTGTAAATGCTTGATTTCTTGAATCCTACTAGTTTTGAGTAGATTTAACTCTATTGAGTCTGTGCATCTGGGTATGGAGATAAACGGAAGTTTGATTATCCGTTTATTATATATCGTGATGAAATAGCCAGCTTGCTCAGGAGATAACTGTGTTGTTCCATGAGGAGATACAACAGCCAAAAAGGGTGTGCTGAGAACACAGGCTATGGGTATGTCTGCTAGGAAGAATTTGAGATCGAGGAAAAAAGAACCAAAGCAAAGAGTGGCTCTAGGAATAAAAAAGGAAATGTTAGTCAGGATATTTCCTAATCCTGAAACTTGTAAATTTGTCTTTTGCCAATATGCCACAGGAATCACATGCTTATTCAGGAGATTTAAATCAGAACCAGTATCAAGTAGAGTCTTCAATTTGAAGTTCAGGTCTTGTATTCTGAGATTAATCAGAATGTGATATTGTTGATGTTTCACTTTGCATTCCTTCTCCTGTTCTTCTTCTTTTCTTTTCTGTTCATCTGCTTGTTTTTGTTTTGTTTTAAGTTTCCTTAGTTCTTGACCAAGATCAGAGACAGAAAGGGTTTGTACTGGACATGAGATGAGAGGTGCAGAAATGGGTGTCAGCTGAGGTGCTATTGTAAGCCGAGTAAAATACCATTCATAGAAGGACATATAGACCTGGTTTTTATCCATGAAAGCCTTCCAATCCATAGATAGGGCAATTTTATCTGTAAGGCTTGTAGAAGTTGCAAAGGCATTTGCTCTAGGATGTGTATACAGATCCCAGTTCATCATATTTTTCATCCAGGTTTCTGACACAAAACTTTTAGGACATCCTTTTGCAATTCTAAGGTATTTTTTGACTTCAGTAGAAGATGGCTTTCAGATATTTTTGGCAAAAGGTATTGACAACCTTCTTTCAACCTCTTTATCAAGATCTTGCTGCATGGCTAAGCAATGTGAGTCATGAGGAAAAGGAATTTCAGCACATTGTGGATGAGGACAGACATCTTTAGCAGTTGATGCAGGAGGAGGTAGATTAGTTCTAGGGTTATTCTTCTCATGTTGGAAATGCAGGTTAAACTGGGAAGCAGAGGTAGATAAAGAAGATAGACTAACTAACTCATTACAATCAGGACACTGTACAGAAAAATGAACTTCTCCTATTTGTCCAGCTACAGACTGGAGAGAAGTATGTACACAATATTGAGGAATAGGGGGAGGAAGTCTTGAAGGCTTAGGGCAGGTTGAACTTTGTGAAAACTGGCTTTGGGGAAATGAGAGGACTACAGAGCCATCTGTTTCACGGATTTGGGCAGATGTAATGGCTCTCTGAATGGGTGCTTTTGGAGTGTCTATTACCCAGTCAGTAGGAAACTTTAAATCTTCCCATCTGATTGTGCTATGCTCAACCTTTTTATTTAAAGCATCTGTGAGGACAAGAGTACTGGTCAAAGAATCTTTACTGGGGGCATGCAGAACTGCAGGATACATCATATTGGTGTGTCTAAAACATCCCTTGGCTAGAATAGCAATATTCTATCTTTTACTCTTCATATCAAACCCTGTAGTAAGGATCTGAAGTTTTAAAATATCTCCAAGAGTTTCATCAGTGACAGAGATAGAGAAGTTTGGATAGCAGTCAAAATAAACAGGACCATTGGATAATGGGGCTACTATCCCACCAATAATAGAATCAGTGAACTTATTATGTGTAAGATCCTGTAGTATGCATAGGACATAGGCATTAATGCCTTTGTGAACAAGGGCATTGATTCCAATACGGATACATCCAAAATGGAGGAATTTGGTCCCATGTTTCTTAGCTTCTTTTCTAATTTCAAGGGGATCTAACAGGGCTATAGTTTGGACTTCATTTCTATTATGTTGTATGGTACTTGTAGATTCTTTGACAAATATTCTTGTGATGGCTGTAAGATGGAACATCTTAATATCTTTATAGACTTGGGAAGGGTCTATTCTTGGTAATTTCCAAGCAGCCTGAGGGTTTTCCTCAACCAGTTCAAGGTCAGCCTCATTTATAGTAGGGGAACGACTTAGAGAAAACATATTGGCTAAACTGTCTGATCCAGAAGTACTGGCTTCTTCAGATTCCCTAATTTCTCGGAAAGACATAGACTTAGAATCCATTCGGACTATTTCTACTTTTACACAGAAAGGGAGGGATTTGAGGTTTACTTTCTCTTTTAAACTGTTAGACAGAGAGAGTTCAACCAAGCTACTGGCTTGTTCCCCAGGTAAAAGCTAGAAAGCTTCGAACGATTCGACACAGAAAAATTATATACAGAACTTTTCAGAAAACGAACAGATCGAGAGAGATGTTCTCATACCTGGGGCAAAAATGAGATGATGGCTCTGATACCATAGAGTGAAGTGCTTTGTTGACAAATTCTTTTACTTCCAGTTGAATTGCGCACAACTGTACCATTTCTTTATGCATCTGGGATTTTTCTTCATCAAACTGTGCTTTCATAGCAATCTCCTCTTGTTCAACATTACTATGATGTTCTAGCAGATCTCCCTGTGCTTGTGCTTGTTGATGGGAAATAATACCCTACGGACTAGCAAACTAGGGTTAGATTTGCATGCAGATTTTGACCTTAAGGAAATAACCTTTTAACCTACCACCCAAAAATTAAAACCCTCTTTCAAGACACATACATGGAAAGGAACTACTAACCTTTTTACTGATGTTTGGTGTAGATCCTCCATTGCGCTTTGCCTGCTTACTTGCGCTGCTCCTTCCAAAGTTAACCTGCAATTAAGACAAAACACTATGCATGCATGCTATTTTTCTACTTGAGGGTTATAAATTAAGCATAAATTACACAAATCACATATAACTCATGAATTGGGATGGGAAAAGTATTCTTTTATTAGTCTCAAGATGAATCAACTTACAATAATGATAGAGACCAGCCACCGCTCCTTGATCCTGATCCTGGGCTCCTCCTCTTCTTTTGTCCTCCAACTGCTTTGCATTAATTCTCCTTAGGCTTGAGGAAAGGCTAAAGGGTTTGGACAAATGGATTCGGCAAATGGGCAGAGTTTCTTCATTTTGGCGGTCGGAAGTCACCCCTGGATTGCTAGCAGGAGTAGAGCCCGACGCCCATCAGTTTATTGTCACGTTTTGTTTAAAGGGTGATCAAATGGAAGGAAACTCAGAACGATATCGTCTCAACTCAGAAACCAGACCAGGCATGCATGAACGAGTGAGGTATTGATAAACTCCAAACAGCGGGTCGTAGCAAAAGGGTGAGTAGGTGGAAGACTTACGCAAGAAGGGTGCAAAGGTCTATCACAGACATTCGGTTTGCAACAGACTGAAGAAGAATGAATTCGAACACGAAATACTTTCACATTCAAATACAAATACCAGAGGGCACAACAATGTCACAACAAATCCTTTATTGTAACAAGATGCTCGACTGTGAATCCTCAAGCGTGAGACGAAAGAAAGATGAAAACAGGAAAACTGTTTGTTATAAACCAATAAATCTCAAACACAAAGGCATAACCAGGAAACCAGAGTATTTGCTGAAACTTTACAGTCGAGAGCTTAGCTCTACCATCAATGGATACCAAAATGGCAAAAATGCCTACATATACTCAAAACAACAATAGCAGCGGAACCAAGAAAATGCATTGAAAGCTTTGCGTCTACATGGCTTCTGACAGTCAACATCTGAAAGATCGTGCAACTTATATCAGACGCAATATTAATTGTTTGACAGTTCCAACGGTGAATCGACGTGCCTTAAATTCATGGCCGTGCTCTCCCATTAAGGCAGAGGTGATATCTAACCACCACCAACTGCTTCAATAACTGCTTCTTGGGATTGAGAACGACCCGGTCAACTCAGCATTTCGGGCTATGGAAGAATTCTCGCGCTGCCACCTGGAATAACCGAATAGCTTGAGGGATGGGCACGGAGGCCAGCGCGGAAGATGAGTGCACGATAGGAAGGAGTGACAGAATGAGAGAAGGATGACGGAGGACGATTCATGCCGGAAGACATCGGGTAGAAGGGAAGAAGACGAGAGAAGCGAACTCGCCTTCGGGTGAGAGGCTGACGTGGAGAGGAAAGGAACAGGACATGTGGCAAGCAGCGAGTGGATGGTGAGAAAAAGAGAGAACCATGCGGGCCAAAAGGATGAGGTGGACGAGTAACACACGGCAGTGGGAGAAAGGTGGACTGGAAGATGAAAAGGCAGAAGAGTGGCCCACGCTGGCTAAACATGGAGCGGCTAAGAAGGGCGGGGTTGTTTAAACGTCGTTGATCTGGGCGCCTCGATCATGGCCGTCGGAAAGTTGCATATGGGATTTCGGACCCCCCCCTCTGCCTAAAGGTAGAAAGGCGGGGGGGGTCCGGAATGGTCTTCATTGCCGTTGATCTGGGCACGCTGATCTGGGCCGTCGGAGAGGTGCGCCCCCGATTCCGGACCCCCCCCCCCTCGCCGCTTAAAGGTAGAAAGGCAAGGGGGGTTCGGAATCCAACGCGCGCTGTTGATCCGGGCGCGCGAATCTTGACCGCTCGGACTTGCGTGTTGTTTATCATGGGCACGTTATCGCCCAAAACTTAGGACAAATGGGTTTTAACCCACCCTTTCGCACTCCAACCCCCTTAACTAGAAATATCGCTAACATTTGGCTCCATGGGGGATAGAGTCGTCCCTATGATGCTCTAAGAACTCTTTTGTAGACTTAGTGCCTTTGTTGTTGGGCTATGGAGTCATTTATTAGTCCAAAAAATAAAACAAAAAAAATATTTACAAAACAAAACAAAACAAGCCGACTGCGGCTCAAAGAAAACATTTCTTCAAGAAATGCCCATTGACTGGGCCATTAAAAACTTCATTGCCTTCCAGATCCTGCAACCTGTAAGTGTTGTTTGAAAACACTTCAAGGATCTTGAAAGGCCCGAACCAGAGGGCATCAAATTT
>ML795588.1:328619-365339 GCA_009831015.1 Picea engelmannii | reverse complement strand
AAGGGGGGTCCGGAATCCAACGCGTGCCGTTGATCTGGGCACGCAAATCTGGACTGCTCGGACTTGCGTGTTGTTTATCATGGGTGCACTATCACCCAAAACTTAGGACAAATGGTTTTTAACCCACCCTTTCGCACTCCAACCCCCTTAACCAGAAATATCGCTAACACTTCGCTATAATTTTCCTCCTCCAAATAGTGCCCCTACCCTTTCTTTTATAGGCTAGAAGGAGCTAGGGTTTTGGATGAACTCTCGGCCATGCATGGTCGGGAGTTTCAGTTAACTGACCCATAACTTTTAGTCACATTGGAAAATTTCCTGTTTTTGTGCTTTGTTAGGTAAACATGGGCTGTAGTAGGCTTGCCAGCATTCACACGCGTGCAGTAGTGGGTTAGGGCACGTGTACCTTTACCCAAGAGGGTTTTCAAAGAGGTTTCTCAGCAGATGTTTTGGCAATGAAGGGCAATGAGTTGTCCTAATGCTAGGTAAGCATGTATGGTGCAATTTAGGGTTATAACAGATGCCCCCTAATGTGTGAGGTTAGAAGAGCATCTGATGGCTGAAATACATTACCAATTCTTTACCAATCTATACTGATATGCTGAATGAGTGAGCCCAAGAATCAGGAATCAGGAGGTGCCGTCTGCAAAATAACAAATGTCTCACCGAGGCGGGCATACCCATGCTGGGGATAAGATAGAACCATCGCTACCAATCAAATACACTGTAGATCCATGCCAAATAACTATAAAGAGTAGCCGCGAACAATACACAACGGAGCTACATCTTGAAATCAGAAAGATATACATATAGAGTATCCATCTCCTAGAAGCTGATTCAGACTAATGGGTGTACTTTAGAGCTCGAGAAAAAACTTCAAAATCTTCTAAAACTTGGGTAGGAGTGTAATATGAGTGTACGACTGCACTACCCGGAGGTCTTCGATGGCTCGTCGGTTATGGACTTGATAATTTTGATGATTGGACTGAAGGCTTGAGTGATTTCGAACAAAGACTTGATTGGACGTTCAGGATGGCCGGGTATACGGACAAGAGACATATTGCAGAGAGGCTGACCCAGGCTCAGTGAAAAACTTCCCTTGGATAATAGTACGACAAGTGATAAGACTCAAGCAACACATATGTTAATCATAAGTCTACGAAGCAGGAGGCAACGCAAACTCTCCATATGTTTGGAAGAGTAACCAAATGGTGGAGGACACAACTCTATATAGTGAGCAAAGCCTCCTAAGGTCGTACTACATCCCATAGTATGATGATCAAATGGGCAGATGTGCTTCATCCAAGGGCGACTCATTATGCTGCTAATAAAGAAATTACTTTTCCCATCCTCTTTTTGGGATATATTTGATTTTTTTGTTCTTTTTGATGATTTGTGAAAAAGAAAAAAGGAGTATTACGTTACAATGGAGGAATGAGTTCTGCAAACATACAAGTTCGAGGCACAAGGACAAGACTGATGTTCTAGGGAAATGATACTCGGGAAAAATCCTCTAGTGGCAAAAGGTGTTAAGACGTAGAAGCAAACTGTCACAAGGCTGATGGATAAGGTATGCGAATGCGGTTGACATAACACACAATGGTAACATCCTTCGATGTAAGTTTAACGAGCCCAGAGAAGGCAAGCTCGGTAGTTTTTCATATTTAGAGATTCTGAAAAAGCATAAAAGAAAACTCCATTGGGGTATATTTTTCGACAATAGTCTAATCGGTTCGAAAAAGGGGTAAACTAGCACCGATTAGACGTCAATTCAAAACCATTTTATCGAGTGTGAAAAGGACAAGATCACTCGGCTATTTTTTCACTTTTAAGGAGTCTGAAAAAAGCTTAACTATGGACTCCGTCAGGAATATTCTTCTGGGCCATTTTAACGAGTGTGAAAGAATAAGGTCACTCGACGATCTTTTCAATTTTAGGGACTCTGAAAAGAGCTTAACTATGGATTCCAGGGGGGTTTCTTTTTCGTAAATTTAGTCCCTCAGGCCCGAAAAAGGAATAAAATTATACTTGAGGATACTTCAAATTTTAGTTTAACGAGCGTGAAAGGTCACAAGATCGCTCGGCAATATTTTCATGTTTAGAGGATCTGAAAAGGGCTTAAAAGGAGACCCGTTATGTTGTGGGAGTCCGGAGGGTAAGACAAAGAGTGAAAAAGACCAATGCAAATGAGGCTCAAACTCGTATTTAGGAAAGACTATACGGACTCCCAAGCCTACAGTGTTGTTAGAAACGAAATGGCCACCATAATGCAACCAGGACTTACCTAGGGCATCCATGTTTTGGTAAGCTCTACCACCAAGTTGCGACACTTCTTTAACATATATGATGGTTCTGTGTCACAACCTAATGGGATCAATCCTATAGCATAAGAAAAAGGAAACGAGATGCAAAAGTTGGGGTAGAATCCTAACCTATATGCTCAAGTTGATTTTTTTAATTTATTTTTTATTTTTATGGATCGTCAATATATATATTTTTTTATTTTTATTTTCGAAACTCAATAAAAATTGTCCCAATACCTGATCAAATCCCTCCCATATAACTTCTGGATCACTCAAGATGGTTTTTGGTATAAAGAAACTGATAAAGAAGCCCAAAAAAGTGACAAAAAGAGGCCAAAAAGTCTATAAATAGAAGCTGGCAGCTCATTATCACCATTGCTGATTTGGAAATTGACTCTAGAGCCAAAAGACCCCCTTTTCAAAAGATCATGATTCCGGGAGATAAAGTGGATGAAACAAACTTTTGCTTGGACCAAGTAAGTACAAAATCCCTTTCCTAGCTATTCAATACTTCTTTTGTACCATTTAGTTGCGTTTTGGGGGCGGGCATCGACCTCAAAATAGTCAGCCCTAGGAAAATGTGGGTTGTCCAGGGATAGCCCGCGGGTACCCGCGTGCAGAGAAAAGCCTGCCAGTGGGTACCCGCGACTGTCACCTCTACAGGCCGTGGGTACCCNNNCCCCCCCCCCCCCCCCGCGCGATGAAAAAAGCAAAAAATAACCAGTATTGACCCTCCTTTTACCTTGTTGTGTTGGCAGGATGTATGTCTAATGGAGGGAAAGGGAGCACGAGGCCGCCAATGAGTTAGTGGCTGCAGATCTGAACGTTGTGGCCATGCTGACGTAGTGCGGGTTGGTGAAATTCTTTTTATGTCTGTTTATGCACACGCAACCAAGGCTACTGAACGCCTTGGTTGATTACTGGCACCCTAATGCAGAGGCATTCATGCTAGAGGGGCAATCCTTGGTGCCCACCACCGAGGAAATTTACTTTTTGACTGGCCTCTCAAGGAAAGGGGAACGATTCAAATTTCAGACGTTTCCTGCGGGGCAGAGCAAAGTCTCAGAGCTGATAGATGAGTATTGTGAGGTTGGGACCGATCATAGAACTTCCTCGGTACCTGTTAGTAAGATTACCAGTCTCACCCTACAGACTATTTTATTGCTCATTGGGTGGATTACTGGCTCAACAGCCGTGCATCAGGCTTCGCGCGCATAGATGAATTGTGCGATCTAGTGCATGAATGCACAAATTTTTGATTGGAGTACCACATTGTTGGAGTGCATGCAGAGTCAGTTGATAGCTTGCCGACAGTGGAAAAATAGGAGCTTCGGGTTTGGGACCATCCTGTGTTCATTCTTCTTCTTTGAGAGTTCCGTGTTTTAGTCCTCGACTGACAGTACACAGACATCTGGCCACTTTCCCCGCATTATGCAGATGGGCAGTGTTACTGCCGTGACAGGGTGGTGGAAGGACCGTGGAGGCCTTCAACGACGACTTTTTTGCTTGGCTGTCATGACAGATCCCGGCTATAGAGGACTACCCATACGCAGGGATCGACTTTTCCAGAGATCCAGCGATACCAGTGCCTCCTGGTGAGGAGCGAGGGGAGATGGGTAAGTCTCCACCTATACATTTTTTTTGTTTGCATATGTAATTTTTATGTCTTTTTTGATATATATATCATGTTTTTGTATACCAGAGTTTTTGATGGGTGAAATTTTATTGCATGCAGATGTGGGACCCATGCGACCTGCCGACTATGCATGGAACATGCATCACCTACGGCCAGAAGCCGCAACTGCCGCCGCTGGAGGAGAAGCAGTAGCAGGGAACCTCCCAGCACAGTTCCCATGGTAGAGATAGAGGACCTGCCGCCATCCACGCAGACTCATGTGGTGGGGGCACCTCGGACATGGGTTCGATTGTTTAGGAGTTTAGCCAAAGCTGTACATGATTATAACAAGGCCCACATGCCCTGAGTAGACTTTAGACTTTTATGTGCCATGAGCACTGATATGTATATATTTTTTGAGGGCATAAGCCCAGTGACTCGTTATTGTTCCCACTTTTGAGGCGTTTGCACCCATCTATGTATTCTGAGGATTTTATGATGTTTATATATGGTTTTTTTATCTCTTTTTTGTGTCTTATGGATTATGTGCGCAAAAAATGTATTTACATGTTTATGTCCATGATCTTTTTATATGTGGGCAAGATGCCAATCTAAAATGTGATTAGCTAGAGTATCTGTGATTTGATTTAAAGTCCTAGGAACATGAAAATATGTAATATAATAAAAGTTGCGTTCCAAGAGACGTACCCTAAGGAATCGTCGGTGTAAAGTTGGGTCGTGAACCCGGTATATTCTGTTTAGCTGTGACAGAACCAGTTGAGCATCTAGATAGACCCAAAGAAGAGAGATACCCAATGACAAAGCGTCACAAAGAAACTCAATAACTGCACTATACTCAACAACATTATTTGTGGTGTCACCTAAGCATATACCTCCGGAAGATAACAATTGACCCTGTGGTGTAAAGATTACTCAAGCTTCGGAGGCAAGCCTCTGCATGTGTCAACTAGCACCGTCCGCATGCCCAACGAACACCTTGGACTCACTTGACATATGCCATATTGACGAAATATAACATCAATGACACGTCCATAACACCTTTGAAAAGAAACGTAAAACAATAATAGTACAAAGACTATACATATGTTACAAAAAGTTACCCACAATGACCTTTCTATGAGTAATACTTCTTGAGGTAGAGCCCATTCCTAGGCTCTACCAAAGCATTCCCTTCAAAATTGACCAAACGATAAGCGCCCTTTTTTAATACCTCCTTAATAATGAAGGGTCTGAACCACATGGGTTTAAACTTTCCTACACCCAGGGGGTCCTTATCTTGGTCATAGACCAGGACAAGGTCACCCTCAGAAAAACTCTGAGGATGAACGAACCTATCATATTGACACTTGAACTTATGTTTATGAGCCTCGTTGGCCAAGGCCGCATCACGATGCTGTTCATCAAGCTGCTCAAGGTGTACTAACTGTTCTTCAAGTGGAGAAGTGTCTGGAAATAATTGTACTGCCAATTTCAGAGATGGGATTTGACATTCGATGGGCAAGACTGCCTCCAGCCCATAAATGAGTTGGAAAGGTGAGAAACTGGTTGTAGTCTTAACTGATGTTCGGTAAGCCCATAATACCGAGTATAACATCAAATGCTAGTTTGACTTGGCTGAGTTGATAGTTCATTGTAGAATTGTCTTAAGAGTTTTGTTTACAGCTTCCACCTGTCCATTGGCTTGGGGGTAGTAAGGTGATGAATGTTCTTGCCGTAACCCAAGCTTTGATGTTAATTCAGACATCATTTGGTTCTGAAAGTGACCACCATGGTCAGTGACAATCTCTCTCAGGACACTGAACCGTGCTATAATCTGGTTGAATAAGAAGAGAGCTGCAGTCTCTCCATCATCTTTAAACATTGGCATAGCTTCGACCCATTTAGTGAAGTAGTCGACAGCTACGATGATATAGCGGTGCCCCCTTGCTGACGGAGGGTTGCATGTAGTGTAATCAATCCCCCACTTCGTGAAGGGACCAACTGTGATGACAGGAAACATAGGAGCTGGATGTTCCCTCATCTTTCGAGAGAAGATTTGGCACGGATGGCACTTCTTGACCGACTCGATACAATATTTGATAAGTGTGGGCCAGAAGTAACCTGCTCGTAAAATATTTTGTGCTGTTGCCAACCCAGATAAGTGACCACCACAAGCTCCTATATGAAAATTGTTGAGCACTATGACGGCCTCCTCATGAGTGAGACATCGACGCAAGACGCAATCTACACCTCTCCGATACAACGTATCATCGAGTATGAGATAGTTCTTAGCCTGATGGTATATCCTTCGACGCTCATCACGAGAACCAGAGGTGGGGCACTTCAAAGTATAGAGATAGATCAATATATCTATGTACTAGGGGTCTAAAGATTCGATCAAAAACATATCCCCCCGGATAGGCGATTCCTCAGGCACGACATCACCTGACTCAACCGGAAGCTCCGAAATAAGTTCTGCGAAGACCAATGACTTCTTGGACTTTGCTAAAACAAATTCTAAGTCAAATTATTGGAGGATGACCATCCATCTACTGATTTTTCCGCCGATAACTCGTCGTGTCAACATGTACTAGAATGGATTCACGACAGCAACAACGATGGTCTTGCAAAATAGAACATAGTGATGGAACTGTTGAACAGCATGAACTGCTACCAACACAAGTTTTTCTAGATGGGAATAATTAAGTTCTATTCCTACGAGGCCTCGGCTCAGGTAATAGATCACGTATTCTGAAAACGAATCATCTTCCTGAACTAAAACCATGCCTATGGTTGACTCTGCGACAGCCAGATATAATAAGAAGTATTTGTTATAATTAGGTAGTCGTAGCAGAGGTGTGGTTGTGAGGGCGTGTTTTAATGCATCGAAAGAGCGTTGAGTGGTGTCGTCCCAAAAAAAGGGAACATATTTCTTAAGTAAACACATAAATCCCTTGGTGATTTCGGGATAGTTGGCAATGAAGCGTTGTAAGAAGTTCGCCTTGCCTTGAAGACTTTGAAGTTTTAAGATTGTGCGTGGTGGGGGCAACTGGGTTATTGCCTCCACCTTAAGAGGATCCACCATGATCCCTGTTGTTGAAACGATGAAACCTAACAAACGTCCTGACATGACGCAAAAGCTGCACTTGTTGGGATTCAAGCGAATCCTGAAGTAGCGACAACGTTCAAATATTAGTCGGAGGTGCATAGGATGATCCTTTCGCTTGCGAGAGCGCAATGCTAAATCATCTAGATAGGCCTCGACTATATGTTTGAGGTCATGAAATGAAAATTACATGGCCCGCTGGAAAGTGGCTCCAGCATTCTTGAGGCCAAAAGGCATCTTACGATAGGTGAATGTACCCCATGGACAAATGAATGTTGTTTTGTGTTGGTCCTCAGGTTTGATTTGAATTCGATTATAGCCTGAAAAACCATCCATGAACGAAAAGGTTTCACAACCGACACATTCATCAATGATCTGGTTGATGAATGGGGTTGGATAATTATCTTTTGGACATGCCTTTTTCAAATCACTGAAATCGGTACATACACGAATCGTGCCTTGTTTTTTATCGACCGGCACGAGGTTTGACACCCATTGAGTCAAATGGATAGGGTAAATGAACCCTGCCTTGAGAAATTTCTCAACCTCAATCTTGATGGCTACTGCTTTCTTAGGATTAACTGGATGAAGTTTTTGTCGCACAAGCTTAGCATCAGATACATTTTGATTTCATGTTCAACTATTTTCGGGTCGATACCTGGCATTTCCTCATAAGACCAGGCAAAAATGTCACAGAATTCTTTGAAAAGATTCGTGTAAATTTGAATCTCTTCTGGGGAGCAATCCACCCCGACGAAGACATTCTCCACGACACCAGGGTTTCGAGAGATATCAATAGGTATAGTTTTAATGATATTCACCATATTCCCCTCAGCATAAATTTTCTGTGTAGCTAAGAGGTTAATAGGACACAGCTGATCTCCCGTCATGGTGATAGTGAATTCTCCTGCCTCGATTCGATGTAACTCTAGGAGGAAATATGATCTATGATGAAGATCATCCCAAGGTTTGTCTGGACTAGTCATTGCTTCGATTACTACTTCGTCAGAAGGCATTACTAAGTCTAACGAATCGGTGGTAGCAAAAGAACCCTGAGCCCAAATAGGCTCTGGAAGCGGATCCAACTCTTGTGCGGGAGTCAGATCAGGGTTAGCTGAAGCTTGCTGGACTAAAGAGTTATAGTCGAGGGGAGCATCGACTACCTCTACTTCAACGCACACGGTCGTCCCTCCTAACTGCACAGGAAAAGAAGGAACGATTCCATGTGGTCGGAAAGAACGTCCATCGAATGCAGTGAGGAGAGTAGGTGATGGAGACAAATCGGGCTAACCAATGGCCTTCTAACATGCTAATGACATAACCCAAGTTGAAGCACCCTCGTCGACCACCGTGCAGAAGATATTTCGTGTAAAATTTTTCGTGGGATGAGCCACTACTATCTGAAACGCGACGTGGTAAGGAAAATGAGGTTTTAAGTCAGTCGTATCTAACATGATGGTACCCAGGTTACAAGTCTTAGTAGAGCCTAAAGCAGTCAACAAGGATTTCCTCTGAGCAGGGCAGCTTTGGAGGACCTCCAAAGCGGACATCGCACAAGGGGTTTGTGATAAATCTTCCACCACAGAGTAATTCTGGGCAGCCCTTGCGTTTGGGTTGTGAGAAGCTTTCTTAAATGAACCCTTTGGAATGTGTGTCATTGTTTCACCCAACGTCTTCTCGATCTGTAGAGGAAGAGATGGGATCTCATCTTCTTTACCCTTCTCAGAGGTGCTTAGTTTACTATAGTCATGCAATCTAGTCAATATTAAAGAATCACCCCTAACCATATATATGTTTGCGGATGAGGAGTTGTTTGGGGGAGGGCAAGTTTCTTGGCTGCCCCCTTCGGCACTTGTAGAGGCTTGAGTTAAATTTTTCCCATGCTGAAAGGGATTAGTCAACACGGCTTGTTGTTGCTGTGTGACAAAATTTTGGGCCTCTGCAAGTCGAGGACATAGATGGGTCGGGTGGTCTTCCGCACACAAGTTGCACAGATACCTCACCTTCCATTTTTCTGTGGTGCCCTCGCCAGCATTATCTGTGGGTTTTTATCCCCCTTACCCTTCTTGTGTTGTTTTTTCTTCCCTTCAGGCTGCTGGGTGGCCTTTGGGTTATTCGTCTGCATGGAGTGTACTTACGATGTTCGGGTAGGAGGAACAACCAAAGCAGTAGTCTGGCTGGCCACTGAGTTTTGTATAGATAACTATTGCAATTTCTTTGTCAATTGCTCAGCGGGCTTGGTTTGGGCTGAACCAACAATACCATCGGCATGTGGTCCAACTCTCTGTCTAGTTTTATCTAGTATCGATCATGGTGCATCCGGCAGGATGTTGTATAATAAACCAGACTGAGAATAGATGAGATCAAACTGTTGAGCCCTCATGATGGCATCTTCTTCGGAGAAAACTCCTGAAGTCGCGATGTCTTTGGATAATTGCGGGACTAAGGACTTAAGGAACCACTCAAGCAGGAATGCTGGTGGGACTGGTACTTTGATTAGACTCTTTCGACGTCTCCACTCTCAGATATGATAAGAGATATGGTCCACTGTCGTCTGTTCGAAATTGGCAAGCAGCTCTGTGCTAGCGTCATATCTCATAGGTAATTGGAAATGGTTAAGGAAGGCCATCGCCAGTTCACCGAAAGAAGAATATCTTGAGTGATCAAGCTCGATGTACCATTTCGCGGCACTCCTGATAAGAGTGCATTTAAACAATCGCAACTGGACGGAGTCATCTTTCAATGAGTTAGATGAACATCAAATATGGAAAGTAGTCACGTGATCACCTGGATCTTCGTTAGGCTTGGCCTCGAACTTTGGAATGTCCGAAGGCAACTTCATTGGCATAGGAGGCCAATGTGGATCATGAAAAATAGGATCATTTAACAACCTTGTCAAATCAGGAAAGTGTAACGTCGCCAGGAATGGTAGTTTGGGTTGCTGCTAATAGCCGGGGAAAAAGGGTCCTGGCTTTGACTGGCACCAGGTTGCCAGGAAAAGTTTGGCTGCTGACCTGGATTCTGGTAGAAACCATGGCCCTGACTAGCGTAAGGATTTTGCATATGTGGAGACATCATTGGCTGATTCCCCATAAAGGACAGAGGATGTTGGTCAGTCCTCGTGTTTGATGGACTTTGGGAAGGATTACCCCATGCCGGTCCTGCTGGGAGAGGCATAGAAGTTTGTCCGGGGTTCCATTGATTGTGGAAGGAATTACCCGAGAATGACATTCTAGAGGAGGGAACGGATCCTTGTCCTGAGTTCCAAGGTCCTGCTATATGTGCCCTCGACGTAGGAATAGTACCCTGCGCCGGAGTAGACTGTCCAAAAAATTCTGTTGTTGGGAAATAATACCCTACGGACTAGCAAACTAGGGTTAGATTTGCATGCAGATTTTGACCTTAAAGAAATGACCTTTTAACCTACCACCCAAAACTTAAACCCCTCTTTCAAGACACATACATGGAAAGGAACTACTAACCTTTTTACTGATTTTTGGTGTAGATCCTCTGTTGTGCTTTGCTCGCTTACTTGCGTTGCTCCTTCCAAAGTTATCTTGCAATTAAGACAAAACACTACGCATGCATGCTATTTTTCTACTTGAGGGTTAGAAATTAAGCATAAATTACACAAATCACATATAACTCATGCATTGGGACGGGAAAAGTATTCTTTTACTAGTCTCAAGATGAATCAACTTACAATAATGATAGAGACCGACCACCGCTCCTTGATCCTGATCCTGGGCTCCTCCTCTTCTTTTTTCCTCCAACTGCTTTGCATTAATTCTCCTTAGGCTTGAGGAAAGGCTAAAGGGTTGGGACAAATGGATTTGTCAAATGGGCAAAGTTTCTTCGCTATAATTTTCCTCCTCCAAATAGTACCCCTACCCCTTCTTTTATAGGCTAGAAGAAGCTAGGGTTTTGGACGAACTCTCGGCCATGCATGGCCGGGAGTTTCAGTTAACTGAACCATAGATTTTTGTCCCGTCGACAACTTTCCTGTTTTTGTGCTTTGTTAGGTAAATGCGGGCTATAGTAGGCCTGCCAGCGTTCACATGCATGCAGTAGTGGGTTAGGGCGCGTGTACCTTGACCCAAGAGGGTTTTCAAAGAGGTTTCTCAGCAGATGTTTTGGCAATGAAGGGAAATGAGTTGGCATGATGCTAGGTAAGCATGTATGGTGAAATTTAGGGTTATAACAGATGCCCCCTAATGTGTGAGGTCAGAAGAGAATCTGATGGCCGAAATACATTACCAATTCTTTACCAATCTGTACTGATATGCTGAATGAGTGAGCCCAAGAATCAAGAATCAGGAGGTGTCGTCTGCAAAATAACAAATGTCTCACCGAGGCAGGCATACCCATGCTCGAGATAAGATAGAACCATGGCTACCAATCAAATACACTGTAGATCCATGTCAAATAACTATAAATATTAGCCACGAACAAGACACAACGGAGCTACATCTCGAAATCAGAAAGATATACATATAGAATATCCATCTCCTAGAAGCTGATTCGGCCTGATGGATGTACTTCAGAGCTCGAGCAACAACTTAAAAATATTCTAAAACTTGGGTAGGAGTGTAATATGAGTGTACGATTGCACTACCCAGAGGTCTTCGACGGCTCGTCGGTTATGGACTTGATAATTTTGATGATCGGACTGAAGGCTTCAGTGATTTCGAGCAAATATTTGATTGGACATTCAGGATGGCTGGGTATGTGGACAAGAGACATATTGCAGAGGGGCCGACTCAGGCTCAGTGAAAAACTTCCCTTGGATAATAGCATGACAAGTGACAAGACTTAGGTATCATATCTATTAATCATAAGTCTACGAAGGAAGAGGCAACGCAAACTCTCCATATGTTTGGAAGAGTAACCAAACGGTAGAGGACACACTCTATATAGCATGCAAATATTCCTAAGGTCATACTACATCCCATAGTCTGATGATCAAACGGACAGATGTGCTTCATCCAAGGGCGACTCATTATGCTGCCAATAAAGAAAATACTTTTCCCATCCTCTTTTTGGGGTATATTTGTTTTTTTTGTTCTTTTTGATGATTTGTGAAAAAGAATAAAGGAGTATTACGTTACAATGGAGGAATGCGTTTTGCAAACATACAAGTTCGAGGCACAAGGACAAGATTGATGTTCTAGGGAAATGATACTCGGGAAAAATCCTCTAGTGGCCAAAGGTGTTAAGACGTAGAAGAAAACTGTCACAAGGCTGATGGATAAGGTATGCAAATGCGGTTGACAGAACACACAATGGTAACGTTCTTCGATGTAAGTTTAACGAGCCCATAGAAGGTAAGCTCAGTAGTTTTGCATATTTAGAGAGTCTGAAAAAGCATAAAAGAAAACTCCATTGGGGTACCTTTTTCGATAATAGTCTAATCGGTTCGAAAAAGGGGTAAACTAGCACAGACTAGACGTCAATTCAAAACCATTTTAACGAGTGTGAAAAGGACAAGATCACTCGGCTATTTTTTCACTTTTAAGGAGCCTGAAAAAAGCTTAACTATGGACTCCGTCAGGAATATTCTTCTGGGCCATTTTAACGAGTGTGAAAGAATAAGGTCACTCAACGATCTTTTCAATCTTAGGGAGTTTAAAAAGAGCTTAACTATGGACTCCGGGGGGGTTTCTTTTTCGTAAATTTAGTCCCTCAGGCCCGAAAAAGGAATAAAATTATACCTAAGGATACTCTTCTAAAGAATGGGAATTCAATAGAGTATTCCTTTTTTCGTACAGTTGACCGTCCGAACCAAAAAAATGGGTAAACTACCGCTGGATAGACGTGACTTCAAATTTCAGTTTAACGAGCGTGAAAGGTCACAAGATCGCTCGGCAATATTTTCATGTTTAGAGGGTCTGAAAAGGGCTTAAAAGGAGACCCGTTATGTTGTGGGAGTCTGGAGGGTAAGACAAAGAGTGAAAAAGACCCATGCAAATGAGGCTCAAACTCGTATTCAGGAAAGACTATATGGACTTCCGAGCCTACAGTGTTGTTAGAAACAACATGGACACCATAATGCAACCAAGACCTACCTAGGGCATCCATGTTTTGGTAAGCTCTACCACCAAGTTGCGACACTTCTTTAACAAATATAATGGTTCTGTGTCACAACCTAATGGGATCGATCCTATAGCATAAGAAAAAGGCAACGAGATGCAAAAGTTGGGGTAGAATCCTAACCTATATGCTCAAGTTGATTTTTTAAATTTATTTTTATTTTTATGGATCGTCAATATATATATATATATTTTCGAAACTCATTAAAAATTGTCCCAATACCTGATCAAATCCCTCCCATATAACTCCTGGATCACTCAAGATGGTTTTTGGTATAAAGAAACTGATAAAGGGGCCCAAAAAGTGACAAAAAGAGGCCAAAAAGTCTATAAATAGAAGTTGGCAGCTCATTATCACCATTGCTGATTTGGAAATTGACTCTGGAGCTAAATGAACCCCTTTGCCAAATATCGTGATTCTGGGAGCTATAGTGGACGAAACGGACTTCTGCTTGGACCAAGTAAGTACAAACTCCCTTTCCTAGCTATTCAATACTTCTTTTGTAGCATTTAGTTGCGTTTTGGGGGCGGGTGTCGACCTCAAAAGGGTCGGCCCTAGGCAAACACAGGTTGTCCAGGGACAACCCGCGGGTACCCGCATGCAGAGCAAAGCCTGCCCGCGGGTACCCGCGACTATCACCTCTACAGGCCGTAGGTACCCCCCTGTGCGATGAAAAAAGCAAAAAATAACCAGTATTGACCCTCCTTTTACCTTGTTGTGTTGGCAGGATGTATGTCCAGTGGAGGGAAAGGGAGCATGAGGTCGCCAATGAGTTAGTGGCTGCAGATCCGAATGTTGTGGTCGTGCTGACGCAGTGCGGTTTGGTGAAATTCTTTTTATGTCCGTTTATGCACGCACAACCAAGGCTATTGAACGCCGTGGTTGATTACTGGCACCCTGATGCAAAGGCATTCATGCTAGAGGGGCAATCCTTGGTGCCGACCACCGAGGACATTTACTTTTTGACTGGCCTCTCAAGGAGAGGGGAACCAATCAACTTTCAGACGTTTCCTGCGGGGCCGAGCAAAGTCTTGGAGCTGATAGATGAGTATTGTGAGGCTGGGACCGATCATAGAACTTCCTCGGTACCTATTAGTAGGATTACCAGTCTCACCCTATAGACTATTTTATTGCTCATTGGGCGGATTACTGGCTCAGTAGCTGTGCATTAGGCTTCGCGCGCACAGATGAACTGTGCGATCTAGTGCATGAATGCACAAATTTTTGATTGGAGTACCACACTGTTGGAGTGCATGAAGAGTCAGTTGACAGCTTTCCGACAACAGACACATAGGAACTTTGGGTTTGGGACCATCCTGTGTTCATTCTTCTTCGAGAGAGTTCCATGTTTTAGTCCTCGGCTGATAGTACGAGGACATCTGGCCACTTTCCTCTCATTATGCAGATGGGTAGTGTTACTACCGTGACAGGGTGGTGGAAGGACTGTGGAGGCCTTCAAAAGATGAATTTTTTTCTTGGCTGTCGCAAAAGATCCCAACTATTGAGGACTACCCATACACGGGGATCGACTTTTCCAGAGATCCAATGATACCAGTGCCTCCTGGTGAGGAGCGAGGGGAGATGGGTAAGTCTCCACCTATACAGTTTTTTTGTTTGCATATGTAATTTTTATGTATTTTTTGATATATATATCATGTTTTTGTATACCAGAGTTTTTGATGGGTGAACGTTTATTGCATGCAGATGTGGGACCCATGCGACCTGCCAACTATGCATGGAACAGGCATCACCCACGGCGAGAAGCCACAGCTTCTGCCACTGGAGGAGCAACAGTAGCAAAGAACCTCTCAGCAGGAGAGGCTAAGAGGGTCCTGAGGTGACTTGAGCAAAAATTTACTGCACTCACTTGCATAGTTCCCATGGCAGAGATAGAGGACCTGCCGCCATCCATGCAAACTCATGTGGTGGGGGCACCTCGGACATGGGTCTGATTGTTTAGGCGTTTAGCCAAAGCTGTACATGATTATAACAGGGCCCACGGGCCCTGAGTATACTTTAGACTTTTATGTGCCACGAGCACTGATATGTATATATTTTTTGAGGGCATAAGCCTAGTGACTCGTTATTGTTCCCACTTTTGAGGCGTTTGCGCCCATCTATGTATTCTGAGGATTGTATGATGTTTATATATGGTTTTTTTTATCTTTTTTTTGTGTCTTATGGATTATGTGCGCAAAAAGTGTATTTACATGTTTATGTCCATGATCTTTTTATATGTGGGAAAGATACCAATCTAAAATGTGATTAGCAATGGTGGTGGGAATGGAATAATTCCCAGAGGAAGTAACAACATTTGTTTCCATAGCTGTGTGAGGCACTGACAGGCATTTGTAAAATTGGATTGGTACACTGACCGATGGCCAAGTATCAGTGGTTGGGGTTTTAACTGAACCAAGATTGGTGGTTGATTCCTCCAAGAGTTTTTCGGGCACAATGGTTTGTAACCCGGTTGCTTCAAAAGACCCTTGTTGGTCTAGCTTCTGCCTCAATGGTGGCGGGGGTGGCTCCAGTATAACCTGCGGCAGGCCCATAAGCCTTCGTGACCGGCGGAGCTCAGGATCCTCCACTGTGTGAGAAGATCCAAGACACGCTAATGTATTCTACACGTTCAAACAGTAATACACACTAAAAAAGAAGCCCCTAAGAGATAAGACAAGCAATCAGTAACTATTTTGAAGAACAGTTACAACAACCAACACTAGAGAAACTTACCGGTGCAAGTGCAACTAAAAAATGGAAGAACCCTCCAGGTATACTCTGCAAAGCATGGCCTGATGTCTGTCCTAGGTACCACGTTATACCCCCGCAGTCACCTGTGTATGTCCCTATGAAAGATTGGCAACAAGTTTGCCAGCACGCGAACAGTCACCAGGCGGGTACAGTCGATAGTCGGGTAGACCAAAATGAGAAGGGTATCAAACCTGAAACCTGTCAAGGGGATCGAGAGAAAAAGGTCCGAAAGAAAACTGAGGACCTCGAACGGATTTGAGACTCACGAAACCCCATGGCAAATGCAAATGACAAAATCCCAAAACAAATCCTCGATATGTGTTCTCCACTACGCTCGGTCCAGCTTTGGAGGGGTTATCTCCGCTACCTTTCCTTACGCGACCTCTTGTTTATCCCCTGTGTTAGAGGGGGGTCCCGGATAACTTCCATGAAACTAGACTTCTACACTCCCTATCACAGACTCCAATGTTTGGTTTTGAGTGGCCTTGGAGAGTTTCCTCTCCAACCTAATCCAAGGCCCTAGTCCCGAACTAGTGTATGAACCCTACAAACAAAAATGTCTAATAGATTTTAAATTAGCGTTGCTTTTATGGTCTTTTTTACGTCACAAGGTATGAAGGTGAAACTGATGATGTGTAAATAATCAAAGCAAAAATGAATGAAAAATGCTGGAAACAAAAGACTTTTACTAAATGAAAAAATCAACAATTTTTCACAAAGAAAGACTTCTTTTCTTTTCAATTTTTCTAAGATTTCATGCAGCAAACATAAAGGAGTTTCCCTTGACTACGAGCTACTTATGCTCTAAATGCACTGCAAAAACTTATGAACAAAAGACTTCTTCCTAGCTATTGATGTAGAAACACAATCTTCAAACAACAAAGAAAATGAAAAAGAGATATATTTTTTTTATTTAAGTGCTAAATGAAGCAACAAAGGGAAAATGCCGACAAGCACAAAACCAAGAAAACAAAACAAAATTTTGGCTTAAAGTGAAGATCGAAAAGAATCAAAGCAAAGACACACTACGACAATAAAAAAGAACAAATTCTTCCGCTTGTCTAAAAACCATAAAACAATTTTTTTTCTTTTTATATTTTCTATCAAATATCAACTAAGAAAAAACAGGCTAAGGGTAAGAGGCCCTAACCTAATGACTATGCAACCCTAGACTCAAACACCTGCGAGGAAAACTTCTCACCATAGGAGGGGATGACTGCCCCACCCTGATTGAAAAGTATCCTGTCAAGCGCGGTACTGTCACTGAAACAACACGCGTGCAAATGCGTGCTGAGATACAACAGAGCGCATGTACCCACAGGTTGCACTTGCACAGGCCGTGTGTATGTATCAACTCTAAAACAAAAATAACACAGGCAGCCCAGACCAAGAGAAGGCCTCTGATATTGATAATCAGGGTCTCCTAAAGGCTTGGATGCTTCTTCTTAACAAAAAAGAAAAATAATTGCAAAGAATAAAAAAAAACAATAAAGCAAACTGAGATAAGACTGTGAACCAACAAGACTCAGACAGGATCTAGAAAGCCCCCTGAGAATATAAAATTTTGACAGAGAAGAGAATGACTGCCTGTCAAGCTTTCTGACTTCTAAACGCTACTGAAACCTCTACAGCAGGCGTTCACACGCGGGCTATAGAAGGTTAGGGCGCGTGCACACACGTGCAAGCCTTCTGCAGGCCGCGTGTACCTCTACGTGTCTCGAAAATTGCCGTCAAGAAATAGTCAGGGAAGACTGGTATGAAGAACCAGGCTCCCTGCTAGATCAGGCCTTACTGAAAAAAACAGGTAAAGAAACAAAAAATCTAATCTCTTAAACTACCCAAAAACTCAACCAAACCCGGAAACCCTAAAGAGTATATCTCCCCAGTGGAGTCGTCAATTCTGTTGTTGGGAAATAATACCCTACGGACTAGCAAACTAGGGTTAGATTTGCATGCATATTTTGACCTTAAAGAAATGACCTTTTAACCTACCACCCAAAACTTAAACCCCTCTTTCAAGACACATACATGGAAAGGAACTACTAACCTTTTTACTGATGTTTGGTGTAGATCCTTCGTTGCACTTTGCCCGCTTACTTGCGCTGCTCCTTCTAAAGTTAACCTGCAATTAAGACAAAACACTACGCATGCATGCTATTTTTCTACTTGAGGGTTATAAATTAAGCATAAATTACACAAATCACATATAACTCACGCATTGGGACGGGAAAAGTATTCTTTTATTAGTCTCAAGATGAATCAACTTACAATAATGATAGAGACCGACCACCGCTCCTTGATCCTGATCCTGGGCTCCTCCTCTTCTTTTGTCCTCCAACTGCTTTGCGTTAATTCTCCTTAGGCTTGAGGAAAGGATAAAGGGTTGGGACAAATGGATTTGGCAAATGGGCAGAGTTTCTTTGCTATAATTTTCCTCCTCCAAATAGTACCCCTACCCCTTCTTTTATAGGCTAGAAGGAGCTAGGGTTTTGGACGAACTCTCGGCCATGCATGGCTGGGAGTTTCAGTTAATTGACCCATAGCTTTTTGTCCCGTCGACAACTTTCCTATTTTTGTGCTTTGTTAGGTAAACACAGGCTGTAGTAGGCCTGCCAGCGTTCACATGCGTGCAGTAGTGGGTTAGGGCACGTGTACCTTGACCCAAGAGGGTTTTCAAAGAGGTTTCTCAGCAAATGTTTTGGCAATGAAGGGAAATGAGTTGGCCTGATGCCAGGTAAGCATGTATGGTGCAATTTAGGGTTATAACAGTGCTAAAGCCTGGGTGGCTTGCGTTGTTTCCTCCCGTGCTCGTTGAAGGCGAGATTTGACTGAATCAACAATTCGGTGGAGTTGATTTGGCTCATCTCCTATTTCTGGAGTTCCTACTATTAGAGGTGTAGTGGAGACTACTCAGTTAGACTGTAGTGCCTGTTGCACTCCTTGGAGCTCATCCTTAATCCAATTGAACACCTCCTCCTGCTTAGCTTCTTGCTTCTCTACTATCTCCAACGAAGTCTCATTCAAGGCTGCTATAATGAATTTGAATTCATCGGGGGTGAGGACAGTCTCAAACTTGGTCTTGGTTTCTTTCATTTTCTTCCTGGACAAAGGTTTCGGTGGGAAAACCTTCCTTTTCTTTGAAGTTTCCTCTTCCTCACCTTTCTTATGCTATAATTATACGCCATTTATCTCTTCTCCATCACCTCCCTACTGAGGTGAGATGGATGCATTTTTTACTGAGGTATTGTCTATATCCTGAGGTTCTTCAAGTTTCTTCATCTTGCTGGGTCTAGGTGTGTCATGTGTTTCTTCTGGACTGTCAACATCGGACATGTCCACAGGATTTGCTGCAATGAGGAGGTCCACCAACCATTCCTTGGTGATTTATTATAAGTCATCCTCTGTCATCTTGTAATATTATTGCAGCTGCTGTTGATGCTCATCAACACACACTCTGATATAGATGAAATGGTGGTCCATGCTCATCAATGGCCTAAACCTATGGAGTGTGTTCGGGGTTATGTGGGGCATAGCCTGAATTGCGATCTTCAGTTGGTTGTAGTAAGTGTGGAAGACAGAATTGGATTTCCACTGCTTGTTCATGTCACTAGAGTACCACAGTGTACTAAACTTCATGGCCAGTGGTTCAAATGGCTCGATGTCTAGGAAGGTTGCACCTTCTGACATCTCCCATGTGATGAAAGCGATTAGGATGAGAAGTCAACTGATGTGGAATTCATACCCTTGGTCCTGCGCTTCTCTGTAGTCCATTTATAATTGGTTCACCAAGTATTTGGCCCAATTCATATGTAGGCCCTCTGCGCACTTCCCTACGAAGTCTACTACAAATTCATTTACTTGGGTGGGCCAGTTCTTGCGAACTAGCTTGCCTATGATCAGCTGGCAAGAAGGATGCACTGCATCGCTTTGGATAGAGGCTACCTTGTAGCCTTGCATTCCCTTCGTGACATCTCCATACGTATCTTTGATCCATTGGGAGAGAGCGCAATCTGTAGTCTTCCCAAGGTAGAAATCCTGTGGGTCAGGGCCTTGCATGCTTATCCCTGTGATCCGATTGATCAATATCAGATCCACTGTGATGCGTCAGTTCAACCACAAATATTTGCCATGGTAGTAGGATATCAACAACTTGATGCATGTGTTCACTTCCTGGTGTTGTCTAAAGTGCATAGTCTTCATGACATTCAGTAAGGTAGATTGCATGAGGTTTTGGGTCCATGACTGAGTGATAACCTTTGAGTTCTTTCCTTGTGTTCGCATAAGATACTTATGAGGAGTGAGCATACTGTAAACCTTCATGTCGCTAAGGTTGAAGTCACTAAACATCAATGCTGTGAGCTTATCCTGGTCGGCACAGACTGCACGCACCCCCTTCGAAAGGTACGCAATGATCAAAGTATACTCAAATTCACGAGGTACACTATCATGATTGATGACGTCGCTAAGAGGTGGTAGATAGGTGGGTAAAATTCTCAGAATCAGTTTAGCATTCACAAGATCATCTATATGCTTCATTCATTTCTCATCAAATGGTTGAGATGGTCCGGCTCGAGCAGTGGACGAGGATGCTTGCATGGTTCTTGTAGATGAAGCTTGCACACCCGTGGATAACCGGAACCCCGACATGACTCTCTCAGTCATTAAGTCGATCAGGACTTCTTCAACAACTTTTTCTACTGCGCTGAGCTCGTCAGACATATGTGCTCAGGATTAAAATTCTCGAGGTCATGATGATTTTAGACACTGCACTAGAATAAGCAACAAAAGTGTGGTGATCACTGTATACAATTGCTAGTATGTGGGCTTCAAATTCTCAATTGGAAAAACTGTTCTTCGTGCATGGCGTGACGAGATAAATAGGCAACTCGACAACGGTTTACTTGTAACATGTATGAGCCTCATTAACTCTTGTTTTATCCATTGTGGCATGGTCCAATGGTCTAGTGGTGAACCATAAATTCTTTTTGACCTATTCAGAGCAGTAATCAAATGGATATATTGGTCCCAGCGTCTATATTGCTTCGCCCAGATGAAGTGCCAGGTGTCATTGTTTTGATATCTCGATGAAGATCTTGTTCTGCAAATTTTATGTCTGCAAAGTTCCCTCTGGAATCTTCTGGAACTTTTCAGTATTATCCCTCTTCTTACTCATCTTTCTATCCTTCTTTCCAATGAGCTTTGTCTCAGTATTCCTTTTTCCATTCTGATTCTTATTTTCTTTGCACATAGTCACTGCGCGCTGCTAAGGTTTTTCCCTAGGACTCAGGGGTAATTCTTCTTTGTCTAGGATAGGTGCTTCAGTCTTTTGTGAGTCCTATGATGTTCTTATAGCTCCAACATATGGGTTTCTAGTGTCAAATAGCTTCGATATGTTCTCGTGTTCTTCAATCAACTGTGTGATCCTTCTAGTTATGAATTCTTTTAGCTCTTGTTTCTTTTGTTCTAAGACTTCTTCTTCTTCCTTCTTTCTGGCCTAGTCTCTTTAAACCCAAGGTTTTCCTAATAACATGGCAAATGGGGCGTTGTCCTCAATAAATTTAATAATCTCAAATTCTTCTTATGTCAAAGTTCCATTAGCACACATAGGTATCTGAGCAAGCTTCCCACATAGGTTTACCAGTTTTCCTCTGAATAACCCTATTCCTCCCAGTGATGGAATCATAGCAGGCTTCCCTAAAAGTTCCCAAGTTCTCTTTGTCATAATATTCACCTGTGTTTCCTCATCTAGAACACAATCAATGTCAAAGTCTCCTATTCTTGTTCCAATGCATGTTTTATCTTTGAAGATCTCTGATAAGTTGATATGTCAGTGATCATTCAGGTTTTCTTTCATCTGTAGTAGTACTTTCTCTTATTCTTTCTGGGATTCTACCATAGTTTTTGGATTTGTCTTAGGTTCTTCTTGGTTTAGATTCATTCCTTCAAGCTTCTCAATCATCTTAGGGAAATCCAACACTTCATGGTCCATATCTTTGTAGAAAAGGAAACTAGGTCTTCCACTAGGGCATTCCTTAGCCAGATGTCCCAGTTTTCTGCAACTGCAATAGAGGGTTAATCCTCTCTTTCTTCTAAATGATCCCCATCTTCTCCTGTAATATGCGCTAGGATCATAGGAGTTGACCTGCAACAGATTCTTTCTAGGATCCTGCATCCATTTGTTAGTCCAAACATTCTTTCTATGCATAGGTATAATATATCTTTCATTATTCTTATAAGATCTATTCATATCAAATCTTATTTCATCTATCAGTGCCCTAGTTTTCAATATAGGACAAAATCTATCAAGTATATCTAGATCCATACTCTAGAAACAAAAATTTTCACTAATCTTACCTCTTCAGAGCACAAAGTTTCCAGATCTAAAATTTTTAACTATTCTTACCTTTATCGGAGCACAAAGCTTATAAATCTTACCTCTTTTCTTCAGGTCTGACCTCTTTTCTTGGCACAAAGCTTCACAAGTCCAGTAAAATGTTGTGCACTAGGGAAATAGATCTACACATAGAGCTTTCACAGTTTCTAGATCAAATCTTTGCACAAATATTTTCTTTCTTAGTTCCCAGCAATCACAGTTTTAGGTCCCAGCAACAGAACCATTTGTTGGCACAAGGGCAGACCCAGGGTTCAACGCTAAGACAACACACTAAAAAAACCTTAACTACCATCCCTTTTAGAAACACCTGAAAAGCAGATGAAGTCTCACCTGAAGCAGCTATGAGAGGGTTGCAGGACAGAGCTGTCTACAACCAAGGGAATATCAAGTGGATCTAACACAAGAACTATACATCATTCATCTACCACTTATCAATGCATGTCTACTTTGCACATCTATAGATATGATCTACCACAACAATGCAATAAAATTATATCAAATATAAAGGACAGAGCATCAATCACAAACACAACAAAAAATATACGTGGTTCACCCTCTCTCTAGGGCTACATCCAAAAAATTGTGTTTATGATATATTAAGGTAAAGCATATAGTTCTTGTCTGCACTCTCAACCATCATACCTTATTCTTCTTCTCTCGATCGCTCCCCTTCCTATGCACCCAGCTGTAGGATTGTTCTCCGCACCCAGCTAGAGATCTTACAATACCAGAAGGCTCTCACACTTAGCACTTCTCTTTCTCACAACAATAATATCTCACAATAGTAACAACACCAATACTAGAATGAACCCCCTTTCCTCATATAGGTTCTTATTTATACATTACAATGGCTCACCGACATCCCTTTCCCATTACATTATCCCCCAAAACCCAAAAGGGACCCAAAAGTGGGTCGAGATCCCGTGATCTCTGCTTCGTCTTGTGCTCCTTCTTCGATAGGTTGTCAAAGTCCCAAAATAGGTCAACATGACCAAGATTATCCCCAAAACTTGGTCAAGGTCCAACAGGGTTGAAGAACAATAAATTCTCCCATATTTTACACAGGTATCTACAGTTGGGAGAATCGAAGCCATCTCTAAGCCCTATTTTACAGGTTTCCATTTTTTCCTATTTTAGTCATGACCTTGCGACAACTGTTTCGAAGAGCTGGTGATGAATTTAGAAAAAAAAAGAGGTTTTTGTTCAAGACAGACTCATCTATAATAAACTCTTTCAGTTTTCACACAACTATCATATTCTAGGAGATAATAATGTCTGAGTTGACCCCTTTTTTTAATAGTTTGGTCTGTCTTTCATGGCAGACAGTTCAAGATTTTCAGGGATTAGTTTCTATTTTTGGCCGAGATTGTTGAATTAGATCTCCTGATCCTGGGAGATAATATTTATGTATATTGTTATAATTAAAATGTACAATGGTTCATTAGTTGGGGACCATGATTTAATTTTTTTAAAACAACTCATAGAGCCTCCATGGATGAGATTTCCAGTGATACAATGTGACATTTTAGGATTCTTGTGACAAATTTCATTGGTGAAGTTTATTTGTCTCTATAAACTTGTTCTTTCTATTATCACCATTACCTCTTATGTTTATGAATTGTTCTGGGAAGGTTAAGAGAATAATTTGTTTTAATTTGCACTCTGTCTTTGGCTTGGAATGATTTCTGTGTTTTCCACTAAAGGTTGAATTCATAATTCTTGATTTCTTTATTTTTTATTGGACTCCTAGACCTATTTCATCTCCTCCATGCATTAAATTTTGAGGATCCAGTGATTTTTTCTACCTTTCACTGCAATATTAGCTTTTTATGACCTGGTGTCAAGTTGTGACTCCATTCCCCAATGGTTCCTCCCTTCCTGTTCCAACCAACCAAAATTTAAAAAACCAAACCCTATACTTTCTAACTAGCCTAAAATTCTTAGCAAACAAAGCTAGATTAGACAGAGAGAGCCCTCTCTAAGTCTTGGAGGGCTAGATCCAGGACTCCAAGTGGTTTGATGTTACCTCGATGATTTCCTCCACAACCTTGGGAAAATTACCGTGTGTTAACACATTCATAGTCTAACTACTTGCAGATGGTAAAAATGTGATCAATCACAACACATAACACATGTATTATCGTGGTTCACCCCCTCCTAGGATACATCCACAAATATCTGGCTCTCGGGCTCTTTTATTATCATTCTGCAATATATGGCACCATGCACACTACAACTTTGTTCATACAATCACAAAACAGACTACACGACTTTTGTGAGGTTGACTAGATCGCACTAGGCTCTTCAGCCTATGATATAACCCTCAAGGTATAACTACCTTTTTCCCCTATAGCTTAACATCTTACAAAAATGGTATTCGCTCTTACAATAGTTTCCTTGACTAAACATATCGAAACTTAGAAACCATGACAACTACCAAAAACACCAACCCCTGACCTAGACCTCCTTGGTACTTATTTATATTAGTTTTTAGCTCATCAGCTAGTACAATCTCCTACAAAAATCCTAACCCTAATGTGGTTAAGTTTTCATGCATGCACGCTTGCATGCTTTCCTTGCACGTGATTCTTTTCCTCTTTTTTTGGCATCTCTTTTCCTTTATTTCCAGTGCGCTCCCCTGTTTTTTGATGCTTCTTTTATTCCTTCAAAACTTCTTTGATTTTTCTCAAAATTGGTCTATGCCAACACCTTGTTCAATCTTTCTCCAGTACATATTGAGAGTGCCCCTTACTCAATGGTACAAGTTTCAATATGTTCCATTGTGATGGAGTTCATTCCACAAATCAGATCAATGCTTGAATGTCTCCATTGGAAATATTCCTACACCTAAGATGCCCATTTCTTCCAAGTAAGATAGGGTAGGTATATCATGTATGTATATATGTTTTCTCTTCAGTTCACATTTTTGACAATAAGGTAGTATTTATATTGAAATTTGAAGATAACTCCATGAAAGAAGAAGAATTACAGGAATATATTTTTAAGATGACTCCATAGCCCAATGTAGATGGAAATTGGTCTTGAGATTATGGTGTTCTCAACAGCCCATAGGGGTTTACTGTCCTGCAGTTGGAGCCATTTTTTGACCAAAATTTGTTCATCTATATATTTCCCTCTCTTGAATTCATAAAAAAAATGATATCAAAAGAACATTGTTTTTTGAAAGATTATAAGTCCATGATGTAGCCCTCAGTCTCAGCTTCACCACACATTTTTTGGATCGGAAATTTGAGTTTGTATGCTCAATATATCTAGGTTTAAAGTTTAAGTGGAAAAGGGCATGCTTTTTCCATGTGGAATAAAGATTTTTTTTCTTCGAAACACATCTAAAATTTTTGGGCCCAAGGCCCTATTTTCTTCTTACACGCCACTCCCTACCTCCCTCACTTGGCAGTCAACACATATATTATTTTGTGATTTCATCATCTTGGCAAACTCATATCTTCACTTCCCTCATCTTCCCATATTAGAGAACCCACCATACTCCACCCCACTCATATTTCCTTATCCCCATTTCACTCAACACTTAGACTATTTCATTATCTATTTCTAGGACTCACATCCTCACCCCTGCCTACCCGCTAACCCACTTACCCAAACCATAACTCCATACTTAGTTGAATTTCAAGTTTATTTCAAACTCATGGACTGAAATTTTTGTCAGACTCGCGGACTCACATCCCTCACTCACCTCACCCCCACAGCCTACAAACTACCCCCTAACTTTCATCACCTATAAATCTCCCCTTCCCCTCACTTACCCTTCCATCCACTCTCCCATACTCAACCATTATGAAAAATTCTTCGCCATTTAAACCATGCGCCAACAAGAGTAGGACACATGTCACCAAAGAAATTATTACACATGGCAGTGTTTGAATGGTGCCACATGGAATATTACTATTTGGAAGCCAAATACTATGACACATGGAAACTCAACATTTGAGACACATGGAAGCGTATAATTTGAGATGTATGGCATAATCGTACTGGGTACACGTAGCATATTATTAGCCTATCAGGTGATGACATGTGGAAAATTGTGAATGGACAACTCATATGATGACTAGGCGTGGTTGGAATATAATTTCGGTCAAAATTGTTATCATTTAATTAATTTTCTAAGGGCAGGTCGAACCCCTTAAGCTCCATAGTCTTCTTCTTGTGTTTCTTACTAAGTGTATAATACACTTGATCCATATTATTTTTGGCACGAAATGAGAGTGGAGATATAATAAATAAATGTACAAATATATCTTGGATATCCAATAATATAACATAAATGTATCAGAGATGCAACCATAAACACAAAGATACATTAATACACAATTTTATATTAATGAGCGAAAATGTACAAAGACTGTAAAAATACAGAGTGAAAGACTTGCTAGAATGGTGGCAACTTATCTATGAGAAGTGATGTGTCTGCTAATCACATTTGCAAGAAGATGATTTTACAATGAGGCTCCAAAGGCCTTTTTATCATAAATAAAATTCAAAATCCTAATCTTGGAAGATGAAAAGCCAATAGTTTTGTGGACCTCGTTTGGGTAGTTTGGTGTATCAACTTCCCGGGGCTGTAACTTTGGCATACGATCTATGTTTGGGGTGCATGATAGCTTGTCGGAAAGGTATCATTGAGGAGATTCATTTTGGGGGCTCAGACAGAGCCTGCAACTATAATTAAGGAGCTCCATCCCGAAAAGCCTTCATTTAGGCCCTCAAAATGGCCCGGGAAGTTTAGGAACCGAAAAACTGTTAAAATAGTAAGTTTTTAGAAAACTTTTTTGAGCCAGTTGGAATAGGTGGGTGCCCACAGATATCCACCTAGATCAATCCTCCCTCCTTAGGAAAAAATGGTATCCATTGCATTGAGTTCCTGGGAGAGAGGGGAAAGTGATTGTTGAATCTGAAGCTTGGTGCTTTCCTTGTTGGAGACATTGCACTGCTTGGTTTTTGGAAGGTTGTCATGAACCTGTTGTTGGCGGGGTTGAATCTATTCAACTAGTTTGGCTACATGGGATGAATTTGTGCAGAAGGAATCTTTGCGCTTTGTTGCAATATTTTAGACCTGCTTCTATTGGATAGAAGGTGCATGGGTCGAGGCTGTAGTGGTTGTAGTATCCTTTTGTTCACCTTTTGAACAGATTGTGAATAAGATGAATTTTGTAGTATGAGATACTACCTTACGGAATTTTTTAGGTGGGACAATAGTTGTAACTACCTTTGGTATCCTATAGAGATGACCCCACAGAGTAACAATGAATCTACGGGGTCAAGACTTATAGATAGCATAACGCTTCCACATATATGGTTGATCCAAGAGAACATCACAAACATCTAGTAGGGAAACATCACATAATACTTCATCCTTGAAGGGCTAGATGCCATATGACAATCGACACTGCTGGCTGACACAAAGATATCGTCCCTGGCGAAGCCACCCAATGTTGTATGAATGTGAGTGTGGTGTTGTCAACAATCCCAACTGTTTAATGACCTCTACTGAGATGAGGTTCTTCTGGCTTCCACTATCAACAATAAAATGCAACAGGGTCCCCTTCACCCACATCTGTGAATGAAAAAGTTTCTCCCCTTCTTCAGGATTTGTTGGTTCTTCTGGTTGAATTGTTGTGGTCACGAAAATAGTAGTGGGGTCTGTGTCGAAGATATGTCTTCTATCAGTATTTTCTGAATCAGATTCTGAATCAGGGTTTGGCTCCTTGTTTTTGATCTCATCCACCAATGACTATTTTGAGTGAAATTCATCGGTGTTTTGCCAGGGTCTTTTGTGGAAATCACACCATTTTTCGGTGTCCTTCTTCGTCTTTTTGTGACCCCTCATTTCCTATGGACTAGATTGGTTTTCGAGAGACTATTTGTTAGGGTCATCTTTATCATACTTTGGTTTTTGCATATTTACAAACCCGAACTCTTGTTTGTTCTAGTGCTTAAATTTATTCTCGATTTTAACATCATATCGATAAGAAACACTGAGTGATGAGATGTCCAAAAAATCCATTTCAATTTGGATTTATCTGTGTAGTGCCCCACGGTATTTTAGAATCAAATTTTGTTCAGAGTCTTTGATACCCAGCTTGGTGTGCAAGGTATGTAAGGTATTGGTGAACTCTAAAACTGCTTGGCCCTGTTATCCCTAATTTCATGGGATAACTAGGAGATCATGTCTCAAGGCCCACGGGTCCTAGACATGGAGTAACAAGAGAAAGATTGACCTGAGCATGGCCCTGGAGGGCCCATACTTCTCTTCTTTCATCAGATGTGTCTTGTCAGCAGCAACAACATCCATCACCATCGACCTGGTCTTGTATTGGAGAAGGCTCTTGCTCAATGAGGTAATTGGTCCAGGTATCATGGTATGTGTCACTTTTGATCATTATAACCTTTAGATATATGCATCTTACTCCTTTTATTTCTAACAACTGCTTTGATCTTACATTGACCCACTTGACCATTGTTGAGGGGATTGACAGGGTGTCCTAGCAAGCATGTACCCATAGGTTTTGGTTTGCCACCAGGGGGATTTTTGAAGAGCCATCGTCTGCTCCCATCATATCATCACTTTTTTCATCTTATCTCCTACTCATCTATCCCATTCCCCCAGTCCAGGAATTAGGATGATCTGTTTGTAGGGTTGCACCTTATCTCGTGTGAAGAAGGGGCTAAAGGCCCATAAGGTAAAAGCAAATGGTGAAAGATAAAAGCCATAAAAGTGAAACCTAGAGATGCCTCGCCTAGGGATCCCCGAGAAGGTAATAAAAATCCTCTCAGCAAGAAACAAGAGGGACTCAAAGAAAATAACAAAACAAGACCTAGCCAAGAGGATAGGGGGTCTCATCACGAGCCAGCCTATTATGTTCATGGGTACCTAACAACATGACATTGCCACTATATGGTTACCGTTCCAGGGCAGTGACATTTGGTTGCATGCCCAAGGGAAAGGGGGTCTCATCACGAGCCGACCTTATCATCTATGTGAAAGTTCTTTTGGGTAACACTATCAACTCTAGTCACCATGCCAAGGTAGTGTCCTCTAGTTAGTGCTTGAAATAAGAAAGAGAAAAGAAAAGAAAGAAAAGAAAGAATAAAGGATAGAAAGGGCTTGGAAAAAATTGCATCCATGACGGGTACAACTCGCCTTCTACAAAGACACCCATAGGTAATATCATGCATCCTTGTCTCTCACTCTACCCATATGTCTAGACATCCCTTATCCACATCACCTCACTTTACATGGCTTGAATGATACCCCTCAGAGACTTTCCTTTCCTTATGGATACTATCCCAATAGGGTGTCTTGTCTTTTTCTTCAGCCTTGTATTGTTGGTATTTCTAATATCTTTGAGCTATTGGATGATATATCCGGGTTTTTATGTATGTGTCTGATAATATTAATGATGAGACATGATTAACATTGCTATGATCCCTGTGACTAATGAGCCCATGGAGGGCGAAGTTTTTGATGTGCAAGACCATGCCCGACGGACAAGTACCACATGCATTGGTACACATGGGGAGATGATTAGTTCAGACCTCCATGGGGTTGAAGAGCCCATCAGACGAATGTTGGGACCCCATCAAGGGTAGATACATGACAGTGTTTGACCGAGGTCTTGCACCAGAGAGGAAGAGCACATTCCATCAGGGGTACTTTGGCTGAGCCAGACCTAGGGGGATTGAACCACTTGTAGTGGAAGGTCAGCCCAAGATGACTTAGGATGTCACCAGGAGGCTTGTGACATCATCATGAGCGTATGGCAGATGGACAAGGTTGTTGGCATGTGTGGCAGCTTGGAAGAGCCCAAGGAGGGATAACGTCTGGCTTCTGGATGTTGCACTGGCCTCAAAAAGGCCTAATGTCTCCCTCAGGAGGGCTTGGCATCTCATCTTTTGCTCATTTAGGGTTTTAAAAGAATATTTAATGTAAAAACAATATGATTTTTTTTAAAGCCTTGTCAACTAATTTTATGACCTAAAATTTAATTAAAGGTCATGATACAATATATATTGAGGAGTTTTATCCTCATTTTGACATAACACACAACTCACTCTCCTAGTGAAATTTGATTTTTGCGCCCTTGTTGGGCATTTGGTCTTTTAAGTGAGGTGCACTTGTTGAAGGAAGTATTTTCTTGGCATATTTTGGCATTTCTCTTGAAGGAAGGTTTACAACTAGGGTTTGTAATGTTATTTCTTCATGATATGTAAGTGTTTTTTCTGAAAAACTTCTTAATTGAATGGTTGTAGTCTTATATTCTTTCATTTATTATAAATTTTGTTGATTTTAAAAACCTAGGGGATAAACACACAAGTAGGTTGTTGTCTCATGTCCCCTAAAAGAGAAATTCCCAGCCATTGAAGAAGGAAGGAAGAGCCTAGCCATTGCTACACTCTTTTTACTTCTTCCCCTGTGCTAGCCGTGCCTTTTAAGAGTTAAGAAGGAGGACACATCCCAGGCCTAGGATATCTACACCTAGGGTCGTCCTTCTTCTAGGGTTTGGTGATAGGGCCTTTCCTTTGCAACACTCTCCCTCACCTCACTCTCTTGTCTTGACTTATCTTTTATGCTAGCCGTTTTGCCAAGTTTAACATAAGGAAGGAGGAAAGAGCATGAGGCCTTGCTTAAGCAACACCGGAGTGAGCCTCTTTCCCCTAGGGTTTTGATTCTAGGGCCCTGCCATTGCAGTGCCTTAGAACCTTTCCCTCTTGTCCTTAGCCTTTTATTTCTTCAATTTTGCGTCCTCTCTTTAATTGAATCCATTTACCCTTAGGCATGGATCTCAACTCCCAAACGTTGAAGTGATAGTGGCCAAACAACTATTAAACCTTTTCGATTTGAAACCCTAACTAACTACTAACCCTAATTAGGTCGACGTCACTCTTGGTTATTCCATATTGACACAACATTTTTGGTTGATAAGCAATTAGATGATGGTTAAGAGCATTTATTGAGTAAGGGATTGATTAAATACATTGTTGGCTACATCATCTAAATATTTATTGATGAATTGATATTATTCCATTGCTATATTAATTGACATTGATCTCATTGATATTTATTGTTTTAATTGCTTATATATTGATATCAAATGGTTATATGAAGTACTAACCCATTGAATTATAGCTTGCATATATTGTTTTGCTATTGTCTTGTTCTGGGTAGGTGTTCTCATTTGGGGATACACTTCATTATTGGTTGTTAGCCGGACTATCTGATCTTGGTGGTAACCTGTGAGGAGGGACTTTTACTCTGACTTTTATATCTTTGCCTCTTCAAAAACCTAGGTTACCGAGGACATATCCCCTGGGCCTAACCTCCCTAAATAGAAATAAACTTCCCATTGAGGTGACACTGGGTGGGGTAGGTTCCTGTTACGCCAGTTTGGCCTCTATCTTCTATCCATTTGACCTAGCTACAAACTGTGCAATAACATTTTGGCTCCATTGCCAGGGAACACTGAGTCAATTCTCCTCAAATGACAAACCTTTTCAGTAAGCCTTGCATCAGAGACCTTTTCTTACAATCTTACCTAGCGACTCCACTAGGGTGTTATTCCCCCTTTTCTTTGGTAGTTTCAAGTAAACTATCAGGCGACTCCACAAACTAGAAGGAGATTCAACAATCCTCCTTTGTCTTTTAGAAGGAAGCCTCCCTTAAAATCTCCTATTGTCAAATCACTTTTCGGGAAGAGCCTTTCTTTAAGAATCATATCTACCTCTCAGACTTCTACAACGAACCTAGCCAACAATCAAAGACAATGGTCATCTACCCTTTTCAAGCTATTAGACATGTCAGCCATACTAGGCTACCCTAGGAAAATGCCACCCAAGTATGATAAGTTGTTGCCTAAATTCACCAGTATTGATGCCATCAATGTCGAAGAGAATATGAGAAAATTTTGGGCATTCTTTCAACTTCACCCCATCAGTGATGATGCTGAAGATTTGTTCATGAAGTTGTTCTCCGCTACTCTCTATGATGCCTCAAGGCATTGGTACCTCAACCTTTATGATGGAAGCATAAAAACCATGGATAGACTTGAAGAGGCCTTTCTTAAAAGATGGAGCATCAAAGAAGACCCTAATATGCTTCTCACACGACTAAATAGCCTTGCTAAGTATGAAAATGAGTCCATTCGAGAGTTTTACACCAGATTCGAGACATTGCTACAAAGAATTCCCGTAAGCCGTCACCCAAAAGATGACTACCTTGTCCATATTTACACCATATATTTCAATGGCCAACTAGGGTATATTATTAGAGACAAAAACCCCCAGTCCATTCAAGAAGCCCAAGAGCTCGCCACCAAGATAGAAGGGAACCTCCTTTCATCTAAAATTGAGCCTTTTGCTAGCCCAAGGGGGAGAATAGACACCAAGAAGAAAATAGTACACAACGTTGAGCCTACTTCAGATCTATGTACCAATATCAATAAGCTACAAGCCTCCATGGATGGCATCATAAAGAATCAAGAAGAAATGATGAGCTGGATTGTCAGACTTGAAAAATCCCAGATCCAAGCACCCAGGGCCCCGTTCAAAGGATAATTCTAGAAAGGGAACCAATTTTACAAGCCAAAGAATGAGCACAAAGTTCCAAATACCTTGGCCCCACAAACGTTGTTGATGAAAATCCTTGGTGCCTAGAGTGCAGTGAAGCACATTGGGAGCATGATTGTCCTTATAACATTGGCCATCAACAAGTCAACAACATGGATTTCTTCATGGGTTTCTCTCAGATAAATATCACAGATATAGAACATCAAGAAGCCGTAAGGGAAGCAACTAGAGCAGCAAGGATGGTTGTGATAAACAACCTGGATTAGTAATCACAAGAAAAGCTAAAGAAATAAGAAGTTCAAGTATACAGAAGGAAGAACTCGAAACAACCTGTTATTGATCAGGCAAAGCCCTGCACTTGGAGATACTTTTTCCCAAGACTTCCAAGGCTGGTAAGGTTGACCTAAATTTTGACTTCGAAGGGGCATTATCAAAGATGCATGTGAATATTCCCCTCAGAGAAGCAATCAAGATCCCATCCATCAATGAACGATTTGACACTTTCTTTTCAGGATCAGATGAACCTATGGATCCCCCTATTATGTTGCAAGCTGATCATTTCAAGGTCCAATATGGTGAGAACCCTCCTTTCTTCATGAATTTGATGATGAAAAACAAAAATGTCAACAATTGCATGCTAGATACAGGTCTTGGTGCCAACATGATGTCTCTTAAAGTCATGCAACAAGTGGGTTTGAAGGTCACTAGGCCTTACAGGAATGTGTGTGGTTTTGAATCTAAAGAAATACCCACACATGGGGTGGTTGAAAATGTTGAAGTACGCTTGAAGGAGTATCTAGAAAAGATAGTCCACATCGACATTGTGGTGGTTGATGTCCCAGACATGTGGGGAATGTTATTATCTAGGAAGTTTGGCGCAAAGATAGGCGGTTCCCTTGAGATGGACCTCACCTTTTTGTGATTACCTTTGAAAGATGGAACGGTGGGACGTCCACTTAATGTGCCAATAACTGGGGACCATGTGCAGGATATTGTTCATCCCATAAATAATGACAAAACATAGAATGATATGATAAAAAATATTCATAAATATTCTCTAGAAGACATGCCCTTTGCAATGGAAGAAGACTTTGATCAGATCGAGTGGCCCAAGAAAGAAGAATACCAACAACTCCTAGATGAATTCAATAACAAAGAAGTTGGGACGGTGAAGATATTAAAGAAAAATGAAGATGATGTACAAATTCGCCCGTCCCAACAAGAATCATTTACAGTAGAAGCCCACCCACCTCCCTTAGTACAATGCACCAGGGTTGTCCAGGGAACAACCAAATACAAAGTTAGAAAGTATAAGGAGGGAGATATGGTATGGATGTGGGATATTAAAAAAGGAGAGCCAAATAATGTAAAAGGAAGCACACAGTCATGGTTCGGACCCTTCAAAGTTGGAATGGAATCAGTTGATAACTCATACTACTTGTCCACTTTGGAAGGAAGAAGGAGCCCATTACCTATCAGCAGGCACCTCCTTAAACCCCTCCAAGGTAGGGGGGCCTGACTTCACAGGTAAGTGAAGCTAAGTAGGCATTCTTTGTGTATTATACCATTTGCATTTCATGTTATTTTGCTTCCACATTTGCAGATTGATTGTTTTATTTCAGTTATATATATATATATATATATATATATATGTGGGGGGGGGGTGGAAATACCACCCCAACTTTGTTACTGATGCCCCTATCGAGTTGAGTAGGTCTGCAGGTTATGCAAGAGATGTTGAGGTTCTCATGTGCTCAACAGTGAGCACATGTCCTTGAGTTGGAGCCATATGTTATCCCAGATTTCATGGGATAACTAGGAGATCATGTCTCGAAGCCCACAGGTCCTAGACATGGAGTATCGAGAGCAAGATTGACCTAAGCATGGCCCTGGAGGGCCCATCCTTCTCATATTTCGTCAGATTTGTCTTGTTAGCAACAACAACATCCATCACCATCGACCTGGTCTTGTATCGGAGAAGGCTCTTGCTCCATGAGGTAATTGGTCCAGGTATCATGGTATGTGTCACTTTTGATCATTATAACCTTTAGATATATGCATCTTACTCCTTTTATCTCTAACAACTGCTTGGATCTTACATTGACCCACTTGACCATTGTTGAGGGGATTGACAGGGTGTCCTAGCAAGCCTGTACCGATAGGTTTTAGTTTTCTACCAGGGGGATTTTTGAAGAGCCGTCGTCCGCTCCCATCATATCATCACTTTTTTCATCTTATCTCCCGCTCATCTGTCCCATTCCCCTAGTCTGGGCATTAGGATGATCTGTTTGTAGGGTTGCACCTTATCTCGTGGGAAGAAAGGGATAAAGGCCTAGAAGTTAAAAGAAGCTAGCAAAAGATAAAAGCCATAAAAATGAAACCTAGAGATGTCTCGCCCAGGAATCCCCGAGAAGGTAATAAAAATTCTCTCAGTAAGAAACAAGAGGGACCCGAAGAAAATAACAAAACAAGACCTAGCCAAGAGGATAGGGGCTCTCATCATGAGCCAACCTATTATGTTCATGGGTACCTAACAACATGACATTGCCACTATCTGGTTACCACGCCAGGGCAGTGACCTTTGGTTGCATGGCCAAGGGAAAGGGGGTCTCATCACGAGCTAGCCTTATCATCTCTGTGAAAGTGCTTGTGGGTAACACTGTCAGCTCTAGTCACCACGCCAAGGCAGTGTCCTCTAGTTACTCCTTGAAATAAGAAAGAAAAAAGAAAATAAAGAAAAGAAAGAATAAAGGTAAGAAAGGGCTTGGAAAAAATTGCATCCATGACGGGTACAGCTTGCCTTCTACAAAGGCACCCACAGGTAATATCATGCATCCCTGTCTCTCACTCTACCCGTCTGTCTGGAAATCCCTTATCCACATCGCCTCGCTTTACATGGCTTGGATGATACCCCTTGGAGACTTTCCTTTCCTTATGGATACTAGCCTAATAGGGTGTCTTGTCTTTTTCTTCAGCCTTGTATTGTAGGTCTTTGTAATATCTTTGAGCTATTGGATGATATATCAGGGTTTTTATGCATGTGTATGATAATATTAATGATGAGACATGATTAACATTGCTATGATCCCTGTGACTAATGAGCCCATGGAGGGAGAAGTTTTTGATGTGCAAGACCATGCTTGACGGACAGGTACCATGTGGAATGGTACACATGGGGAGATGATTAGTTCGGACCTCCATGGGGTTGAAGAGCCCATCAAATGGTTGTTGGGACCCCATCAGGGACAGAGACAGGACAATGTTTGACCGAGGTATTGCACCAGAGAAGAAGAGGATGTTCCATCAGGGGCACTTTGGTTGAGCCAGACCTAGGGGGATTGACCCACTTGCAATGGAACGTTGGCCCGAGATGACCCGAGACGTCACCAGGAGGCTTGTCACATCATCATGAGCATATGGTAGATGGACAGGGTTGTTGTCACATGTGGTAGCTTGAAAGAGCCCAAGGAGTGATCTAAAAATAGAAGGCTAACTTGTTATGCTATGCAAGCACCCCTACTTCATTAAAATAAACTTTACAGGACCTTGCTTCATGTGTATAAATATGCAAAATAAACTTATGTGTTAAGTTTATGCTTCTTCCTTTAAATGTGCATGTATCTTCTTGTGGATGCTTATATATGAGGAAATGTTCTTTTATATGGTTAAAATAAGTGTTTTAAATAAAAACAGAGCAACACGACTTGCAGAAAAATAACCATCAAATGCACAACAAGAACAACATGATAAAGGAGTTCACCCCCCTACGGGCTACATCTCCTTGAGCCTCCATAATGGACTTGGCTCTCTGGGATTAATTAGTCAAAAGTTCTTTTACAAGCTGCTTCTCAACTCAAAT
>ML795588.1:315280-328135 GCA_009831015.1 Picea engelmannii | reverse complement strand
TTTCAAACAATGCGTATATCCAACCTTAAATAGAAGCCCGACCGCACTATTCACAAGGAATAATGGCGGGACTATTGGTTAGCAGAGTTGTATTAAAGTTTACATAGTGGGGGGAGGTCCCGGGTTCAAACCCGCGGACTCCAACAATATTTTGTATACCATAATAAACCAACCAAATGGGGACACGTGGCGCCCATGAATTGGGCCACGTGTCTCCTTCTTATTCGCCTGCAATCGGACATGTGTCAACTTCTAATTGGACAACAATCAACCAATAAGAATGTGCCAACGAACAATCAACCGATGTGCGCCATGTCATCATGATGGTACGACCCTGCCACGTGGCCGTACGGACTGTACGGACAGGTACAATCAACACCTAAATTTTCCTGTTTGACCTGGCGGTCAAATCACGATATCTCCTCCATACAGACTCCATTCGCGAAAATAAATATACCGCCGGAATCAGGAAAACGAGACGGACGCAATGGCACTGTTTTCGTCTCAATCTGAGCACTTTGAAAATTGAGCAAATTTTTGCTCCCTGGTCCAGATTTTAATCAAGGAGGGCTAACCTATGGCTTCTGGATGCTGCACTAGCCCCAAAAAGGCCTAACGTCTCCCTCAAGAAGGATTGATGTCTCATCTTTTGCTCATTTATGGTTTTAAAAGAACATTTAATGTAAAAAAAGTATGATTTTTGTTTAAAGCCTTGTCGGCTAATTTTATGACCTAAAATTTAATTAAAGTTCATGATACAGTATATATTGAGGAGTTTTATCCTCATTTTGACATAACACACAAATCACTCTCCTAGTGAGATCTGATTTTTGTGCCCTTGTTGGGTATTTGGTCTTTTAAGTAAGGCGCACTTGTTGAAGGAAGGATTTTCTTGTCATATTTTGGCATTTCTCTTGAAGGAAGGTTTATAACTAGGGTTTGCAATGTTATTTCTTCATGATATGTAAGTGTTTTTTCTACAAAACTTCTTAATTGAATGGTTGTAGTCTTATATTCTTGCATTTATTATAAATTTTTTTGATTTTAAAACTCTAGGGGACAAACACACAAGTAGGTTGTTGTCTCATGTCCCCTAAAAGAGAAATTCTCAGCCATTGAAGAAGGAAGGAAGAGCCTAGCTATTTCTACACTCTTTTTACTTCTTCCCCTGTGCTACCCGTGCCTTTTAAGAGTTAATAAGGATGAGACGTCCCAGGCCTAGGATATCTACACCTAGGGTCGTCCTGCTTCTAGGGTTTGGTGATAGGGCCTTTGCATTTCAACACTCTCCCTCACCTCACTTTCTTGTCTTGACTTATCTTTTATGCTAGCCGTTTTGCCAAGTTTAACATAAGGAAGGAGGAAAGAGTACGAGACCTTTCTTAAGAAACACCAGAGTGAGCCTCTTCCCCTAGGGTTTTGATTCTAGGGCCCTGCCATTGTAGCACCTTGGAACCCTTCCTTCTCATCCTTAGCCTTTTATCCCTTCAACTTTGTGTCCTCTCTTTAATTGACTCCATTTACCCTTAGGCACTGATCTCAACTCCCCAACGTTGAAGTGATAGTGGCCAAACAACTCTTAAAACCTTTACCATTTGAAACCCTAACTAACTGCTAACCCTAATTAGGATGATGTCACTCTTGGTTATTCCATCTTGATGCAACATTTTCTATTGATAAGCAATTAGATGATGGTTAAGAGCATTTATTGAGTAAGGGATTGATTAAATACATTGTTGGCTACATCATCTCAATATTTATTGATGAATTGAAATTATTCCATTGCTATATTAATTGGCATTGATCTCATTGATATCTATTGTTTTAATTGCTTATATATTGATATTAGATAGTTATATGAAGTACTAACCCATTGAATTATAACCTGCATATATTGTTTTGCTATTGTCTTGTTCCGGGTAGGTGTTCTCATTCGGGGCTACACTTCATTATTCGTTGTTAGCTGGACTATCTAATCTTGGTGGTAACTTGTGAGAAGGGACTTTTGCTCTGACCTTTATATCTTTGCCTCTTCAAAACCCCAGGTTACAGGGGACAACTCCCCTGGGCCTAACCTCCCTAAATAGAAAGAACCTCCCCATTGAGGTGACATTGGGTGGAGTAGGTTCCTGTTATGCCAGTTTGGCCTCTATCTTCTAGCCATTTGACCTAGCTACAAACTGTGCGATAATAGGCCCCTCTCTTGCCATAGTGTGGTCCATCTCATGTATTGGTCCTCATAGTTGCCAACAGGGTAATATTGTTCCTTTACTGCATCCACAAAAAACTCCCAAGTCGGATTGGTCCCATATATTCCAGAATCTTCTGTGGAACTTTTATCCCAATAATTTTCCCACTAATGTTTGACATGGGGGAGAGCCTTAAGGAGTGTGAAGGTGATATTTTCCCTGTCGGAGAAATTATGAACACAGAAATCACCTTCTAGCAAATTTAACCATTTTTCTAGGGCATTCACATCTATCTGTCCTTAAAATATGGGAATATAAAAATTAACTTGTACCTTGAAAGGAGAGGTGCCTCCAAAGTGGTCTCTTAATGAAGACACATCTATTTTTATCGTCAGGACTTGAAGGATGTGGGAACAATTCTCCATCATTTCATCCCTCTCTCGCGTGAGAGATTTCTCAAGAAACAAATTAACAGAATCGTCTGCTTTGTCATTTTTCTTTTCTTCCACCATGAAGGGTTTCTTGGGCGCGTGAGAGCGATTTTCCTCAAGAGAGACAAGCTCGAGACCCAACTTTCTATACTCAGACCTCATCGGGGACATGCACTGAAAAACGATCAAGAGCAGCCTGCTCTGATACCACTGATCCAGATTATTTTCATCACAAAATGAGAGAGGAGATATAATAAATAAATGTACAGAGATATCTTGGATATCCAATAATATAACATAAATGTATTAGATATGAAACCATAAACACAGAGACACAGTAATACATCATTTTCTATTAATGAGCAAAAATGTACAAAGACTATAAAAATACAGAGTGAAAGACTTATTAGAATGGTGACAGCTAATCTCTAAGAAGAGATGTATCTGCTACTAGCATTCACAAGAAGATGATTTTACAATGAGGCTTTAAAGGCCTTTTTATCATAAATAAAATTCAAAACCCTAACCCCGGAAGATGAAAATCCAACAGTTTTGTGGACCCCATTTTGGGTAGTTTAGTGTATCAACATCCCAGGGGCATAACTTTGGCATACCATCTTCGTTTGGGGCGCACGATAGCTCGTTGGAAAGGTATCATCGAGGAGATTCATTTTGGGGGTTCAATCAGATTCTTTGGTCATCTTTGAGGAGATCTATCCTGAAAAACCTTCATTTAGTCCCTCAAAATGGCCTCAAAAGTTTAGGAACCGAACAACTGCTAAAAATAGTAAGTTTCCAGAAAATTGTTTTGAGCTAGTTGGAATAGGTGGGTGGCAATAGACATCCACATGGATCAACACTTAGTATTATATACCATGAAAATTTGTAATATCCAAATACGTGGGATAATATTTATAAATAAAAAGTCAAAATTTCCAAGAGAGAGAAACGAATTTGAAATCAAGCGTTGAGATTGCCCCAAGAGACTAGATCAACGATCGCTGAGTCACGATATTAAATAGGTCATAACTTGAGCTCTGAGAGACAGAATCACACAAAATTTATTTTTTTGTAAATATATTTCAACGTAGAAGATGATGATACAGTTTGAAGGCCTGAAGATGGCCACATTTTCTCCAAAAATTGAAATATCAGTCAACTTCATTTTTTAAAGGGTCTGCATGACAACTCAAATTCATGAGATCATATCTTCATATCCAAGCGACGGATTTGGTAAAACTTTATATCTTTGGAAATATAAGACAATGAAGATCACATGTGAAGTTATTTTCATGAATAAAAATTTGATTATCACTTCCAGAAAATTAAAACACAATACCCTTCTTTAAAACGAATTTTTTTTGTTTTGTTTTAAATAAAAGTTTATTTAAAAACTTTTATGAAAAAGAAAAAGAAACCATTTTGAATATTTGTATATTAATGATGTAAGTTAATTAATGAATACTTAATGAGGCTTTAATTAAATATAATACTTCAATAAAAGGATTGTATGGGAAATTCAAGAAAGGAAAAACCCTAACTACTCAAGTAGTTATAAAATCTCATTTTAAAGAGAAGAAGTGCTTTATCAAAGGTTCCACAATCATAATTATCAAAGGGGTGGGGAAGAAGAACACATGAAGATGAAGGTTAATCCATGAATACAGAGACAAGCTTCTGATTAAGGAAAAAAGATCTCCATCTTCTCCCCTCTTTATCTTCTTCTATACCATTTCTCATAGTTTTATGCTCGAATCTCTGAATTGGGCATAATGTTGAGTTTTGAGTGTTCTTCTTGTATTTTTCAAAAAGATTTATTTATATGATCATGGAAAATTTACAGCCATACACATGACTGTCGGAGATTTTTTAATGAATAACATCTTTCATGAATAAACTCCACAAAGAATTTCTTCGGGTTTGATTCTAATTGTATCTTGTAACTTTAAGTCTTAATTATGAGGTCTTTGAGATTGACCTATCAAATTATCTTCTTGGTATTGATATTAATACTCTTTTAAAATTCTTTGATATGATCAAGTTATTCTCTCATATTTCTTGTGAAGAAGATATGGATGTATTTGTATGTAATTAAGAAGATTGTGTATGTGATGTTGGTCACAAAGAAGTTCTGATGTTGAAGCCCTCTTTCAATCTTTTCTTATTGTAAAGAGATTTCTTGTTGCATATAAATATTATATTAAGGTATTGAATAACTATATCATTTCATAAATTGAAGCAATAAAGACCTAAGGTTTTCTTCCTAAGCATTCTCTTAATCCAAGATATCCAAGTTATATATTTTAGCCAAAGAGGAGTGTTATCGCACAGTTTGTAGCTAGATCAAGAAAGGCTAGAGGATAAAGGCCAAACCGGCGTAATAGGAACCTTCCCCACCTAATGTCACCTCAATGGGGAGGTTCTTTCTATTTAGGGAGGTTAGCCCAAGGGAGACATCCCTCGCAACCTAGAGTTTTGAAGAGGCTGAAATATAAGAATCAAGGCAAAGTTTCCTCCTCATAGGTTACCACTCAAGGTCAGATAATCCAGCTAATCAGCCAATAAATGAAGTGTATGCCCAACTGAAAACACCTACTTGGAACAAGACAAGAGAAATACAATGTATATATATGTAGGCTATAACTCAAAGGGTTAGTACTTCATGTGATTATCCGACAATTCATATGTAAGCAATGAGACAATAGATATCAATGACTTCAACGTTTTGTCAATATAGCAATGTAAGAATATCAATTCACCAATAGCTATTGAGATGATGAAGGAAACAACATATCCAATGAACCATTTACTCAATAAATGCCCTTAATCATCATCTAATTGCTTATTATCAACATTTGATGCGTCAAGATGAGATAACCAACTATGATGTCAGCCTAATTAGGGTTAGTTTGTTAGTTAGGGTTTCAAGAATTAAAGTTTTGAGAGTTTGTTTTGGACACTTTGACCTCAGCGTTGTGTGCCTAAGATCAGTGCCTAAGGGTATATGGAGTCAATAAAGGAGAGGACACAAAATTGAAGAGGTAACAGGCTAAAGATGAGAGAGAAGTGTTCTAGAGTGTTGCAATGGCAGGGCCCTAGAATCAAAACCCTAGGGGAAAGAGGCTCACTCCAGTGTTGCTTAAGCAAGGCCTCATGCTCTTTCCTCCTTATTTAGGTCAAACTTGGTAAACGGCTCGCATAAGAAGAGGCTTAAAACAAGAGGATTTAATGAGGGAGATTTTTGTAAAGACAAGTCTCTATCACTAAAACCCTAGAAGATGGACGAATCTAGGTGTAGATAACCTAGGCCTAGGACTTCGCCCTCCTTTTAACCTTTAAAATAAAAAACTAGCTTAAGGGAAGAAGTTAGATGAGTGTAGCAAAGGCTAGGTTATATCTTCCTCCTTCAATGGCTGAATATTTCTCTCTAAGGGGGCCTATGACAAGGACCTACTTGTGTGCTTGTCACCCAGGGTTTTAAAATCAACAAATTTATAAGTTAATGCAAGAATACTAACCTACAACTATTCAATCAAGAAGTTTTGTAGGAAAAACACTTACATATCATGAAGAAAAGCATGTGCAAACCCAAGTTGTAAACCTTCCTCAAGAGAAATGCCAAAATATGCCAAGAAAATCCTCCCATCAACAAGTGCACCTCACTTTTAAAGACCAAATACCCAATAAGGGTGCAAAAAATCAAACGTCACAAGTGTGAGTTGTTGTGTTATGTTCAAATGAGGGAAAAACATCCTCAATTTATAGCATCTCATGACCTTTAATTTAAAATTAGGTCATTAAAAATAGTCGACAAGGCTAATAACCAAAATCATACTATTTTTACTTTAACTGCCAAGTAAAAGACATAAATGAGCAAAAGGTGGGACGTCAAGCCCCTCTCAGGGAGACATTAGGCTCTTTTGGGGCTAATCCAACATCCATAAGTTAGACGTTAGCCCTTTTAGGGCTCCTCCAAGTTGCCACACGTGCCCGTCATCCCATCAAACTGCCACACGCTCAAGGTGACATCCAAGTCTCCTGGGTGACGTTCTGTCCATCAAAAGGAAAACGTTCCATCTGAAGTGGGTCAACCCCCCTAAGCTGGGCTCAGCCAAAGTGTCCTGGGTGGAACGTCCTTCTTCTTCTCATGTGAAAAGGCTCATCCAATCACTGTCATGTCTCTGCCCCTGATGGGGTCCCATCATCCATCTGATGGGCTCTTCAGCCCCATGGAGGTCCGAACTAATCATCTCCAATGTGTACTGGTCCAACTGGTACCTTCTCGTCGGGCATGGTCCTGCACATCAAAAAATTCGCCCTCCATGGGATCATTAGTCATAGGGATCATAGCAATGTCAATCACATTTCATCATTAATTTTATCAAATACATGCATAAAACCCCTGATATATCATCCAATAGCTCAAAGACATTACAATGACCTACTATACAAAGCCGAAGAAAAAGACAAAATGCCCTATTGGGCTAGCATCCATAGGAGAAGGAAAGTTTCTAGAGGATATCATCCAAGCCATGTAACACAAGGTGAAGTGGTCAAGGGATGTCCAGTCATACGGGTAGAGTGAAAGACATGGGTGATATTACCTGTGGGTGCCTTTGTAGAAGGTGAGTTGTACCCGTCATGGATGCAATTCTTTCCAAGCCCTTTATTGCCTTTATTCTTTCTTTTCTTTATTACTTTTTCTTATTTATATCAAGGTATAACTAGAGGACACTGTCTTAGCGTGGTGACCAGAGCTGACAGTGTTACCCACAAGCACTTTCACAGAGATGATAAGGTTGGCTCGTGATGAGACCCCCTTTCCCTTGGCCATGCAACCAAAGGTCACTGCCCTGGCATGGTAACCAGATAATGGCAATGTCATACTGCTAGGTACCTATGAACATAATGGGCTAGCTCGTGATGAGACCCCCCATGCTCTTGGCTAGGTCTTGTTTTGTTATTTTTCTTCGGGTCCCTCTTATTTCTTGTCGAGAGGCTTTTCATTGCCTTCGCAGGGATCCCTGGGCGAGGCATCTCTAGTTTTCATTTTTTATGGCTTTTATCTTTTACCAGCTGTTTTTACCTTTTGGGCCTTTAGACCCTTCTTCCCACGAGATAAGGTGTAACCCCACAACAAGATCATCCTAATTTCCGTACTAGGGCAATGGGGCAGATGAGTGGGAGATAAGATGTAAGAGTGATGATATGATGGGAGCGGATGATGGACCTTCAAAATCCCCCAGTGGAAAACCAAAACCTATGGGTACAAGCTTGCTAGGGTACCCTATCAATCCCCCCAACCATTGTTAAGTGGGGTAATGTAAGATCCATGTAGTCATCAGAAATAAAAGGAATTTGATGCATATATCTAAATGTTGTAATGATCAAATATGACACATACCATGATACCTGGACCAATTGCCTCATGGAGCAAGAGTCTTCTCCGATACAAGTCCAAGCCGAAGGTGATGGATGTTGTTGCTGTTGACAGAAGAAGAAATATGGGCCCTCCATGGCTATGCTCAGGTCAATCCTTCTCTCGATACTCCATGTCTAGGACCTGTGGGCCTCGAGACATGATCTCCTAGTTATCCCTAGAAAACGGGGATAACATCTGGCTCGAACTCGGGGACATGTGATCACCGTAGAGTGCATGAGAACCTCAACATCTCCGGCATAACCTGCAGACCTGCTCATACTCAAAAAATGACATCAGCAACAAGGGTGGGGTGGTATTTCCACCCCGCAAATATAATATATGTATATGACTAAAATAAGACAATCAATATGCAAGTGAGGAATCAAACTAACATGAAATGAAAATGGTATAATACATGGAAAAATGCCTACCTACCTATACTTACCTGTGGAGGCAGGTCCCACCACCTTGGTGGGGTTTGAGGAGGTGCTCGTTGATGGGTAATGTGCGCCTTCTTCCTTCCAAAGTGGACAAATAGTATGAATTATCAACTGATTCCATTCCAACTTTGAAGGGTCTGAGCCATGATTGCGTGCTTCCTTTTACATTAGTTGGCTCTCCTTTCTGAGTATCTCACATCCATACCAAATCTCCCTCCTTGTATTTTCTGATTTTGTGTTTGGTCGTTCCCTGAACAACCCTGGTGTATTGTACTAAGGGAGGCGGGTGGCCTTCTGCTGTAAAGACTTCTTGTTGGGATGGGTGGATCTACACGTCATCTTCATCCTTTTTCCTCTTTAATATATTCATCGTCCAAACTTCTTTGTTCTGAAATTCATCTAGGAGTTGCGGGTATTCTTCTTTCTTGGGCCATTTGATCTGATCAAAGTCCTCTTCTGTTGCAAAGGGCATGTCTTTCGGAGAGTATTCTTGACGAGTTTGTATCACATCATTCTGCGCTTTATCATCATTTATGGGAATAACAATGTCATGTACATGATTCCCACTTATTGTTACATTGAGTAGACGTCCTGTCGTTCCATCTTTTAAAGCTAATCATAAGAAGGTGAGGTCCATCTCAAGGGACCCGCCTATCATTGCACCAAACTTCCTAGATAACAACATTCCCACACATCCGAGACATCAACCACTATAATATCTATGTGGACTGTCTTCTCGGGGTATTCCTTTAAGTGTACTTCAACATTTTCAACCACCCCATGTGTGAGTATTACTTTAGATTCAAAACCACACACATTCCTGTAAGGCCTAGTGACCTTCAAACCCATTTGTTGCATGACTTTAAGAGACATCATGTTGGCACCAACACCTGTATCTAGCATGCAATTGTTAAGGTATTTGTTGTTCATTGTTAAAGTCATGAAGAAGGGGGGGGTTTCACCATACTGGACCCTGAAATGATCATCTTGGAACATAATTGGGGGGTCCATAGGTTCAGCTGATCTCGAAAAGAAAGTATCAAATAATTCTTTAATGGATGGGATCTTGATTGCTTCTCTTAGGGGATCATTCACATGCATCTTCGATAAAGCCCCTTTAAAGTCAAAGTTAAGGTCAACCTTACTAGTCTTGGATGTCTTAGGAAGAATAAACTCAAGAGGCGGGGTCTTTGGTTGATCAGCGGTAGGTTGTTTCAGATTCTTTCTTCTGTACACTTGAACTTCCTGCTTCTTTAGCTTTTCTTGTGATTCCTGGTCCAAGTTGTTTATCACCGCCATCCTTGCTGCTCTGGCTGCTTCCCTCATGGCTTTTTGATGTTCTATATCTGTGATATTTATCTGAGGAAAGTTCATGAAGAAATCCAAATTGTTGACTTGTTGCTGGCTAGCATTATAGGGACATTCATGCTCCTAGTGTGCTTCACTACACTCCAGGCACCAAGGGTTTTCATCCACAACGTTTGTAGGGGCCAAGGTATTCAGAACTTCGTTTTCATTCTTTGGTTTGTAAAATTGATTCCCTTTCTAGAACTGCCCTTTGAACGGAGGCCTAGGTGCTTGGATCTAGGATTTTTCAAGTCTGACAATCCTGTTCATCATCTCTTCTTGATTTTTTATGATGCCATCCATGGAGGCTTGCAATTTGTTGATACTGGTGTAGAGATCTGAAGTAGGCTCAGCGTTGTGTACTATTTTCTTCTTGGTATCTATTCTACCCCTTGGGTTAGCAAAAGGCTCAATCATAGATGAAAGGAGGTTTCCTTCTATCTTGGTGGCGAACTCTTGGGCTTCTTGAATGGACTGGGGGTTTTTGTCTCTAAGAAGATACCCTAGTTGGTCATTGAAAAATCTGGTATAAATATGAACAAGGTAATCATCTTTCAAGTGATGGCTTGCAGGAATTCTTTGGAGCAATGTCTCGAATCTGGTGTGAAATTCCCGAATGGACTCATTTTCATACTTGGCAAGGCTATTTAGTCGAGTGAGAAGCATGTTAGGGTCTTCTTTGATACTCCACCTTTTGAGAAAGGCCTCTTCAAGTCTATCCATGGTCTTGATGCTTCCATTAGGAAGACTGAGATACCAATGTCTTGAGGCATCATAAAGAGTAGCAGAGAATAACTTCATGACCAAGTCTTCAGCATCATCATTGATGGGGTGAAGCTGAAAGAATACCCAAAAGTTACTCATATGCTCTTCGACACTGGTAGCATCAATACCGGTAAATTTAGGCAAGCACTTCTCATACTTGGGTGGCATTTTTCTAGGGCAACCTAGTATGGCTGACATGTCTAATGGATTGAAAAGGGTAGATGACCATTGTCTTTGATTGTTAACTGGGTTTGTTGTAGTGGTCTAAGAGCTAGACATGTTTGCTAAAGGAAGTCTCTTTCCAAAGAGTGACTTGACAATCGGTGAATTCAAGGGAGGCTTCCTTCTGAAAGATAAAGGAGGGTTATTGAATCTCCTTTTGGTTTGTGGAGTCACCAGATAGTTTTCCTGAAACTATCAAAGAAAAGGGGAATAAAATCCTAGTGGATTCGCCAGGTAAGCTTGTAAGAAAAGGCCTTTGAGGCAAGGCTTACCAAAAGATTTGTCGTTGAGGAAGATTGACCCAGTGTTCCCCGGAAACGGTGCCAAAATGTTATCGCACAGTTTGTAGCTAGATCAAGAAAGGCTAGAGGATAAAGGCCAAAATGGCATAAGAGGAACCTTCCCCACCCAATGCCACCTCAATGGGGAGGTTCTTTCTGTTTAGGGAGGTTAGCCTAAGGGAGACGTCTCTGGAAACCTGGGGTTTTGAAGAGGTTGAAGTATAAGAATCAAGGCAAAGTTTCCTCCTCATGGGTTACCTCCTCACGGGTTACCACCCGAGGTCAGATAATCCGACTAATCAGCCAATAAATGAAGTGTATGCCCAACTGAAAACACCTACTCGGAACAAGAAAAGAGCAATACAATGTATATATATGTAGGCTATAACTCAAAGGGTTAGTACTTCATGTGATTATCCAACAATTCATATGTAAGCAATGGGACAATAGATATCAATGACTTCAACGTTTTGTCAATATAGCAATGTAAGAATATCAATTCACCAATAAATATTGAGATGATGCAGCAAACAACATATCCAATCAACCATTTACTCAATAAATGCCCTTAATCATCATCTAATTGCTTATTATCAACATTTGATGTGTCAAGATGAGATAACCAACTATGACGTCAGCCTAATTAGTGTTAGTTTGTTAGTTAGGGTTTCAAGAATTAAAGTTTTGAGAGTTTGTTTTGGACACTATGACCTCAACGTTGTGTGCCTAAGATAAGTGCCTAAGGGTATATGGAGTCAATAAAGGAGAGGACGCAAAATTGAAGAGGTAATAGGCTAAAGATGAGAGGGAAGAGTTCTAGAGTGCTGCAATGGCAGAGCCCTAGAATCAAAACCCTAGGGGAAAGAGGCTCACTCCGGTGTTGCTTAAGAAAGGCCTCATGCTCTTTCCTCCTTCTTTAGGTCAAACTTGGCAAACAGATAGCATAAGAAGAGGGTTAAAACAAGAGGATTTAATGAGGGAGATTGTTGTAAAGACAAGGCTCTATCACTAAAACCCTAGAAGATGGACGACCCTAGGTGTAGATAACCTAGGCCTAGGATGTCACCCTCCTTTTAACCTTTAAAATAAAAAACTAGCTTAAGGGAAGAAGTTAGATGAGTGTAGCAAAGGCTAGGCTCTATCTTCCTCCTTCAATGGCCAAATATTTCTCTCTAAGAGGACATATGACAAGGACCTACTTGTGTGCTTGTCACCTAGGGTTTTAAAATCAACAAATTTATAAGGTAATGCAAGAATACTAACCTACAACCATTCAATCAAGAAGTTTTGCAGGAAAAACACTTACATATTATGAAGAAAAGCATGTGCAAACCCTGTCAGGATGCTAAATTGAAGATTTAAATGACCTGAAACACTAAATTGTCAAACCAGGGTTGGTAAACTTCGAGCTGATACACTGTATGTGCACGTAAGCTAATTCCTATCTAAAGACTATCCTGAAAAGAAAACATAAACTCACTCTGAGAACTTGAATCTTAATGACGATCTTGAAACTTAGCATTCCCTATTTAAGTCATCAACAGAAAACAGTCTTATGTTTAAATGCTGGTGCTTCTATTTCCATTCATAAGTATGATTTCACAAGCTTATTCCACCACTACTTTTAATCATCTATCATCACCATTTCTATTCAAGCCACAACAGAAAGAGTGTTTCCTCAAATGCATTTAATCTGGTTATCAAAATCAATCCAAAGCTGTCTACAGGAAAACAGAGTACTACTCTACCTACTGGTAC
>ML795588.1:264737-286211 GCA_009831015.1 Picea engelmannii | reverse complement strand
TACCTGGGATTTCAACTCGACTTGGCGCACCCAAGTCACCTGGCACATGGGGCCATGCGGCACGACAATGTTTCCAACTCGACGATTCAACCAAACTGAGAGTGCTTCACCTAAACTATGCCTCTTCACTCAAGGTCTACCCATATCTACACCTTGAGCTACTTGTCGAGTCAAATCACTTCACTGAACTCTTGTAACCAAGGCACACACCCAATCATGCCCTTTGCAACACTCACACACCTATACAGTTATATAGTTCTATACTTAGTCAATTATGTAACCAAAGAACATGTGAACATACATACAAGAGAAGGGGCACAAAGATAATGTTGGGCAACACCATAGGTGCCTAACACCTGTACACTTGGTATACAAGATGTTTACAACAAATACAATACAAGAAAAGAGCACTGAAATTGTTTACGTAAGTTACAATGCCTTGGCCAAGTCGACCAACTTTCCTACACCACCGCACACCTATGTTCTCCTTTCCATACCACAACCTTAGCTCATGTCACTGTCTTTCGCAATACTTCTCACCATCACGCACACTACTTAACTTCAAGACCATCATGTCAGTCAAACTCACCTCAAGATAACTCACCCCAACTCTAACCACAGAGTCTCCTCAAGGCAACACAAGTCATCCTATGTGGAGCAACTTGGCTCCTTGGGGGAGTTCACCCCTCTCTTACTGAATCTGCCTCAAATGACTTGTTTTTGTTCTACCCGAGTTGTGTCTTGGCTCATCCCAACTCTTTCATATATATGTGCCTTCTATGTCTCACGAATCGTCGCACTGTCTAGCATGTAAGTCGGGACGACTCACCAACACATCGCATAGGTCTGCCTAAGTCAAGATATGTCCACCAACTCTCCTTTCAATTGGGTCAGTGCATCCCAATCCATCCTATTTACACAATTTGGCCTCATCCTATGCCTTAAGAAACCCCATCATCCACAATGCTTTGTCTACACATCATGCCCAAGGAAGGCGTGTTCCCAAGAATAATTCCCAACAAGTGCATATGTGATCATGATCCGTGGAAACTTGTACCTGAAGAAAACTCATCAACCCTTCCCAACCTCCAAGTGTAGAGTTCCCAACTTGCCCAATCCATATGTGTCTCGAATCACCTCCTCAAGTCACTTAGCCAAGTTTGCACCCTCATGGTGTGTCCAATGTAGCCAATATGTGGCACAACTTGTCCAACCACAAGTGTGCTTCTCTGTCCAGTTCGCTAGGGAACCCCAACATCCACACCTTTCCTTCCCCTCAAGAAATTCATATCGATTGAGCAGAGGTGTTGCATGATGTTAATCCCTAGACAAAGCTCCATGATATGTATAAAACTCCTTATTATGCCCTAGATAGTGAATTATTACATTTCTAGTAGGCCAGCTAGAACCCTTCTTTGCACCCTTGTCTCCTATATATATATATATATATATATATATATATATCAAGGAGATCTAGTATTAGGATCATCTTATCTCATCTCATATTGTGTTTTGAAGTTCATATCTTGTATATGAGGTTTCACCCTCGAAGTGGACTGAATTTTATTGATTTCTTATCATTTTCAAGGCTTGGGTCATCCTCTTCACCAAGGGTTTTACATCCTCCCCAACCAAAATTTGTTTCCATCCTGGAAACACCCACAAAATATATCATCTCTGAGTCTCTTTCCTGAACTCATGCCCCCATTCGCAACTTTGTCTGCTAGAAACCCCAAGTTTTGTGCGAATTGGAAACCCCAAATTTTCACCAAAGTGGAAACCTCAAGTTTCCTGGGAGATGGAAACCCCAAATTTCCAAACTCTATGCAATCATCCACAACGATGCACAACCATCTACATTGCTCTTCACCTAAATTTGTATGCAACCAATCTACCTGCTACCTTGGAAGGAAGTCTCATCCCCAACTCTATCTACAATTCCCAAACTACCATTTCCTCTACTACTACGACAATCACACTATGTCCTACTGCTACTACTATTGTCTCCACCATTGTCGTCGTCTCAACTAATGCAACTTCAAACAAAACACCAAAAATACCTAAGTTTTGAACTCCCATGAACTACTACTGCATCTTAACTTCAACCATCTTCAGCATGTTTCCGCACACAGAATTATCCCATGCCTTGTACTGATTGGGTAGTTAATCCAATTGTCATGCCCAAATCATGAGAATGTACTTCCTCATGTCCAAACATAGTTTGTTTTGTCTGCATATTCGTCACTTTTTCCAACTCAAAGACTAAGGCAAGTGTCCAGTTTTTCCTCGCTGCTACCAATGTCCAATCTATGTTAAGGAGATCATCCGCAATGCCCAAGTCCTGCACATCAAACCTATTGGCACATACATACTTCGACCTCTTTGTCATGCTCTTGTGAACTAACTCTCTGAGTGTTGAACTGCCATGTTCGGTCCTTGAGAATGCACAACATGCACAAATTTGTCCACTTCCTTTCATAATTGGATCCATCTGCACAACAACCTTGGACCAAGGAAAGGTCACCCCTTACCTTGTTGCATTGTGAAGTCACTCCCAGCCAAAATCATCTACGAAAAATTGACTCCACTGCTCACCTCATGGTAGTTAACCAATATGCTACCATCACACATGGTCTGTGACACATCTAAGTCTATGAAGATTCAAGGAAATCACCATGTGTATGTTCTCCACACATCCAACCAACTTCGCCATTGCAACTCAACCTACTATCATGTCTTCAATCCTGGATCCCTTGGTTGAATTCTCTTATCTTCTTCATCTGTGTCTTCCTTTAGATATGGAATGTCCCATCCACTCCAAGTATTGCACGTATAGACTGCCTTTTCCCCATTACTTCAATCCACCAAGCCATGTTGTTGCATCCCCCTCTCAATTTCTTGAAATAATCAAGCTTCACACTCAACCATGTTTCCCAAGACAAAATAAATGTCCATGCCCAAGTGATCTTTTCATGTTGCAATCCACTTTGTCTATGCAATCCTCCAAACCAAGGAAAGTCTTCAACTGACCTCCTTCCATCAAGTCACATTTGTGCAACTCAACATCTGCAATGAGCGTGGCCAATTCACCCACACCCATCAAATGCCTCAACAAACTATCCTAAGCATTCTAAGTCAAATGAGCCACTCCAAAGAACGTCCATGCCTTCTTTCCAAAAATAGGTATGTCCAATCCAATACTCTTGTTGACTTCAACCAATGATCCTCCAATCTTTAAGTCCTCCCACAATCATCTGCAAGTTTTCAAGGAGCATTATGCCCCATCTAATGTCCCATACCAAATATGGAAGAGCACCACCCAAGTCACTTGTTCTACTACATTCTACCCATTCAAATCGATTGTAAACATTTCTCGATCAACTTCTTTAATATCTTCATCCATAGTTGGAACACAATTGTCTTGCTCCTGGAAGAGTTTCATACTCTGGACCATTTTCGTGATTCTCATGTTATCACAAGAATCAATGACTCTATCCAAGGCACTCACACACCAAGGTGCCTCATCCATCCTCTCAAACTTAGCATGTTTTAGGCCTCACTAACTACTTCATTGCAACAATCCCTCCAATACACCCTATCAAAGAGTTAGGCAGCTTCTCAAGCCACCTCCATGGTCACACCCAAATTTTCCTTAGTCCAGCACCGGACTCGTCAAAATAGGTCACCCCAAGCTCTCCTTTACATATTCACCCATGTCAAGGAATCCCAAAATTCTCTATGACTCCTTTGAAATCTACACCACTTGGTCCACTCCCAATTCTATTAATTTTCACCATGGAAACAGGTTGCACTTGAACCACCAAGTCACATGAATTCCCTTCAAAGAAATCACCGCAACACTTAGGAATGCAAAGAACTTAAAAAAATCATACCTTGCACAACAACACCCTTGGCTGCACTGTTATCCATAATTTTGGTCGTCATGATGATGTAATGATGATGGTGAACTCAGGCTCTTCATTGGAACTTTATCCCGAGAAAAGTTACCTTTATCTCTTTCCAGAAATCACAATTTTGAGGAAGGTTCGCAGGATGTCTATACATTTGCCTGCGAGAATGAATGATTCTCGCAGGCTGCATTAAGCTGGGGTGCGAGAATTTCACACTGTACCTAACTACTAGGGTGCGAACACTTTCTAAAGGAAGGAAAAAGATGAATTCTCGAACCTTCTAGAAGGGAATCTTCTAGAAGGATGAGATGGCATTCAAATGGTTATCTAAGTACTGGCTTTCCTGATATCTTGGGATCATTCCTATCCAAGTAACTAATTCATTCTCTCCTATATATTGAGGAGGATGCTCATGGAAAAGGTTAGAAGCAAACTAGCAAGAGATTGATTGGAGAATTAGTGAAAGATTGTGTGAAGGACTGATGCTACAGCAGCTAAGGAACTCCAACAAGGTTATCAAAAGTGGTTGATCTTCTTCATACAAGTGGCAAGTGTGTGTGTCAGAGCTAAGGGTCATCGAAAGGAGATTTGCAACATCAAGGCTCAGGTTGTAAGTTTCACTTTCAATCAATATAATACAGTAATATGTCCCTTTCCCATAAAGCTAATGTCACTTTATTGTATAACTCCTTGATCATATACATAGATTAACTATTGAATATATTGAGTTGTCTTCAATTCGATTGGTTTGCATTGTTGTGGTCTGGATGACGCAAGAGCATTGGAGCGAAGCTGGAACAACAAAGACCCAAGGAAGCGATCATAAGGTATGTTCATGATTCTTGCCTCCTAGTTCATTCAATAGTTGTAATCTAGGGAAAGAGTATTATTCTGTCTAGCTTTGTTCTAGATCTAGGTGGATCTAGGGAGATCGATTTGTGTCCGCACTTATGGATTTATCCAATAACATGCACCCATGGTTCAAGTTTATTTCCTCAGGCCTACTACTCACCCAAGCCAAAAAATGTTCACACAAACTCACCTCAGTCGCCTTCCACAACTATACAAGATTGTTATAGTTCCTTTATTGTGACTCAAGTCTGAGCCCATCCATCCACTTCAAAAATCACCTAAGTCACAAACTCTCCTTGCATTCATCCCATTCACTTCCCATCGTTCTGGGCAACTCCATCCTTGGTTTCCTACTACACCATGGTGCCATGACCATGTTTTCCTGATATTTCAAGCCTCTTTGTTTCTAACCAACCCATCCAACTCTGTGAAGAGTCACCTTGTCTAAAGGTTGAATTCGATTTCAATTTCTCCTCACAACCCATATTGACTTGACTATCGTTCTTGGTGATACTTGGCACAAAGATGTCATGATGGAGTGCACATGGACTTACTACCTTCAACTATACGACCAAAACTTTGTGATGTTTCTCTAGGTGATGTTAATTCTATAGATGCTCAACTACACCTAAGTTCCTCAACTCGTCACATGACTAACTACCCTACCTAGGACTGTCCACTCCCTCTGCAACACAAAATTTCCCTAGCTCCACAACCAACTATCGCTAAAATTGTTTACAAATATTCTTAGTCTACTTTATCCAAAGCATGCCAAGGCCTTGGAGTTTCACATGTCCCAACTCATTGTGTCACTTTATGGCCATTTGTCACTTGGAAACCCTTTGCATGATCCATTTTCATGTTCTAATTTTTTTTCTTGTCCAATGGAACGCCCAACCTACCGGGGAGTCAATCCAACAACCCCAACTTTTCATGAACTTAGTTATGATCTTCTATGATACCAACTATCATACACCCATAGTTTTCCTGGAATTTCAACTCAACTTGGCACACCCAAGTCGCCTGAAACCTGGGGTCGTGTGGCACCATGATGTTTCCAACTCAATGAGTCAACCAAACTGAGAGTACTTGTCTCGGACTACACCTCTTCACTCAAGGTCTACCCATAAATGTTCCTTGAGCTACTTGGCGTGCCAAGTCACCTCACTCGACTCTTTCAACCAATGAGCATGCCCAACCATTCCCTTTGCAACAATCACACTCTTATAAAATTATATAGTTCTATACTTAGTCAATTATGCAACCAAAGAACATGCATACAATAGAAGAGGCACAAAGATAATGTTGGATGGAACCAGAGGTGCCTAACACTCGTACACTTATTATACAATATTTTTACAACATATACAATACAGGAAGAGAGCACTCATCTTGTTTTCTTAAATTACAATGCCTTGGCCAAGTCGACCAACTTACCTACACAACTTCACACCTATATTGTCCTTGTTTTTCCACAACTGAGCTCATCTCACCATCACATACACTACCCAAATCCAAGACCATCATGTCGGCCAAACTCACCTTAAGAGAAATTGTCCTAACTCTAACCATAAAGTATCCTAAAGGGAGAACAAATCATCCTAAGTGGAGTGACTTGGCTCCTCGAGGGAGCTCACCCCTCTCTGCCCAAATCTTCCTTAGATAAGTTATTGTTGTTCTGCTTGAGTTGTGTCTTAGCACGTCCCAAATATACCATATATGTGTGCCTTCTCTACCTTAGGAAATTTCACACCTTATGGAATGTAAGTCAGGACAACTCACCAACTTATCACATGGTTCCACCTAAGTCATGACATGTCCACCAACTCGGTCGTCAATTAGGTCCTCTCACCCCAACTCATCCTCTCACACAAGTCGGTGTCTCCCTATGCCTTAAGAAACCTCATCTTCTGCAATGATTTGTGTTGGATTATTGAGAGGGGGGGTGAATCAGTAATAGAGCAATTTAACCATTTTTCACCATAAAATGAAAGTGTTATATCAATGTAGCATTATCATCCAATAGTTGTAGAGTAAATAAACAATGAACAAATGAGAAATCACACACATACACAGTACACCAGTGTTTTACATGGAAACCCAAAGAGGGAGAAAACCACATAATGATTTTTCTTATATGTATTTAAGAATTACATTCAGTGGAAGCACCAACTTCCTTTTTTTTCCAACTAGAGCTGGAAGGAGGTTCCAACGCCCTAGTTTCTCAGGCTACAACCTGAGGGAAGCTCGAACTCCCCAATTCTCTGGCTACAACTAGAAGGAGGCTACAACCCCCTATGCTATCTAGATACAACCGGAAGGTGGCTACAACCACCTTTCCTTGCCCCATCCAACCGCCCTGATGTATAAGTATAATGATGAAACCACTGTCACACTATCACTGTGAGATATATTGTTGTAAACATGTACCAATCAACCTGCACCAAACAACCTGTACCAATAACCTAAACCATGCATCAACCATGCATCATCCTGTACCTCAACCTGTAATCAACTTGTACCATAAACAAGTGCATCAACCATGCACTAACCTATACCAAACAACCTATAATCAACCTGTACCATAAACAAGTGCATCAACCATGCACCAACCTTAGAAAGCATCATTAAAATAATTTATCCTCCCTTGAATTTCGACCTTCTTTACTTCACCTTCCCTATGAAATTCAACTCAGATATCCTTTGGTTACCCTAGTCACTTGTAGATATTCAATATGTTCAAGTGTGATTAAAATGAGAGAGCCTTGCCTCTTATTTATACTTTCAGGTAGCTTCCTCAAGGGGTTACCTTTTAACCATCTTAACCCACTTTCCTTATTTTAGGGTTAACCCACTTCTAATCACTTGTCAACTTAGTAATTTCTGCATTAACTTTATTATTTAAATAATTTATTTTGTATTCACTTTGACTTATAGTACACTCATCTCTTCACTTCATTATTTACCTTCTAAAATCTCTTAAACCACTTTGACTACTTTGACCTTTTGGGGCTTCTAAATGACTCATGAGGGTTCTCCAACTTCACATGACCATAACTCTCTAACCGTGAGGAGTTATGTGACGTTCCACATACCATCAAAAATGGCATGACATGTACTATCCATATAGAATATTCTTACCTACAAATATATCAAAACTCATACCATTATTCATCAAACAAACTTAGGTCCATTACCCAAACCTTTGTGCTACCGGAATTCGCTACCAGACTTTCTCCAAGGGTTGAAATCAATCACTAAGGGTTGACATCAATATAAAATATCACTGTCCAATGGTTGACATCAATGAAAACCAACAATCCATACCAATTGTCCATCAACCTAAGCCAATTGTTTGACAATCTCACCCATTGGCATTGATGGAAGCACCAACATTGATGGCAACACTTAGTCATGATAACAGTCATGCTTATACTCCTCATCAATGTTTCTATCTCTCCCCCTTGGACATCAATGGAAAAGGGTATCTCCCTTTGGGGCTGCTCCCCATGATTGAACTCTCCTTGGGTTGCTCCCCTTGTCTACATGCCTTTGTGCTCTCTCTCCAATCATTTCTATCCTACATCTGATAAATATCTCCCTCTTTGTCATTAATGGAAAATGTATCTTTCCATCTGAGGCTGCTCCCCCTAACTGAACTATCCTTGGGGATACTCCCCCTGATTGAACTCATTCTGAAACTGATACCCCAACCTGAATTGTCCTCTTTATGGTGCTTCCTCATGTAAATCTAAGACATATAATATATGCATTCAAAAGCATTCATTTTGGAGTAGAAATTACTCTGAGTCTCTGGAGAAAATACTTAAAGGCTTCCCTTGGAAGAGGTTTTGTAAAGTTGTCTGCCACTTTTTCTTTTGTGCCCACATATTCAGCTCTGATGTTCTTCTCTGCAACCTGTTCTCGTAGAAAGTGATACTTCATTGGAATGTGATTCTTCTTGGAGTGCATCACCGGGTTCTTTGAGATATTGATGGAATTTGTATTATCACAATAGATTGGAATGGGCTCATCATACTCAACCTGTATATATGTCAAATTTTGTTTCATCCATAGAACATGAGTACAACATCATGTTGCTGCAATATACTCTGCTTCGACTGTAGATAAAGATACTGATGATTATTTCTTGCTTAGCCAAGATACTAAACACTCACCTCAATAGAATGTTGCTCCACTGGTGCTTCGTCGGTCATCAATGCAACCTGCCCAATCTACATCTATGTAGTAAACAAGTGATATATCATTTTCTTTTGGATACCATAATCCAAACTCTTTTGTTCCTTTGATATATCTGAAAATCATCTTTCCTACTAAGAAATGTGATTCCTTTGGTGCTGCTTGAAATCATGCCACCTATCCAACTGCCTGCATTACATCTGGTCTAGATGTTGTCACATATAGTAAGCTACCAATCATTGACCTGTATTTCCTTTGGTATGTAGACTTTGAATCATCATCTTTTCTCAACTTGCAACTGGTTTTCATATGAGTGGTAATTGGTTTTTAATCTTCCATTCCGAACCTATTTAGCATTTCTCTGATATACTTAGTTTGAGAAATAAAAATTCCTTGGTTTCTTTGACATATTTGAAGATCCAAAAAGAATGATAGTTCTCCAAGTAATGACATTTCAAATTCATTATGCATATCCTTTGCAAATTTCCGGCTTAACCTTTCATTAGTACTTCCAAAAAAAAATATCATCAACATAAATTTCAATTAATAAAATACTACCTTGAGTTACCTTGATGTAAAGGTTGTTGTCTGTAGTTTCTTTCCATAGTTTGTAGGGATTTTTGTCATTGTTGTTTCTGAGCATTACTCTGTTTTGAATGTGAACTGTTGTATGCACTGCATGTGTCCAAAAAATATCTGTCAATTTGGAATCCATTAGCATTGTTCGAGACATTTCCTGTGTAATTATCACCCATTATGATAATGTTCCTTTGTCTCTAAACCACTATTTGAACCAATCTATGAATCCATTCTCTTGTCCATATTGTCCAAGAATCTACTTGCACAACTGTCCATAATGTTGACCCATTTATCACTATGCTATCATGAAGTCTCGATTAATCCATCAAATTGTACTTCTGCTAACTGACTGCTCTGGATCTGTCTTCTCAAACTCTACAAGTTGCTCGATGGATGTTTCTTTGGTCTTTCACAGATATCGCATAGACTCCCCTTGTCTAAGTTGGATGGCTCAAAAAAATTATTTCTCTGATGTGTATTCATCATCATCCTCATTGGTAGATTCATCATCATATTCATTGGTAGATTCATCATCTCTCTGAGCTCTGACTTCTTTCTTTTTGTCTTTGGATTCATCTTTCACTACAATGCCTGAAAGTACAATCTCTTGAACCTGTTCCTTATTTACTTGTTCATCTTTTCTTTCACTTACTTTCCAAATCTTTTTGTATCTGGCATATTTCTTTTTCTCTGTAGAATTTTCTTCATCTCGTTTTATTTCCAATCTTACGATCTCTGGGACCTGGTCTTTGTTCACCTGTTCTTTGTGTTTTATTATCCATACTTTCTTATATCTGATATCAATGTTCTATTTCATGGAAGTATCGATCATGCTTCTACAAGCACTAGCTATGTGTCCATATTTATGACATTTGTAACATTCAATGTTACGTGGCACCACATATGCACTTCTTGATTGAACATTTCTTTTATAATCCCTGCAATCTGCAACCTTATGTCCAAAATTAGTACAATAAAAGCAATGACCATAAAATAAATTTGCATACCTGGGAGTGATTGATCTTCTTTGTGGTGTACTCCTTTTGAATTTCCTCCTTGACTGATCATGATCATGATTGAAGCTTCTTTGTGGCTTGAACATGAATGGTCTTCTTGAATATGTATCTTCAATAGTTTTCTTAGATTCTGGTTGACCATGATTCCTTCCTTTGATTACTTTTTCATAACTCTTTCTATTTTTTTCATTCTTCTTTTCTAGCAACCTTGAGTGCTTGTCTTCATTCTCTATACCTGATGTGGATGTTCTTGTCTCTTCAACGTTCTTGTTGAGATTGATGATTTTACTTCTCAATGTGACAACTTCTTCTTTAAGCTTCTCAACCTCTTCTTCTTTCTTCATTATCTGAGACTTCATGACTTATTCTGTTCTTTTTGCTTCTTCAAGATGAATTTTTAATGTGATTATTTCTTCAAGTCCTTTCTCTTCTTGACCAAACTCTACCTCAAGTTGGTTTAGATCGTTAGTTCTTTCCTTAAGATGATCTGGCAATATCTTCTCTCTCATTCCTACTTCTTCCTTTTGTGCTTCTATGTTGTCTTCCAAATACTTCTTTTGATATTCAATATTTTCTTCAATCTTTTTGGCTTCCTCTAGCTGAGTTCTTAAGTTATCGATGACCTATTGGGCTTCTTCAAAAATGTGAACACTTTCCTTTTGTTTCATCAATTCTTTCTTGAGTGACTTGTTTTCTTCTCTTAGTTCATCTAAAGCACTAATCAATTCTTATTCATAATTGTCTTCCTTTTCAATTAGTTTTTCTATCTCATTTCCTTCATGGCATTCTATTTCAAGATGTCCACATTTTTCACAATTAAAGAAAAACAACATACCTCTGGTGATTATGTACTCTTCATCTTCTGAATTTGTTTGACATGGTGAAAATAATTCTTCTTGATATGTATCTGCATATTCTTTGGCATTTTCTGAATCTGCGATGGGTGAAGAATATATGTCATGTAACTTATCCCAAAGTTCTTTGGCTAATGAAAATTTACCAACCTTTTCTCTTACCAGACTAGGTAATCCTTCCCAGATGAAATCCATTGCTATTTTTTTATTCTTCTTCAATTCCTTCTTGGTTGCAGTCTTTTCCCTTTTTGAACTATCATATCCTGTAACAATTGGTAGCCAAATATAACGTCCATGTGCCTGTAAAAATATTTTCGTCCTTCTACTCCACATCTCATACTTCTTACCATTAAACATTTGTACTCCATTGTCATAATAATCCATGATCTCCTTCTAGTGGTTAAACTGTTTCCTAAAGGAACCAAATCTGATACCAATTGTTGGTTTACTGAGAGGGGGGGTGAATCAGTAATAGAGCAATTTAATCCTTTTTCACCAGGAAATGCAAGTGTTATATCAATGTAGCATTATCATCTAATAGTTGCAGAGTAAATAAACAATGAAAAAATGAGCAATCACACACATACATAGTACACCAGTGTTTTACGTGGAAACCCAAAGAGGGAGAAAACCACATAATGTTTTTTCTTATATGTATTTAAGAATTACATTTATTGGAAGCACCGACTTCCTTTGTTTTCTAGATGCAATTGGAAGGAGGCTCCAACCCCCTAGTTTCTCAGGATACAACCTGGGGGAAGCTCCAACTCCCCAATTCTATGGCTACAACTAGAAGGAAGCTACAACCCCCTATGTTCTCTGGATTCAACCACTTGTCCTTGCCCCATATAGCCGCCCTGACGTATAAGTAGAATGATGGAACCACTTTCACACTATCACTATGAGATATACTGTTGTAAACATGTACTAATCAACCTGCACCAAACAACTTGTACCAATAACCTGAACCATGCATCAACCATGCATCAACATGTACCTCAACCTGTACCATAAACAAGTGCATCAACCATGCACCAACCTATACCAAACAATTTGTAATCAACCTATACCATAAACAAGTGCATCAACCATGCACCAACCTTAGTAAGCATCATCAAAAGAATTTATCCTCCCTTGAATTTCGGTCTTCTTTACTTCACCTTCCCTCTAAAATTTGGCTTAGATATCCTTTGGTTACCTTAGTCACCTGTAGATATTCAATATGATCAAGTGTGATTAAAATGAGAGAGCCTTGCCTCTTATTTATACTTTCATGTATCTTCCTCAAGGGGTTACCTTTTAACCATCTTAACCCACTTTCCTTACTTTAGGGTTAACCCACTTCTAACCACTTGTCAACTTAGTAATTTCTCCATTAACTTTATTATTTAAATAATTTATTTTGTATTCACTTTGACTTATAGTACACTCATCACTTCACTTTATTATTTACCTTCTAAAATCTCTTAAACCACTTTGACTACTTTAACCTTTTGAGGCTTCTAGATGACTCATGAGGGTTCTCCAACTTCACATGGCCATAACTCTCTAACTGTGAGGATTTATGTGAAGTTCCACATACCACCAAAAATGACATGACATGTACTAACCATCTAGAATATTCTTACCTACTATATCAAAACTCATACCATTGTCCATTAAACAAACTTGGGTCCATTACCCAAACCTTTGTGCTACCAGAATTCTCTATTAGACTTTCTCCAAACGTTGACATCAATCACTAAGGTTTGAAATCAATATAAAACATCACTCTCCAATGGTTAACATCAATGACAACCAACAATCCATACCAACTGTCCATCAACCTAAGCCAATTGTCTGACAAATTGTTTACACACCATTCCCAAGGAAGGCACGCACTGAAGAAGTCCCCAATGATGATCCGTGACAACTTGTGTCCAGAGGAAACTCATCTTCTGGTCACAACATCCAAGTGAAAATTTCCCAACTTTCCCAATCCATATATGTCTCGTATTACCTCCTCAACTCACTTAGCCAAGTCTACACCCTCATGGTGTGTCCAACCTAGACAATCTGTGACACAACTTGTACAACTGCAAGTGTTCCTCTCCATTCAGTTCTATAGGGAACCTCAACATCCACGCCTTGCCTTCATTTTAAGTTGTTCATACCGATTGGGTGGAGGTGTCTCACACCCTCTTCACCGAGGGTTTTACAAAACCCCTTACGTAGAGGAAAAATTGACCTTACAATAACCAATGCACTAAAAAACCACAACTGTATGATATGATGAGGAATCATACATTGATCAACAAGACAAGAGTTCATAACTCCAACATCTTCTATAGCCTCAACAAAGAATTTGATGTAAATGATTGAATCATAAGGGCCTTAGTATTTTATCATGAAATGGTCTATCTACAATGGAGTTACTATATGTGAAAATGTTATTTCTACAATAAAAAGGAAATTTTACAGTGAAATGGTCCATCTATAATGGAGCTACACTATGTGAATTTGCTATTTCTCGAAGCTAACAAAGAAATGATTGCTTCTCAAAATGATTCCACTAACTTTGTAACAAATGATGCGATTAGAATGAGATAATTGGCAAAAACTAATCAAAATTTGGAATAATTGGTGTGACTAGAATGTGATAATTGGAAAACACTAATCAATAAGTTGTTACTTCTCTCTTAAATAAAGTGACCATGCATCTAACCTACTACATATTTTCAAAGTCTAAAACAATTTATCAACTCTCTCAAAGAACCTTGCTTCATGTCAAATTGCACTCCACAAAGTATATACATTATTGAATCATTAACTTACCAGATATTTGAGAGCCATGTTCACTTCTAAAATATAGGAAAAGTGTGGCAATAAAACTTCACAAATTAAATGATGTCCAACATTTAGGGAATGCATTTGATCACTTCAATTGTGGGTATTTGATAATTTTTCCCTTTTTATCTTGATACATTTTTTTCAAAGGTTGATCCATTTCAACATATGCCATCAATTTATATAGTAGATTGTCCCCAAAATTTTCCTCTCCATTTTAGTAACTTTTTCTTTTCATTTTTTGAATTACATACCATTCAATTTCTTTCCCATTTATTTTCTTTCTATATATGTTGAATGTTTTTCTTCAATTTTTTGTTTAATTTCCCATTGAAAATGCACGATTCATTTTTTTCATTTTCATGGTCCTTTCTTCTCTCACTAGCACAACAGATCCTCAAAGTTGAATGACAACCACAAGTTGCAAGAAGAGACTTGGGAGGAATTGGTGGAGACTTTTCCAAAGATACTTCACCATGAGGTTCCACTTGGTGCACTTGAAACCTATTTGGATGAATTCTGATCTTAGCTGGGAAGACATACATGATCTAAATTGGTTCAGTCTAGAGCACCACTTAGATGAATTATGGACTTTAAAATTGACCAATTAAAAAAGAAGAGAAGTGTAAATGAATATGAATACATAGGAGACACATACAGAGAAAGGTACAAGCTTCAAATCATCACCATTAGAATCTTTTTCTTAAGGAACTCAGTACTTTTGCATTTGTATTTCTTTAGATTCAGGAAATTACACAGAGGATCAAAATATCTATACTTTTTCTCTTGCCCCTCTTTACATCAAAATAGTCCATATATATAGAAATTAAAGCTACACTAATATGCTAGGAATCAAACTATTATCTCCTAGAGTTATGGATCTAGTTGTTTTAAAAGAGAATAACAACCTTTACAAAAATTCATAAAAAATAGGAAAAATCAATATGGAAATCACAAACTATTCGGGATGTTGTTTACAATCAGAAATTATTTAGGAAAATCACAATCATATGGTTGTGATGAATCATCATGTGTATTTCTCGACAAAATTGCCACCCCTGCGCAGTAGATTCTGTCTTTTGTTGCGCACCTATTGGCTGCAAAATATACACAATGATTTTGCACGACAGATATTCATGCAGAGGTTGTGCACACGAATTCAGTTGGCTACAAAATCTGCACAATGCTTTCATGTGGTGGATCTTCATGTAGAGTTTGCATGTGCGAATCCAGTTGGTTGTAGAGAACGGGATCATCCAATTTGTCTGTAGCTTCTTTTTTTAAAGTCTCTCGCGGTTGTAAGACCCTATTTGTCCTTCTCCATGACAAGATTTATCTTTTCAAATTATTCATCTGTCTCAACAAAGCCGCATTTCTTTTCAATTTTAATTGAGCACTGGAGAGAGTTTCACATGCATTATCAATAGCTAGTCTACTTTCATTGAAATGTTTCATGATTCTTTCCTCTAACATCCTCTTTTCCTCCCTAAGATCAATGACCACATCTTGGGCCTCTCTGAGCTGCTTTTTAAGCCAATTTATATTTCTTTCTCTTGTTGTTGGTGAGGTAGGAGATATTTGACTTCCTTGACTCTGTGATATTAGTGTTTCAATAATTTTTTCTGCTAGTTTCCTTCTCAATTGTTTGTTTTCTTGATAAAATTGGGCTATGATGTGTTGAGCTTTCTTTAGTTGTTGTTTCATTTCCTGAGTATTTTCATTTTCCTCACCTAAATCCTCCTGTTTTTCATCAATTCCCTGGTTTTCACATTCAACAAGCTCTAGTTGAACTGTGGGTATGGGAAATCTCTTGGCAGAGGACTTGGTGCACATTTTACTGGGAGCTTGGATCTCCTCAATTTTATCAATAAATCTTGACCTTCTTCTCTTCTAGGATGTTGGTTGACTGAATGGTGAGTCTTCTATTTCTTTCTCTTTTCTTCTTTCAGTAACATATTCTCTTCTCGCCTTCGAACTATGAAGTGTTGATTTCTCAGAAGATAGAGGAATGCATCCTTTAGGGTCTCTAGGAATGTTAGCCAAAATCATAAAATAATTCTAGTTGTTGTTCAAATTTCTCATCTCTTAACCACCAACATATTAATTAATGAAAAATGGAATAAGTTGTTCCCTGGTCGATCAACTTTGGCATGGACATTGTCTGCCATATTTCCTAGGCTTCGACACAAGACAAAAGGTAAGTTTAAGGTATTTCTCCCTGTGAAATGCATCAATAACCTGATGTGGTATGGATGCACATTGTCAAATATTCCTTCACAGGTGAAGTATTTCCTGATTATCTTCAAAAGTTTATCAAAAGGTTTGAGGAGATACTCGCTTGTAATGCTAGCTCCAACTCTCCAATTTCGATATTCAGGCTTGATGAAATCCATATAACATGAAGTGTCTAAAGGCTTACCTTTAAAACATTTTTCTCCCTATAGAGGGATCTCCATCATAGATGACATTGTTTCCTCTGTCACTTGGAAAGTGGTTCCTGCAATTGTTTCACTGACACCAGTAAAACTTAGGGTGAATTGCTCAGTTAATTGCGCATTGTATCCTTGAATTCTCTCACAGAAACGAATACATTCAGCTTGTTCAAAAGACTCCCTGATCATTGGGTCTGCATTTATTAACTTTAAATCCTGAGGTTCAAACCTCACATCCCTTCCACTTCTTGCATTCTTTCTTTTGCTTTGGGAAGTTGCTATGGTGCTGGTATATGTTAATTTCAAGCGTGCAACAATAAATTATAATACCCTCTCTTCACAACGAATAAGAATGATGAACTTTGCAGAAATTGCAAGGAAAGGTAGCAACAAGAATCTTTGTGTGACAAACAAATCAATACAAAAAATTCGATGCAATGAGAAATTTGGCGCAGCAGTAAAGTGCGACGAAAAAATTCGGCGCAATAAAAAATTCAGCGTAGTAGTAAAGTGTGACAGAAAAATTCAATGCAACAAAAGACTTGGTGTGGAAAAAAAGTGCGGCAAAACAATTTAGTGCAGAAAAAAACTTGGCGTGGTAGCAAAGTGCGACGAAAAAATTTGGTGCAACAGAAAACTCGGTGCAACAAAAATATCAGTGAAGCAGTATGTATTTCAGAAGAAAGAGGTTGACTGTGAGAAGAAACAACTTGTTCCAAACAGATAGTTTACAACGAGCTCCAAAAAAAAATTTAGACAATGGTTGAAAGAAATGGAGGAGATGCAACAAAATCAAAATAGCAAACTTACATAACGACTAATAGCAAATAATTTTTTTGAAGCGAAGGGCTTTAGAGATTGCTAAAACAACTATGGACGATGCACAAATTCTGAAAATGATGGAGATGAAGGGTGACCAATATTTATGCTTGAATGGATAAGGAATGAAATCATGGAAGAGGACAGTAAATCCATGGTGAAGAGAAGTTCGAAAGAAGGCTTAAGATTTGTGTAGCAAACTCATGCAACAGGTACACTTTTGAAGTGTGCAAAGTACAAATGATAGGAGTGTCATGATAGGAGTGCCATGATTGTTCACTTTTCCGACTTCATGATTAGGTAATGATACTCATAATATCTTTCAATGTGACCTTTATCCTAACCACTTCACTCGACTTTGGTACCTAAATTCCCATTTTTTGACATGACTCGATATTTAAGAAGATAAACCCTTACAATTCAAACATGACTAATCCTTACGCCATTTTTTCTCACTTTTATCCAAAGTCCTTACTCGATTTTTCAAACCATCTGTTAATTTTGTCATTGACCTCATAAAATTTGACACACCAACTACGACTTATTCAGGAAGACTTTGTTTTTTTCCAAAAAACTAAGTCACGACTCTAAAAAATTGGACAAACATGTGACTCTAACTATAAAAAACATGGTGCTAACAGGGGGTAAAGACACATTGTTCGAGGAATTTTCTACATATTTGAAGGTGTGTTTCACCTTTGAGGAGGCTTTGGGGTGAGAACACTTTGTTCAAGGCCTTTTCTATATAATTATAGGAAAAATATTTCCATGAGGAGACGACATGTGGAATGTTTTACATGGTCAAACCATAAATGAATAATAAATGCATGTTTTAAAAAAACATGAAATAAAAATATGACAAGTGGCAATATGAACCTATTTTATTCACGCAAGGAGGATTATAGGGCCTTCTAAAAGAAATATTATTTTATGGATCAGGGTTTTATTTGAAGGATATAAATAGAGGAGAGAATCATTTTCTAAAGGCATGGTTGGAAGAGTGGGAGTTCCCCTTCAAGCTAAGTTGAATATAATTGGGAGGAGCAAGTCAAGGGACAAGATCAATGTGTGTTTTTTCCATCTCTCTTTTATTTTCATGGATGATTATGATTTTTGCAAGTATTTCCATGGCTTTTGTTGCTAAAATAATCTTTGAAGAAGGGATTTTTTTCTCGAATAAGAATGTTGGGGCTGAAGTGAAACCACTCCTAAATCTTGATGTAACCTTGAATTATTGAAGGATTTTGCTACTGTAATTTTCTAGTTAGGGTTGTTCACTCAATCTTGAGGGTTTCCCTAGCTAAGGAAAAATATTAAGGTGTGACATGTTATGGTTCTCTTGATCTTGTGGTGAAAACATATTGAATAATAGATGTATTATTAGTTGTTAATACAATAAGAAGGATGTCCTAGCATGTCTATTTCATCTATCTTTTCATATTTGGTTTTCCTTTAATTTTTCATGGTTGCATGTTATTGCTTGGTTGTAATCTCATAGTTGTGGCAGTGCATCTTGTTTAAGGGTTCTCACTTATTCTTGCATAATCTAAAAAATTGTTTTGGACTACTTATTGCACATCGATGGATAGCTTAATTACATATTCTTTGTAATATTCAGCCCCTCTTACTCTTTTATATTGACTCCATCATCCAAATGGATAAGCATTGGTCCTGGTAGTCCACCATCCCTTTATTCCTAAAGAATATCATGAACTTGTTTTTTTAAGGTTTCCCGCCTTGTGCCAGATAAGACCCAATCCAAGGTGAGAGGAAGAATTGCTGTGGTGACAATGGGAAACCTTCCTAAGTGCCCCCAAGGTTGCACTTCATTCAAGAACTTAAATATATTTGAGTGAATGTTTAAGAGTAACATGTTATTCCCTTGGCACTCACATATATACATTGAGAAACTCTTCTCTTAATTTAAGCACTTGTACAATGTTCATCCTTCCAATGTTCTATGTCTTAGATTGTCTCTTGAAATTTATGGTATTTTTTCTTATACACCAAAATAGATACATCTTAACTCATGTTGATCTACATATGTTTATCAACGTTGGTACATACATATCCATCCTTAATCTTTTTCCTTTTTCTTCCTATGTTCCTTGTATAATATTTACTTAGTCATTTGTCTCTTTGAAATGTGGGTTGTGTATCAGGCTACCATCAAGTTCCTAGGTCTGCAAAACCACAAGTCTATACATAGTTACTTTTCACAAATCCAATACTTAGTCATTTTTATGTGTTGTGGGAGTCCTGTTGCAAGAGATCAATCCATCCCTATCTCACAAATTCTCGTTTCCACAACCCGCAAATGCACTGCACTCAAAATGACCTTTTCTACCTCCACATCCTCCAAATTGCACTATTTACCTTTTTATACTTAGTCAATTTTCTTGATTGCGGATGCAGGATAACCTTCAACTCCACTCACCTTTTTCCCTCATGCCCATGTACCTGTTGGGCCCCAACAACCCCTTTCTTTATTTTTAATCAAAATCTAGGGTCCCTCGAAATTTTACTTGGATTCTTCATTTTTTTTTTGTTCCTTTGACTTGATTGGATTGGTATTGGTTTTCTTTGTTTTGATGTTGGTTTGAGTTTATATTCTTTTTTTTGGTTTGAATTTCATGAAATTCAAATGCCATTTCGTTTTTCTTTCTACAGAGTTTTGATGTTGATGGATGAGCTTCATAATTTGGGAGTTTGTTATTACCTCTTCCTTATTGAATTTATCTTCTATGAGAATGGATTGGTTGAAGACATGGATTAATAACAATGATTTTACAGGAATAATGTTTATTGCGACACATCTTTTCTATGACATTTGTTCACATTTGATCAAATTTGAATGAGGAAGAGACGAACATAGAAATCTTAATTTAAATGAAAACATTGATTTTTATCAACTGTTTAGTTTCGTTTAAATTATGATTATGTTTTCATATTTTTCTCATTAGCAATCATTTTCAAAAAATCATTTGGTAGGTTTAATTAATTAAATTATTTTGTCAGTTTGCATCTCATTTCAAAATAAAAATAAAAATAAATTAAAAAAAAGAATTATCTATCATTTGTTTTATTTTGTGAAAACCCAAAATCAATATTTTTCTCCTCTCCATCAACTTGAAGCTTCTTGAATTTTAAGATCATATTTGAAAGGAAAATAGAAACAATATTTGTTTAGAGATTATAGTTAGTTTAAATTCATTTAAATTTTATTGTTCTAGATTTTGTTTTATTCACAAATTTTAGGTTACTAATTTGGTTTCTTTTTTTTTCACAGGTTTCTATTATCAGTTATTTGGTACGAATCTGATCATGACTTGATTTTATTATCTAAATATGTTCAAGATAATTGATACAAAAATAATATTGGATTGTTGCAAATAATTTATGAGCAACAACAGATAAGATTTGGAAATGCGTTCAAGAACAGACAGACAATTTTTTGGGACTTATTGTAGCCAAACCCTAAGGAATCTGAAGAAACAGTTGAAAACCCATCTGCTGAATGGACCCATTTATCTTACTCACGAGATTTTTACCAAACAAATGCACGATTTGAGAGATATTTTTGGGAAATTTCAAGTGGCGGAAATTATTAGTGACGTTTAGACTGTTCATTCATTGCATAAATATATGAGAAAGTTCAGAGCCCAGGGGAGCCGAGAAATTGAGAGGAGGATTTTCATCCTTTCTTTTTTGTATATTATTTCTTTTGTAAACTTTTTTTCTTTTCAAATGGAGTAACGGATGGTTGGAATTTTGGGAGAATGGACGAATACTTTTGAAGAAGAATACGAAATTCCAAATTGCTTAATGGGTTTTGTCCTATGAGTAAAATGGTTTTGTTTTCATTATAATATCTTCATATTCTTTGATTAATTGAGTATGCATTAATTTAAATTAGCTTTATTCTGTTTTATCAATACATGATTAATTGTTATCATTTATGTATTAATTTTGTCAATATTTAAGA
>ML795588.1:201139-264687 GCA_009831015.1 Picea engelmannii | reverse complement strand
TCATTTCAAAAAAAAAAAAAAAAAAAAAACTATCTATCATTTGTTTGATTTTGTGAAAACCCAAAATCAATATTTTTCTCCTCTCCATCAAATTGAAGCTTCTAGAATTTTAAGATCATATTTGAAAGGAAAATAGAAACAATATTTGTTTAGAGATTATAGTTAGTTTAAATTCATTTAAATTTTATTGTTCTAGATTTTGTTTTATTCACAAATGTTAGGTTACTAATTTGGTTTCTTTTTGTTTCATAGGTTTCTATTATCAGTTATTTGGTACGAATCTGATCATGGCTTGATTTTATTATCTAAATATGTTCAAGATAATTGATCCAAAAATAATATTGGATTGTTGCAAATAATTTATGAGCAACAACATATAAGATTTGGAAATGCGTTCAAGAATAGACAGACAATTTTTTGGGACTTATTGCAGCCAAACCCTAAGGAATTTGAAGAAACAGTTGAAAACCCATATGCAGAATGGACCCATTTAGCTTGATCGCGAGATTTTTACCAAACAAATGCACGATTTGAGAGATATTTTTGGCAAATTTCAGGTGGCGGAAATTATTAGTGATGCTTAGACTGTTCATTCATTGCATAAATATATGAGAAAGTTCAGAGCCCAGGGGAGCCGAGAAATTGAGAGGAGGATTTTTATCCTTTCTTTTTTGTATATTATTTCTTTTGTAAACTTTTTTTCTTTTCAAATGGAGTAACATATGGTTGGAATTTTGGGAGAATGGATGAGTACTTTTGAAGAAGAATATGAAATTCCAAATTGCTTAATGGATTTTGTCCTATGAGTAAAATGGATTTGTTTTCATTATAATATCTTCATATTCTTTGATTAATTGAGTATGCATTAATTTAAATTAGCTTTATTCTGTTTTATCAATACATGATTAATTGTTATCATTTATGTATTAATTTTGTCAATATTTAAGAATCTATTATCCCAATTATCTTGATCTTGGTGATTGTATTATTTTGATACGAATCTTGTATTATATTGACTTTATTCATGTAATTCAGATTTGTAAAGATATAATTGTTCAATTGAGGTTTTTCTTATTCTTCATTAATCTATTATATCTTCACTAAGGATCATAATTTGAAAGTTGTTCTTTCTGCATTTTAAATAAGATTTAAATTGTCAGTCAAAGTGATTTTTATCCTGACACTGTCAAAATCTTAGAATTATACAACCTTATGCTATGGATCTATCTTAGTAGACAGGTTTTTGGAGCAATGTTATGCAAGACAACCAAAAGTTCTCTTTAAATACTGGCCAGTTACTGGTCTGCGCATTTCCTCTTGGACCATATGATGGACTTATTTTTGTGAAACTATATGGGATACAATTTACTCTTTGTCTTTTATCCTTTTGTAGATTGTGCAATGTTATTTTTGTTTCTCATATAATTCCTGGACATGAAATATTATTTGTATTGAACTAGCTTTAGACTATTTTGCATATAAATTTTCATGTTATATTTTTCTTTACGTGGTTGATTATATTTCAGTTCTTTTAATATATGTGACTGATCATTTATCTATGCATTTTGAGTTTACATCTAATGTTGGGTAGTTGGTAACACCATTTGCTGAGAGTTGGAATTTATTTCACTTTCAACTATTGGACATTTTAAAGTCACATGAGATAAAATCTATTTGTATTTATGTTATCATAGACTTGTTCCAAAATATAAAAGACTTTCTTGAGTTGTTTCAGGAAGTATCGTTCTTGCTTTTGTCATAGATTTATACTTGACACGGTTTAAGTGGAGCTTATACAAACACAAAAAGATGAATCTAGCTTAGTATTGCTAATCAACGTCAGGTTAGTTAGTTTATATTTGATTTGATTTGTTGATTTGCGAATGAATAATGATTACACCATTTAAACATTAAATGCTTTGTATATTATCATTATATCATTTATAATCTTATTCACTCATTGTTTATTATTTTGTCATTTATAGTACAAAAATAGTTTCCTTTATTTTTCACCTTGTTTTGATCCATTAGTTGAAAACAACCATTTTCACGAGGCTTTATTTAAACCTTGTAATTGTACATATCTATAGTATATAATATTATTATTAGTTAATAAATTGTATTAATGCATTGTTTGATAGGATTGTACATCTAGTTAGTTTACATCTTTTAATTATTTTAGAATCCTAGTTGGATAAGGGAGCCATAAAACCCGTCAGGGTAGATTATCCCAAATGGCTTAGATTAAATAGACAATGCTAGTCCAGATCTTCCCTTCTCGTTGATGGTGTGTCATAAATGCCCATCAACAAATGACACTAGAAGGAGGGCCAAGGTAAATTTAATGATTAAATGTTTCACCCATCAGTCTATCATAATTCCAGATTTATAAACTCTTCTTCTGTGTCATCTTATAATGCACTAGAAGGCAGGTTAGATGACAAGCTAACTATTTGGAGTCAATTTATTCAATTTCTTAATTTTTAATGGCTACTTACCAAATCATTGTGTTGGAACATGCTTTCCACTTCTCATTACCAGATATTCCTAACGAGGTAGTCTCTCTCTTGTCCAAACTCACCTTTGATGGTGGGGGGGATGTATCTGCAAAAGACCATCTTAACAAGTTTTGGTGTAAATGCATCAAGTGTGATATTTCTAATTTAAAGTTTTTATGGAGATTGTTCTCTTTTACTTTTAGGGGTCAGATTAAACATTGGTTTGAGTCTTTTCCAGTATATCACATTACTGATTGGTTTCAATTTGTAGAGGAATTTTTAGATGCTTTTGAAATCTATGATTACAATCAATTATATGAAGAACTAATCAATGACAATTCATCTCCATAGGTATTTTTAACAAGCATCCATCATGTTCTCTATAAGTTTCAACTTGATGACATGCCATTTGTACTAAATCTCCTCACTTATGTTTGTGACCTTTTCATCCAACCATTTTCAATCACAAATGATGAATTATTTACAAATCCTATCACTCAATTGCGAGAAGAATTTTGTTTACAGGATGAGAGGAATCCATCCGAAAATTTTGAACAAGAAAGGGAGGTAGAATCTATTAAAAAGGTTCTTAGTGACAATCAAATTGTTTTTTCCTTTGAGTCATTGTATATTCATTCCACGACCATCGTGGAAGAAGATTTGATGTTGGGTCAAGGTGAATGTCCATATTCTTCTAACTCTTTCTCTAATCAGTACTTAAATTCAGTTATTGAAGATCACTTAGGTGATGAAAATTATCTTAAGTATTCTAACATTCCTATGAAATTGATTAGAGATGTAAATCTACAATTTGAAGAAGAAACCTTTAACCTTCATCCACAAATCATACCTTATCCATAGGAAAGATTAGATGTTTGCCATGAAAGTTTTGAATTGTCTATCATACATGAGTAAAATTTAGATGATCATATTATGTTGAAGGATTTATCACCAAAACAGAGTGAAATTTTTAATGAAAGTGAAGAGGAATTTCTTGAGAATACCATTTTTAAATATCATAACTCAAGAGATTCTTTTCATGTGCTCATTTTTTATTCCCTTTACTCTTTATATCCCAATCTTTTATTAGATTTTGGTGGACATGATACTTTACCCACGGTATCTTACTCTTTTCCGTCACAATCAAATCTTTTCAATATGTCGAGATTTGGTGAAATTAATTTCAAACATAACATTTATGAAGTCGTATTTTACGCTCTTTCACTTTCATCACTTGCATGGAAAAAAGACATGTTGCAAGATGATTTTACACGATTTATTTTTGAAAAAGACAACGCACTCATTCTCATGGAGATTGAATATTCTACATGATTTATTTTTGAAAAAGACAATGCACTCATTCTCATGGAGATCAAATATTCTACATTAAATATTCTTTCTTTGGTTAGTTCAAATTTTAATGATTATGCTTTGCATTTTGAAACGATCCATCTCATCAAAGGAAGTGTTCAAACCAATAATCTAATTGATGTCATGAATCCTCTTATGATGTGTTCCCCATTGATAGATCTAGTTCGTCGAAGTCATAGTTTGCATCCTAATTTTTAAGATAGGGTCTTATAATGGATTGAGGATTCATATGTAAAAAATCTTCAGAATAAGGATAAATTTCTTCTTACTTTGTTTCTACCTAAATATCTAGGAAGTAAGCATGACATGATTTTTTTAGGTCCTCCATGTGAAGAAATTGATGAACACTTGGAGAATTGTCAAGAGGATGGGGCACTTCAGCCTTGGCTGTTTTTTTTTCAGGTCCTAATATTGACAAGTTTTCCAAACTTACTTACATTCTTCCATGCCATTATTACCCATATAACAACAAGATTGCAGAATCGATGAAGGATTCATACATCAAGAAGTTTCAAAAGAATGGTAAGGTTGTGCTTGTATTGTTTTTAAATGAATATATAGGAGGTAAGCATGACATATTTCTTTTGTATTTGTAAATACTACATTCTTTTATTCTGATTTTCGACTTTCTATGCCTTGTAGGATTGAAGATGCTCTTGTGGATGCAATGGAAATATGATTTTACTTAGCGTTTTGATCTATGTAGAAGTTAGAGTAGGTGTAGTAATAGAGTCATTTTGGGTTTTTCTTTCCTTTTCACTTTTTTCTTTTGAATAATGCAGTTATGAAGGAATGTGGTTATGCAAAGAGAACCATCGTCTGAATGTTGTCAGAGAAGTCTTCTTTCAATTCCTTTATTTTTCCTTTTCGCAAATGTCTTGATTAAATGTTTGTTTTTCAAAACTTGGCAGCATCATGCAATGATTTTAGATATTATGAAGAATTAATAAAGAGATTAGGGATTTGATCTTAGTTTTACCCTAACAAACATAGCTTACCATAGCACGTAATTGCACTCATCTCGGTTAAGGATTTTTCTTTGACTTTTAATAATAAGTTTGGTCAAAATGATGTATCATGCATCATTATCTTAAGAAAAGAACCTTCCTATATGTAAAGCTCTGAACAATGTTGTTCTTCCTTTCGATCCTCTTTCTCTATGAGAGGTTGGTTTGGTTTTGTTTTTGGTCAAATTCTTTTTATAAGTGAGATTTTTCTATTTCAATTTTGTTTGTTTTGATATACTTCTGATTTTGAATCCCATTAACAAAATATGACTCGGTTTGTTGTGTTTTTTTTTTTTTTTTTCTTTCTCTGATTGAAATTTCTTCTTGTCTTTCTTTTTGAATAAATATATTTCTGATCAAAGAGCAATTGTCGAAGGAAGCATTCATTTCAAGACTTATGTTTTTAAAAGCAATTTGAAACAGGTCAAACAGTTTCTAATGTTAAGGTTCAACTCAGATAATTGATTTGTAATTGAGTTAAGTACTATGAAATCCTAAATGGTCTTTGTGAGAGTATTTCCCTTGAAATGTCTCGAGATCTTTGGGAATTATGATTATCCTTAGACTTTTTACACCATCCATGTTCTTAAAAGATCAATTTTAAGTGCTTCCCCATTCTCTAGATGATTTCTTAACCCAAATCTAAAATCATTAAACCATGATAAAACTTCTAGTTTTGAAAAAAAAAAAAAAATGATCAGTTGTTCACCTGTATTGCAATTAACCTCCAGTATCACCCCGTTCTCTTTTTCATCAATAAATCTATAATTGTATTGTTATTTAAAAGTGGCATAAGAGTTTTGGAAGAACTTAGTGTGGGAAGTGTGTGTAAACCCATCTGGGTACTGAATAGGCTCGTTGGCAGTGGGTAAATGCACACATGATACCAATACAACTTCGTCGGGGTATTGAAAAGGCCTGATGGCAACAAATCAATGTCAGGTCGAGAGGTAGCAGGTATATACTTTTAAATTAACTTTTATGGAAGTATACATCATGTGGATACAACTATTGGATGGGATTAAAGCATTTGAGTGGGTTAAATGAAATCACTGTCAAGGCTATGTGACGTAGACCCCCAAACCCTCAGGTTGAGGTCTGCTCACAGGATCATTCAAACCTCCTTGAGCCGAAGTGGCTCTTTCGAATCCCTATCAGAAACTTCAACGAATCGATCCACAGGTCCTTATGAATTGAGCCTGCATGAACAAACACCAGGCATCAACCCAAACTTCCTTGACTATAATAACATCACACCCTTCACAAATTCGGGACTTCGGGTCTTCACAATTTCACGATCCCTATTGTAAAGTCTCTCGGCCCTCCACTGTCGAAACCCAAAATGTTGATTCACCAAAATGTATTCAGCAAAGGCTGGCTTCTCACGGGACTTTCCGTCGATTCGGAATTTCAGACTTCTCGAATCCTGATGCAAGGTTTCTGGCTCTCCAACCCAAAAAACTCAGAAACAGTCAATGAAGTTTTGACTCCACCTGGCGACAAGTGCACCATGTCTTCACCATTGTCCTCTATATCTGACACAGATCCTTGCCACCTGTCTCTCCAACCTTTCCATCTTTTCGAGACTCTCGATCCCAAAGTGCTACCTCCTCCTTTTCTCGACACCCAAAGTGTCGAAATCCTGAAACTCCAATCCAATTCCTTTCGCAAATCACGACTTCGAGACTTTCATTCCACTGTGCTCAACTTCTTGTCGTCAGGATCCCCGAAATGATGAAATGACACTTCCCACAGGTTCGATGGCTAATAAGTCTCCACTCGATCCACTGCTTAACTTCTTCGTAGCTGTCCTGGATCCTACAGTGCTCACTATTTTGTGAATCCTCCACAGAGAATTTCGACCGCTCATTCCTCCTTGACGGCTTCTGTGAAAAGAACCAAAGTTCTTCCACTGGAACTTAACTTCCGTGAGATGTTTTCAATCTCCACCTCCCTTTGGGTAGTTTGAAAGGTGTTGACCCTCCTAAGCTTTATTTGGCAACATCAAGCCTCGAAAGAACTCCTGCACACACTCCTTGCGGAAACCTTTCGAATACTTCTGGGTATTCGACCTCTCAATTCTATGCAATCCCTACAACAACAATCCTCAAATCCTTCCCTTAGTTGATAAGTCCTAAGACTCCCAACAGCCTATGCACACCTTGCACGGTGTTTGTGCTTCAGTTTCACTTCTGTTGGAATGAGAACAACGGTATCCCTCCTGAGATTTCAGAGATAAACTCTGAACCTTCGTCAACGCACTCCTTGCAGATGTTTCACTGCACTCCTTGCAGGAAATTTTCTCACTCAGGATGAGAAACAATTGAAACTCATTCTCTCCCTCAGACTTCAAACATTCAATATGAAATCATACATGTACAAAGTATTAAAGAAAATGCATAACTAGAGAGAATAAACCACTGTAAGCATACCATTCACCATGTATAAATAGAAAACATCATAACACCATGAATTTTGATTCAAAGCTTCATATATTAATTCAAATCTCCTGTACATGGATTCTTTTCTACAACTCTCTTCTCTTCTCTATGCTAATGTGTTAATGATCTAATGATACAAGAATGAGGGTGTCTATATCCGTTTTCCCTCCTACTCTATAAAACTTTCTAATCTATCATTTATATCTACCTACTTTCATTAACTGGCTTAAATTCCTTAATACAAAAGACGAATGGGAGAATTTTCCCCAGGTCCGTTTACAATCTCCAAATTATAAATGCGAATACGTTCCTCTTAACTATTACATTAATGACTTTGTTTCATAATTCAAAATGGGTCTTTATGAAAACGTGTTATTTTCTTCCTCCGTGTGTCCAACTATTTCTTTGGCTTAGTTGCGCGCTTTGGGCATTGCACGATGATCTTGCATCATACTCCCTCGCTTGAAAATTTTCATGAACTCCTATTCATGAGATCTTGCACAGTCTGTCCATGCTTATGAATTTTTGTTGCATCTTCCTAGATGCCATCTTCAACTGGATGTCCCTTCCACTTGACCAAGTATTCAAAATACTCTTTTCTCCTGGTCTTCTCGCTGACTCTCTTGTCAATTATTCTTTCCATCTGTGGATTTTCAGCTACAGCCATTTTTTAGTCCATTGAACCTCTATCTGTTCATCCTTTGCTCCTGCTTCTCCCGCTCTATAAGGGTACAAATCCGCAATATTGAATATTGGTAAGATTCTGATCCCATCAGGTAATTCAATCTCATATGTATTTTCCCCAAATTTCTTCAAGACCTTGCATGGTCCAATCTTTTTCATTTTCAATTTGTTATATATTCCCCTTGGGAACCTCTCCTTCCTCAGATGTGAAAGAATCAGATCACCAACTTCAAATTGAATTTCTCACCTGTGTTGATCTACTCTATGCTTGTATTCTTGATTTGAATTTTGCAATCGCTCCTTGACTCGGCTATGAAGCTCCTTCATTGCTTCTGCAAAATTCTCTGTGCTAGAACTTCTGAATTCAGCTTGTTCCGAATCTTTCAATTCAGAAACTCCCCTTGGTTGCACTCCATATACAATCTGGAATGGACTCTGCCCTGTGCTTCTGTTGATCGAACCATTATAATAAAATTCTACCTGTGGCAGAATATGATCCCATTGACTGTGGTGTTCAGTCACTAAGCTCCTCAGCAAATCTCCCAAGATCTGGTTGACAACTTCTATCTGTCCATCCATTTGAGGATGATACACTGAGCTAAATGACAAACTTGTCCCCATCTTCTTCCATAAAGTCCTCCAGAAATGTCCCACAAACTTGGTGTATCGATCATAAACTATACTCCTTGGAAAACCTTGAAGTCTGATGACCTCTTTGAAAAACATGTTCGCAATATGAGTTGCATCGCTGGTTTTTTTGCATGGTATGAAATGTGCGATTTCTTAAAATCTGTCTACCACCAAAAATATTGAATCAAATCCTCTTTGTGTCCTTGGTAATCCCAACATGAAATCCATGCTCACTGCATCCAATGGACTTTCTGGTATGGGTAATGGTTGGTATAACCCTATGTTCTGCCTCTTCCCTTTTATGTGTTGACAAATCCTACATCTGTCCACAAATTTCTTAACATCTGTCCTCATCCCTGGCCAAAAATATGAGCCATTCAATTTTGAGAACGTCTTATCATGACTGAAATGTTCGACCAATCCTCCACTATGTTTTTCCTTCAACAAATTCTCCCTCATGGAGCATTTTGGAATACATAGCTAATTGCCACTGAATAATAATCCATCCTGGATCATGTATTCAATCCAATGAATTCTGTCCCTAAGAATTGGATTCTCAGATGCCTCATACGCTTCCTTATAGTCTGGTTCATCCTTGTACATTTCTTTGAGGTTATCAAAACCCAAAGTTTTGACTCTGAACTCCTGCATAGGCAAATATTTCTTGGTCAAAGCATCAGCAACTCTGTTAGCAGTTCTAGAAATATTCTTGATTACAAAAGTAAAATTCTACATGAATTCAACCCATTTAACATGCTTTTGGTTCGACTTGTCCTGTCGAGTCACAAATTGCAAAGTGTGATTATTGTTGTACAAAACAAACTCTTTAGGAACCAAATAATGTCTCCATTTCTTCAGTGCTTGTATGTCTGCATAAAATTCCTTGTCATATGTTGAGTATTTAATCTTCGCTTCATTCAGCTTCTCATTGAAGTATGTGATCGTTTTTTCATCTTGACTCAAGACTGCTCCCATTGCAAATCCACTTGCGTCACACTTGACCTGGAATGTCTTGCTGAAATCTAGCAAAACCAAAATTGGTTGCTTCATGATCTTCTTCTTCAGCAAGTTGAAACTCTTCTCTGCTTCCTCTATCTAATGAAAGGATTTGTGTCTTTTATTCATCGTATCCATCATCAGTGCGCTAATCCCACTGAAATTTTGGATGAATTTCCTGTAGAAACTAGTTAAACCATGGAATCTTCAAACTTCAAACACACCATTCAGTGATGGCCAATTCTTAATCGCATTCACCTTTTCCAGTTCCATTTTCAGCTCATTTGTAGAGATAAAAAAACCCAAATAAATGAGTTCCGTCCTCATAAATGATGATTTCCTCATATTTATCAGCAATTTCTCTTGCTGTAATCTCCTCATCACTATAGCTAAATCCTTCAAGTGTTCTGCTTCAGTCTTGCTGAAAATCAGTATATTGTCAAGATATACAATGACGATTTTCCCTATGAAATCCTTCAAGACTTCATTCATCAACCTCATGAAAGTATTGGGTGCATTTTTTAAGCCAAATGGCATAACAAGCCATTCATACAACCCTTCATTCGTCTTGAATGATGTCTTCCATTCATCATCTTCTCTCATACGAATCTGATGATATCCACTTTTCAAATCAGTTTTTGAAAAAAATATTGCTCCACTCAAGCAATCCATCAAATCGTCCATCCTTGGTAATGGAAATCTGTATCTGATGGTAATCTTATTGATCGCTTTTGATTCTGTACACATTCTCCAACCTCCATCTTTCTTTGGACCGAGCACTGTTGGAACAAAGCATGGACTCAAGCTCTCTCTTACCAATCCTTTGTCCATTAAGTCCTAGACCTGTCTCTTGACTTCTTCATTTTCCTGTGGTGTTAACCTATACATTGCTTTATTTGGTAAACTTGCCCCAGGTATAAGATCAATGTGATGACTCATACTTCTAATCGGTGGCAACGAACGGGGTAGATTGTCCACTACTATATCAACGAACTCTTCCAGCAACTTCTGGATTTCCTCTGGTAAATCATCCACTCTTGTACTGGTCAAAACAATTCTAGGCTTCCTGACCACAACAAATTGTGTTTCTTCCTTCTTCTTAACCTCCTTAAGAAGTTCCTTCCCACTCATGAGAAGTACAATGTTTCTCATTTCTGTTTTTTCTTCTTTGTCCTTAATCGACAACAACATGTGAGTCCTTCCATTCTTATCCAGGGTGTATGTGTTCTTTCTCCCATCATGAACCACATTTTTGTCATATTGCCACAGTCTACCCAACAATAGATGACAAACATCCATGGGAATGACATCACACAATATTTCATCCTTATATCCTCCTATCTTGAATTCAACTAAACATTGTTTAGTGACATTTACCTTATGTCCTTTTTGTAGCCATGAAACTCTGTATGGGATTGGATGTACGATAGTCTCCAACTCCAGCTTTTCTACCATCTTAGTAGAAACGAGATTGTCTATGATACCACTGTCCACGATGACCTTGCATACCCTGTCTTTTGTTTTGCAAGTAGTCCGAAAACGATTATTCCTTTGGGCTGGGTTCTTTTCCTCTTTCTCTAGCTTTAAGAGAACTTTCTTCATCATCAAGGACCTTCCACCCTCAACATCTTCTACCTCAACTTTCCTTCCTTGTGCTTCGGCAATGTGAGTTTCACCACTTTATTTCTTTTTGTCTGGACACTCGTAAGATTTATGTCCATTTTTTCCACAAAAAAAACATTTCACTTCACCTCCTCAGCCTCTTCCTCTTCCTCTAGCTGGAGGAAAAGTATTTCTTTCGGCATACTGCCCTCTCTGTGAGCTTCCTCCTCTCTCATGTTGAGTTTGAGGCTTCTTCCCCTCTTCTTGAGGTTTCTAAGTTCTGTCTTGGGCAACTGCTTTTCCTCTAGCTTGACTTCTACCTCGGCCTCTTTGACCTTGCTTTCAGCTCATCTTTTATTCAGCTTTTAGATCCATCTGATAAGCATCTTCTATAATCCGAATGATCATCATGCTCATCTCATCTTGGATGTCATATCTCATACCATTCATGTACCTGGAAAATTTTTCATCACCACTTTCCCAATGACCTGCCCTGATGTTTAACTTGTAGAATTCTTCAGTGTATTCTTTCACTAACATCAACTTCTGTCTCAAATTCTACATCCTCCTAAACAGAGTAATTTGATAATCCTTGGGTATGAATTTGTCTTTCATCTTTGCAACCATTCTATCCCAGCTTTTGATTTTTTTCTTGCCTTTGGAGTGTCTGTCAGCCTGTAGTTCATCCCACCATAGTGATTCATGTCCTTTAAGTCTAGTGACAGCATGTTTGACCTTCCTGTCTTCCTCTACATCCTCATAGTCGAAGTATTTATCTAGAGCTCTAATCCAGTCTAGAAGATCTTCAACATCCAGGTTCCCTTCATACACTGGAATGTCCATATTTTTCCTGGCAACTATCCGTCCAACAGACCTGGATAAGTGTTCATTTGCAGCATCTTCGACTGTGACTTATTCTCCATGTCCAACTTCATTTTCACTGTCAGCCTCACTGATATCCCCAGTGTCGACTGTGCACCTTTGTGTTGTTTCCATGGCATCAAGCCTGGCACGTAGTTCGTGCATTTATCTTTCCGCTGTTGGATTAGGCATTGGTCTATCTCTTCTTCTTGGTGGCATGGCTAAGAAATTTCCTCATTTCTCTGCTACATAAAGAAAAGAAATTTTTTGGGCTCTGATACCAGATTGATGCAGACACCCGAACCCTTGGGTCGAGGTCTGCTCACAAGATCATTCAAACCTCCTTGAGTCGAAGTGGCTCTTTTGGATCCCTATCAGAACCTTCAACGAATTTATCCACGGGTCCTTATGATTGATTCTGCGTGAACAAACACCAGATGTCAACCCAAACTTCCCTGACTATAATAACGTCGCACCCTTCACAAATTCGGGACTTCGGGTCTTCACAATTTCGTGATCCCTATTGTCAAGTCTCTCGGCCCTCCATTTCCAAAACCTGAAATGTCAATTCACCGAAATGTATTTAGCAAAGTTTGGCTTCTCACATGACTTTTCGCTGATTTGGAATTTTGGACTTTGTGACTTTGCGAATCCTGATGCAAGGCTTCCGGCTCTCCAACCCACGAAACCCCGAAACAGTCAATGAAGTTTTAACTCTGCCTAGCGACAAGTGTGCCACCTTTCTTCACCGCTATCCTCTGTCTCTAACACAGATCCTTAACACCTGTCTCTCCAACCTTTCCGTATTTTTGAGACTCTTAATCCCAAAGCGCTACCTCCTCCTTTTCCCGACACCCGAAGTGCTGAAATCTTGAAACTCCAATCCAATTCCTGTCGCAACTCGCGACTTCGAGAATTTTGTTCCACTGTGCTCAACTTCTTGTCGTCAGGATCCCTGAAATGTCGAAATGACACTTCCCACAGGTTCGATGGCTAATAAGACTCTGCTTAACTTCTCCGCAGCTGTCCTGGATCCTACGGTCCTCGCTATTTTGTGAATCCTACACAGAGAATTTCGACCGCTCGTTACTCCTTGACGACTTCTGTGAAAAGAACCAAAGTTCTTCCACCGAAACTTAACTTCTGTGAGACGTTTTCAATCTCTGCCTCCCTTTGGGTACTTTCAAAGGTGTTGACCCTCCTGATATTTCTTTGGAAACTTCAAGACTTGAAAGAACTCTTACACTTACTCCTTGCAGCAACCTTTCAAATACTTCTGGGTATTCGACCTCTTGATTTTGTGCACTCCCTACAACAACAATCCTCAAATCCTTCCCTTAGTTGATAATTCCTAAGACTCCCAACAACCTACGCACACCTTGCACAGCGTCTGTGCTTCACTTGCACTTATATTGGAATGAGAACAACGGTATCCCTCCTGAGCTTTCAGAGATAAACTCTGAACCTTTGTCAATGCACTCCTTGTAGATATTTCATTGCACTCCTTGCAGGAACTTTTCTCACTCAGGATGAGAAACAATTGAAACTCTTTCTCTCTCTCTCAGACTTCAAACATTCAATATGAAATCATACATGTACACAGTATTACAGAAAATGCATAACTAGAGAGAATAAACCATTGTAAGCATACCATTCACCATGTATAAATAGAAAACATCATAACACCATGAATTTTTATTCAAAGCTTCATATATTAATTCAAATCTCATGTACATGGATTCTTCTCTACAGCTCTCTTCTCTTATGTATGCTAATGTGTTAATGATATAATGATACAAGAATGAGGGTGTCTATATCCGTTTTCCCTCCTACTCTCTAAAACTTTCTAATCTATCATTTATATCTAACTACTTTCATTAACTGGCTTAACTTCCTTAATACAAAAGACGAATGGGAGAATTTTCCCCAGGTCCATTTACAATATCCAAATTATAAATGTGAATACGTTCCTCTTAACTATTACATTAATGACTTTGTTTCAGAATTCAAAATGGTTCTTTATGAAAACATGCTCTTTTCTTCCTTAGTGTGTCCAACTATTTCTTTGGCTTAGTTGCGCGCTTTGGGCATTTCATGATGCTCCTGCATCATACTCCCTCGCTTGAAAATTTTCATGAACTCTTGTTCATGATCTCTTGCACAGTCTGTCCATCCTTATGAATTTATGCTGCATCTTCCTAGCTGCCATCTTCAACTGGATGTCCCTTCCACTTGACCAAGTATTCAAAATACTCTTTTCTCCTAGTCTTCTCGCTGACTCTCTTATCAATTAATCTTTCCATCTGTAGCTTTTCAGCTACAACCATTTTTTTAGTCCATTGAACCTCTATCTGTTCATCCTTTGCTCCTACTTCTCCTGCTCTATAAGGGTACAAATCTGCAATATTGAATATTGGCGAGATTCCGATCCCATCAGGTAATTCAATATCATATGCATTTGCCCCAAATTTCTTCAAGACCTTGCATGGTCCAATATTTTTCATTTTCAATTTGTTATATATTCCCCTTGGGAACCTCTCCTTCCTCAGATGTGAAAGAATCAGATCACCAACTTCAAATTGAAGTTCTCACCTATGTTGATCTACTCTGTGGTTGTATTTTTTATTTGAATTTTGCAATCGCTCCTTGACTCGGCTGTGAAGCTCCTTCATTGCTTCTGCAAAATTCTCTGTGCTAGAACTTCTGAATTCAACTTGTTCCGAATCTTTCAATTCAGAAACTCCCCTTGGTTGCATTCCATATACAATCTGGAATGGATTCTGCCCTGTGCTTATGTTGATCGAATCATTATAATATAATTCTGCCTGTGGCAGAATATGATCCCATTGACTGTGGTGTTCAGTCACTAAGCTCCTCAGCAAATCTCCCAAGATCCGGTTGACAACTTCTTTTTGTCCATCCAATTGAGGATGATACACTGAGATAAATGACAAACTTGTCCCCACCTTCTTCCATAAAGTCCTCCAGAAATGTCCCACAAACTTGGTGTCTCGATCAGAAACTATACTTCTTGGCAAACCTTGAAGTCTGATGACCTCTTTGAAAAACAGGTTCAAAATATGAGTTGCGTCGCTGGTTTTTTGGCATGGTATGAAATGTGCCATTTCTTAAAATCTGTCTACCACCAAAAATATTGAATCAAATCCTCTTTGTGTCCTTGGTAATCCCAATATGAAATCCATGCTCACTGCATCCAATGGCCTTTCTGGTATGGATAATGGCTGGTATAACCCTATGTTCTACCTCTTCCCTTTTGTGTGCTAACAAATCCTACATCTGTCCACAAATTTCTTAACATCTGTCCTCATCCCTGGCCAAAAATATGAGCCATTCAATTTTTAGAACGTCTTATCATGACTGAAATGTTCGACCAATCCTCCACTATGTTTTTCCTTCAACAAATTCTCCCTCATGGAGCATTTTGGAATACATAGCTAATTGCCCCTGAATAATAATCCATCCTGGATGATGTATTCAATCCAATGACTTCTGTCCCTGAGAATTGGATTCTCAGATGCCTCATATGCTTCCTTAAAGTCTGGTTCATCCTTGTACATTTCTTTGAGGTTATCAAAACCCAAAGTTTTGACTCTGAATTCCTGAATAAGCAAATATTTCTTGCTCAAAGCATCAACAAGTCTTTTAGCAGTTCCAGAAATATGCTTGATTACAAAAGTAAAATTCTACATGAATTCAACCCATTTAACATGCTTTTGGTTCGACCTGTCCTGTCGAGTCACAAATTGCAAAGTGTGATTATTGTTGTACAAAACAAACTCTTTAGGAACCAAATAATGTCTCCATTTCTTCAGTGCTTGTATGTCTGCATAAAATTCCTTGTCATATGTTGAGTATTTAATCTTCGCTTCATTCATCTTCTCACTGAAGTATGTGATCGTTTTTTCATCTTGACTAAATACTGCTCCCATCGCAAATCCACTTGCATCACACTTGACCTGGAATGTCTTGCTGAAATCTAGCAAAACCAAAATTGGCTGCTTCGTGATCTTCTTCTTCAGCAAGTTGAAACTCTTCTCTTCTTCCTCTATCTAATGAAAGGATTTGTGTCTTTTCTTCATCGTATCCATCATCGGTGCACTAATCCCACTGAAATTTTAGTTGAATTTCCTGTAGAAACTAGCTAAACCATGGAAGCTTCAAACTTCAAACACACCTTTCAGTGATGGCCAATTCTTAATCGCATTCACCTTTTCCAGTTCCATTTTCAGCTCATTTGCAGAGATAACAAAACCCAAATAAATGAGTTTCGTCCTCATAAATGATGATTTCCTCATATTTATCAGCAATTTCTCTTGCTGTAATCTCCTCATCACTGTAGCTAAATGCTTCAAGTGTTTTGCTTTAGTCTTGCTGAAAATCAGTATATTGTCAAGATATACAATGACGATTTTCCCTATGAAATCCTTCAAGACTTCATTCATCAACCTCATGAAAGTATTGGGTGCATTTGTTAAGCCAAATGGCATAACAATCCATTCATACAGCCCTTCATTCGTCTTGAATGATGTCTTCCATTCATCACCTTCTCTCATACGAAGCTGATGATATCCGCTTTTCAAATCATTTTTTGAAAAAAATATTGCTCCACTCAAGCAATCCATCAAATCGTCCATCCTTGGTAATGGAAATCTGTATCTGATGGTAATCTTATTGATCTCTCTTGAGTCTATACACATTCTCCAACCTCCATCTTTCTTTGGACCGAGCACTGTTGGAACAACGCATGGACTCAAGCTCTCTCTTACCAATCCTTTGTCCATTAAGTCCTGGACCTGTCTCTTGACTTCTTCATTTTCCTGTGGTGTTAACCTATACATTGCGTTGTTTGGTAAATTGGCCCCAGGTATAAGATCAATGTGATGACTCATACTTCTGATAGGTGGCAACGAACGGGGTAGTTTGTCCACTACTATATCAACGAAATCTTCCAACAACTTATGGATTTCCTCTGGTAAATCATCCACTCTTGTACTGGTCAAAACAATTCTAGGCTTCCTGACCATAACAAATTGTGTGTCTTCCTTCTTCTTAACCTCCTTAAGAAGTTCCTTCCCACTCATGAGAAGTACAATGTTGCTCATTTCTGTTTTTTCTTCTTTGTCCTTAATCGGCAACAACATGTGAGTCCGTCCATTCTTCTCCAAGGTGTATGTGTTCTTTCTCCCATCATGAACCACATTTTTGTCATATTGCCATGGTCTACCCAACAATAGATGACAAACATCCATGGGAATGACATCACACAATATTTCATCCTTATATCCTCCTATCTTGAATTCAACTAAACATTGTTTAGTGACATTTACCTTATGTCCTTTTTGTAGCCATGAAACTCTGTATGGGATTGGATGTACGATAGTCTCCAACTCCATATTTTCTACCATCTTAGTAGAAATGCGATTTTCTGTGCTACTGCTGTCCACGATGACCTTTCATACCCTGTCTTTTGTTTTGCAAGTAGTCCGAAACAGATTATTCCTTTGGGCTGGGTTCTTTTCCTCTTTCTCTGGATTTAAGAGAACTTTCCTCATCATCAAGGATCTTCCACCCTCAACATCTTCTACCTCAACATTCCTTACTTGTGCTTCGGCAATGTGAGTTTCACCACTTTATTTCTTTTTGTCTGGACACTCATAAGATTTATGTCCATTTTTTCCACAAACAAAACATTTCACTTCACCTCCTTAGCCTCTTCCTCTTCCTCTAGCTTGAGGAAAAGTATTTCTTTCGGCATACTGCCCTCTCTGTGAGCTTCCTCCTCTCTCATGTTGAGTTTGAGGTTTCTTCCCCTCTTCTTGAGGTTTCTGAGTTCTATCCTGGGCAACTGCTTTGCCTCTAGCTTGACTTCTACCTCGACCTCTTTGACCTTTCTTTCAGTGCATATTTTATTCATCTTTTAGAGCCATCTGATAAACATCTTCTACAATCCGAATGATCATCATGCTCATCTCATCTTGGATGTCATATCTCAGACCATTCATGTACCTGGAAAATTTTTCATCACCACTTTCCCGATGACCTGCCCTGATGTTTAACTTGTAGAATTCTTGAGTGTATTCTTTCACTGACATCAACTTCTGTCTCAAATTCTACATCCTCCTAAACAAAGTAATTTGATAATCCTTGGGTATGAATTTGTCTTTCATCTTTGCAACCATTCTATCCCAGCTTTTGATTTTTTGCTTGCCTTTGCAGTGTCTTTCAGCCTGCAGTTCATCCCACCATAGTGATTCATGTCCTTTAAGTCTAGTGACAACATGTTTGACCTTCCTGTCTTTCTCGACATCCTCATAGTCGAAGTATTTATCTAGAGCTCTAATCCAGTCTAGAAGATCTTCAACATCCAGGTTCCCTTCATACACTGGAATGTCCATATTTTCCCTGGCACCTATCCTTCCAACAGACCTGAATAGGTGTTCATTTGAAGCATATTTGACTGTGACTTCTTCTCCATGTCCAGCTTCATTTTCACTGTCAGCCTCACTGATATCCCCAGTGTCGATTGCGCACCTCTGTGTTGTTTCCATGGCATCAAGCCTGGCATGTAGTTCGTGCATTTCTCTTTCCACAGTTGGATTAGGCATTGGTATATCTATTCTTCTTGGTGGCATGGCTGAGAAATTTCCTCTTTTCTCTGCTACATAAAGAAAAGAATTTTTCTGGGCTCTGATACCACATTGATGCAGACACCCGAACCCTCGGGTCGAGGTCCACTCACAAGATCGTTCAAACCTCCTTGAGTTGAAGTGGCTCTTTTGGATCCCTATCAGAACCTTCAACGAATTGATCCACAGGTCCTTATGATTGAGCCTGCGTGAAAAAACACCAGATCTCAACCCAAACTTCCTTGACTATAATAACGTCACACCCTTCACAAATTCGGGACTTCGAGTCTTCGCAATTTCGCGATCCCTATTGTCAAGTCTCTCAGCCCTCCATTGTCGAAACCTGAAATGTCAATTCACCGAAATGTATTTTGTAAAGTTTGGCTTCTCATAGGACTTTTTGCTGATTTGGAATTTCGTACTTCATGACTTTGCGAATCTTGATGCAAGGCTTCTGGCTCTCCAACAAATGAAACCCCAAAACAGTCAATGAAGTTTTAACTCCGCCTAGCGACAAGTGTGCCACCTTTCTTCACCGCTATCCTCTGTCTCTAACACAAATCCTTACCACCTGTCTCTCCAACCTTTCCGTCTTTTTGAGACTCTTAATCCCAAAGCGCTACCTCCTCCTTTTCCCAACACTCGAAGTGCTGAAATCTCGAAACACCAATCCAATTCCTGTCCCAACTCACGACTTCAAGACTTTCGTTCCACTGTGCTCAACTTCTTGTCATCAGGATCCCTAAAATGTCGAAATGACACTTCCCACAGGTTCGATGGCTAATAAGTCTCTGCTCGAACCACCTCTTAACTTCTCCACAACTGTCCTGGATCCTATGGTCCTCGCTATTTCGTGAATCCTCCACAGAGAATTTCGACCACTCGTTCCACCTTGACGACTTCTGTGAAAAGAACCAAAGTTCTTCCACCGAAACTTAACTTCTGTGAGACGTTTTCAATATCTGCCTCCCTTTGGGTACTTTCAAAGGTGTTGACCCTCCTGATATTTCTCTGGAAACTTCAAGACTTGAAAGAACTCTTACACTTACTCCTTGCAGCAACCTTTCGAATACTTATGGGTATTCGACCTCCTGATTTTGTGCACTCCCTACAACAACAATCCTCAAATCCTTCCCTCAGTTGATAATTCCTAAGACTCTCAACATCCTACGCACACCTTGCACAACGTCTGTGCTTCACTTGCACTTCTATTGGAATGAGAACAACGGTATCCCTCCTGATCTTTCAGAGATAAACTCTGAACCTTTGTCAATGCACTCCTTGTAGACATTTCATTGCACTCCTTGCATGAAATTTTCTCACTCAGGATGAGAAACAATTGAAACTCATTCTCTCCCTCAGACTTCAAACATTCAATATGAAATCATACATGTACACAGTATTAAAGAAAATGCATAACTAGAGAGAATAAACCACTGTAAGCATACCATTCACCATGTATAAATAGAAAACATCATAACACCATGAATTTTGATTGAAAGCTTCATATATTAATTCAAATCTCCTGTACATGGATTCTTCTCTATAGCTCTTTTGTCTTCTCTATGCTAATGTGTTAATGATCTAATGATACAAGAATGAGGGTGTCTATATCTGTTTTCCCTCCTACTCTCTAAAACTTTCTAATCTATCATTTATATCTACCTACTTTCATTAACTGGCTTAAATGCCTTAATACAAAAGACGAATGGGAGAATTTTCCCCAGGTCCGTTTACAATCTCCAAATTATAAATGCGAATACGTTCCTCTTAACTATTACATTAATGACTTTGTTTCATAATTAAAAATGGTTCTTTATGAAAACGTGCTCTTTTCTTCCTCCATGTGTCCAACTATTTCTTTGGCTTAGTTGCGCGCTTTGGGCATTGCACGATGCTCTTGCATCATACTCCCTCGCTTGAAAATTTTCATGAACTCCTGTTCATGAGCTCTTGCACAGTCTTTCCATGCTTATGAATTTTTGTTGCATCTTCCTAGCTTCCATCTTCAACTGGATGTCCCTTCCACTTGACCAAGTATTCAAAATACTCTTTTCTCCTGGTCTTCTCGTTGACTCTCTTGTCAATTATTCTTTCCATCTGTGGCTTTTCAGCTACAACCATTTTTTTAGTCCATTGAACCTCTATATGTTCATCCTTTGCTCCTACTTCTCCCGCTCTATAAGGGTACAAATACGCAATTTTGAATATCGGCGAGATTCCGATCCCATCAGGTAATTCAATCTCATATGCATTTGCCCCAAATTTCTTCAAGACCTTGCATGGTCCAATCTTTTTCATTTTCAATTTGTTATATATTCCCCTTGGGAACCTCTCCTTCCTCAGATGTGAAAGAATCAGATCACCAAATTCAAATTGAAGTTCTCACCTGTGTTGATCTACTCTGTGCTTGTATTCTTGATTTGAATTTTGCAATCGTTCCTTGACTCGGCTATGAAGCTCCTTCATTGCTTCTGCAAAATTCTATGTGCTAGAACTTCTGAATTCAACTTGTTCCGAATCTTTCAATTTAGAAACTCCCCTTGGTTTCATTCCATATAAAATCTGGAATGGACTTTGCCCTGTGCTTCTGTTGATCGAATCATTATAATAAAATTCTGCCTGTGGCAGAATATGATCCCATTAACTGTGGTGTTCAGTCACCAAGCTCCTCAGCAAATCTCCCAAGATCTGGTTGACAACTTCTGTCTGTCCATCCATTTGAGGATGATACACTGAGCTAAATGACAAAATTGTCCCCATCTTCTTCCATAAAGTCCTCCAGAAATGTCCCACAAACTTGGTGTCTTGATCAGAAACTATACTCCTTGGCAAACCTTGAAGTCTGATGACCTCTTTAAAAAACAGGTTCGCAATATGAGTTGCGTCGCTGGTTTTTTGGCATGGTATGAAATGTGCAATTTCTTAAAATCTGTCTACCACCACAAATATTGAATCAAATCCTCTTTGTGTCCTTGGTAATCCCAATATGAAATCCATGCTCACTGCATCCGATGGCCTTTCTGGTATGGGTAATGGCTGGTATAACCCTATGTTCTGCCTCTTCCCTTTTGTGTGCTGACAAATCCTACATCTGTCCACAAATTTCTTAACATCTGTCCTCATGCCTGGCCAAAAATATGAGCCATTCAATTTTGAGAACGTCTTATCATGACTGAAATGTTCGACCAATCCTCCACTATGTTTTTCCTTCAACAAATTCTCCCTCATGGAGCATTTTGGAATACATAGCTAATTACCCCTGAATAATAATCCATCCTGGATCATGTATTCAATCCAATGACTTATATCCTTAGGAATTGGATTCTCAGATGCCTCATACGCTTCCTTAAAGTTTGGTTCATCCTTGTACATTTCTTTGAGGTTATCAAAACCCAAAGTTTTGACTCTGAATTCCTGCAAAAGCAAATATTTCTTGCTCAAAGCATCAACAACTCTGTTAGCAGTTCTAGAAATATGCTTGATTACAAAAGTAAAATTCTACATGAATTCAACCCATTTAACATGCTTTTGGTTCGAATTGTCCTATCGAGTCACAAATTGAAAAGTGTGATTATTGTTGTACAAAACAAACTCTTTGGGAACCAAATAATGTCTCCATTTCTTCAACGCTTGTATGTCTGCATAAAATTCCTTGTCATATGTTGAGTATTTAATCTTCTCTTCATTCAGCTTCTCACTGAAGTATGTGATCATTTTTTCATCTTGACTCAAGAATGCTCCCATTGCAAATCCACTTGCGTCACACTTGACCTAGAATGTCTTGCTGAAATCAAGCAAAACCAAAATTTGCTGCTTCGTGATCTTCTTCTTCAGCAAGTTGAAACTCTTCTCTGCTTCCTCTATCTAATGAAAGGATTTGTTTCTTTTCTTCATCGTATCCATCATCGGTGCGCTAATCCCACTGAAATTTTGGATGAATTTCCTATAGAAACTAGCTAAACCATGGAAGCTTCAAACTTCAAACACACCTTTCAGTGATGGCCAATTCTTAATCGCATTCACCTTTTCCAGTTCCATTTTCAGCTCATTTGCAGAGATAACAAAACCCAAATAAATGAGTTTCGTCCTCATAAATGATGATTTCCTCATATTTATCAACAATTTCTCTTGCTGTAATCTCCTCATCACTGTATCTAAATGCTTCAAGTGTTCTGCTTCAGTCTTGCTGAAAATCAGTATATTGTCAAGATATACAATGACGATTTTCCCTATGAAATCCTTCAAGACTTCATTCATCAACCTCATGAAAGTATTGGGTGCATTTGTTAAGCCAAATGGCATAACAAGCCATTCATACAACCCTTCATTCATCTTGAATGATGTCTTCCATTCATCACCTTCTCTCATACGAATCTGATGATATTCGCTTTTCAAATCAGTTTTTGAAAAACATCTTGCTCCACTCAAGCAATCCATCAAATCGTCCATCCTTGGTAATGGAAATCTGTATCTGATGGTAATCTTATTGATCTCTCTTGAGTCTGTACACATTCTCCAACCTCCATATTTCTTTGGACCGAGCACTGTTGGAACAACGCATGGACTCAAGCTCTCTCTTACCAATCCTTTGTCCATTAAGTCCTGGACCTGTCTCTTGACTTATTCATTTTCCTGTGGTGTTAATCTGTACATTGCTTTTTTTGGTAAACTGGCCCCAGGTATAAGATCAATGTGATGACTCATACTTATGATAGGTGGCAATGAACGGGGTAGCTTGTCCACTACTATATCAATGAACTCTTCCAGCAACTTCTGGATTTCTCTGGTAAATCATCCACTCTTGTACTGGTCAAAACAATTCTAGGCTTCCTGACCACAACAAATTGTGTGTCTTCCTTCTTCTTAACCTCCTTAAGAAGTTCCTTCCCACTCATGAGAAGTACAATGTTGCTCATTTCTGGTTTTTCTTCTTTGTCCTTAATCGGCAACAACACGTGAGTCCTTCCATTCTTCTCCAGGGTGTATGTTTTCTTTCTCCCATCATGAACCACATTTTTGTCATATTGCCACGATCTACCCAGCAATAGATGACAAACATCCATGGGAATGACATCACACAATATTTCATCCTTATATCCTCCTATCTTGAATTCAACTAAACATTGTTTACTGACATTTACCTTATGTCCTTTTTGTAGCCATGAAACTCTGTATGGGATTGGATGTACGATAGTCTCCAACTCTAGCTTTTCTACCATCTTAGTAGAAACGAGATTGTATGTGCTATCGCTGTCCACGATGACCTTGCATACCCTGTCTTTTGTTTTGCAAGTAGTTCGAAATAGATTATTCCTTTGGGCTGGGTTCTTTTCCTCTTTCTCTGGCTTTAAGAGAACTTTCCTCATCATCAAGGATCTTCCACCCTCAACATCTTCTACCTCAACATTCCTTCCTTGTGCTTTGACAATGTGAGTTTCACCACTTTATTTCTTTTTTTCTGGACACTCATAAGATTTATGTCCATTTTTTCCACAAACAAAACATTTCACTTCACCTCCTCAGCCTCTTCCTCTTCCTCTAGCTTGAGGAAAAGTATTTCTTTCGGCATACTGCCCTCTCTGTGAGCTTCCTCCTCTCTCATGTTGAGTTTGAGGTTTCTTCCCCTCTTCTTAAGGTTTCTGAGTTCTGTCTTGGGCAACTGCTTTGCCTCTAGCTTGACTTCTGCCTCGGCCTCTTTGACCTTGCTTTCATCTCATCTTTTATTCAGCTTTTAGAGCCATCTGATAAGAATCTTCTACAATCCGAATGATCATCATGCTCATCTCATCTTGGATGTCATATCTCAGCCCATTCATGTACCTGGAAAATTTTTCATCATCACTTTCTTGATGACCTACCCTGATGTTTAACTTGTATAATTCTTCAATGTATTCTTTCACTGACATCAACTTCTGTCTCAAATTCTAAATCCTCCTAAACAGAGTAATTTGATAATCCTTGGGTATGAATTTGTCTTTCATCTTTGCAACCATTCTATCCCAGCTTTTGATTTTTTGCTTGCCTTTGCAGTGTTTGTCAGCCTGCAGTTCATCCCACCATAGTGGTTCATGTCCTTTAAGTCTAGTGACAACATGTTTGACCTTCCTGTCTTCCTCGACATCCTCATAGTCGAAGTATTTATCTAGAGCTCTAATCCAGTCTAGAAGCTCTTCAACATCTAGGTTCCCTTCATACATTGGAATGTCCATATTTTCCCTCGCACCTATACTTCTAGCAGACCTGAATAGGTGTTGATTTGCATCATGTTCGACTGTGAATTCTTCTCCATGTCTAGATTCATTTTCACTGTCAACCTCACTGATATCCCTAGTGTCGACTGTGCACCTCTGTGTTGCTTCCATGGCATCAAGACTGACACGTAGTTCATTCATTTCTCTTTCCACTGTTGGATTAAGCATTGGTCTATCTCTTCTTCTTGGCGGCATGGCTGAGAAATTTCATCTTTTCTTTGCTACATAAAGAAAATAAATTTTCTGGGCTCTGATACCACATTGATGCAGACACCCGAACCCTCAGGTCGAGGTCCGCTCACAAGATCGTTCAAACCTCCTTGAGTCGAAGTGGCTCTTTTGGATCCCTATTAGAACCTTCAACGAATTGATCCACAGGTCCTTATGATTGATCCTGCATGAACAAACACTAGATGTCAACCCAAACTTCCTTGACTATAATAACGTCATGCCCTTCACAAATTTGGGACTTCAGGTCTTCGCAATTTCACGATCCCTATTGTCAAGTCTCTCGGCCCTCCATTGCCGAAACCTGAAATGTCAATTCACCGAAATGTATTTAGCAAAGTTTGGCTTCTCATAGGACTTTCTGCTGATTTGGAATTTCGGACTTCATGACTTTGCGAATCCTGATGCAAGGCTTCCGGCTCTCCAACCCACGAAACCCCGAAATAGTCAATGAAGTTTTAACTCCGCCTAGCGACAAGTGTGTCACCTTTCTTTACCGCTATCCTCTGTCTTTAACACAAATCCTTACCACCTGTCTCTCCAACCTTTCCGTATTTTTGAGACTCTTAATCCCAAAGCACTACCTCCTCCTTTTCCCGACACTCGAAGTGCTGAAATCTCGAAACTCCAATCCAATTCCTATCGCAACTCGCGACTTCAAGACTTTCGTTCCATTGTGCTCAACTTCTTGTCGTCAGGATCCATGAAATGTCGAAATGACACTTCCCATAGGTTCGATGGCTAATAAGTCTCTTCTCGATCCACCTCTTAACTTCTCCGCAATTGTCCTGGATCCTACGGTCCTCACTATTTCATGAATCCTCCACAGAGAATTTCGACCGCTCATTCCTCCATAACGACTTCTGTGAAAAGAACCAAAGTTCTTCCATCGAAACTTAACTTCTACGAGACATTTTCAATCTTTTCCTCCCTTTGGGTACTTTCAAAGGTGTTGACCCTCCTGATATTTCTCTGGAAACTTCAAGCCTTGAAAGAACTCTTACACTTACTCCTTGCAGCAACCTTTCGAATACTTCTGGGTATTCAACCTCTTGATTCTGTGCACTCCCTACAACAATAATCCTCAAATCCTTCCCTTAGTTGATAAGTCCTAAGACTCCCAACAGCCTACGCACACCTTGCATAGTGTCTGTGCTTCACTTGCACTTCTATTGGAATGAGAACAACGGTATCCCTCCTGAGATTTCAGAGATAAAATCCGAACCTTTGTCAATGCACTCCTTGTAGACATTTCACTGCACTCCTTGCAGGAACTTTTCTCACTCAGGATGAGAAACAATTAAAACTCATTCTCTCCCTCATACTTCAAACATTCAAAATTAAATTGTACATGTACATAGTATTAAAGAAAATGCATAACCATAGAGAATAAACCACTGTAAGCATACCATTCACCATGTATAAATAGAAAATGTCATAACACCACGAATTCTGATTCAAAGCTTCATATATTAATTCAAAGCTCCTGTACATGGATTCTTCTCTACATCTCTCTGCTACAACTCTCTTCTCTTCTCTATGCTAGTGTGTTAATGATCTAATGATACAAGAATGAGGGTGTCTATATCTATTTTCCCTCCTACTCTCTAAAACTGTCTAATCTATCATTCATATCTACCTACTTTCATTAACTGGCTTAAATGCCTTAATACAAAAGAAAGATGGGAGAATTTTGCCCAGGTCCGTTTACAATCTCCAAAGTATAAATGTGAGTACGTTCCTATTAACTATTACATTAATGACTCTGTTTCAGAATTCAAAACAGGTCTTTATGAAAATGTGTTCTTTTCTTCCTCCGCGCATCCAACTATTTCTTTGGCTTAGTCACGTGCTTTGGGCTTTGCACGATGCTCCTGCATAACTATGGATGCTTCCTGGTAGTAGTGGCTCTATCAACAGTATTTAAGTCCTTTTATAAACATCATGACTCTCTAATTAAAACACAAATTCAGGTTATAATCCTATGTAAAAGCATTATTTCCTTCTTTTCTGATATTTTTCTATAAATCCGAGCTAATCTTAATATTGTGTAATATTAAAGTCGATTTGTTTCAAAGAAGCTTAAAATTCTATCCAATTCTTATTCTTCTTCCCTGCGATGAAAGTTTAATAGGTCAGAGATAACTGCTTCCCCCAGTGAGTCACCATTTGTTGGGCCCCAACAACCCCCTTCTTTATTTTTAATCAAAATCTATGGTCCCTCGAAATTTTACTTGGATTCTTCATTTTTTTTTTCCTTCGACTTGACTGGATTGGTATTGGTTTGATCTGTTTCGAGGTTGGTTTGATTTTATGTTCTTTTGTTTGTTTTGAATTTCATGAAATTCAAATTCCATTTCATTTTTCTTTCTACAGAGTTTCGATGTTGGTGGACGAGCTTCATAATTTGGGAGTTTGTTAATACCTCTTTCTTATTAAATTTATCTGCTATGAGAATAGCTTGGTTGAAGACATGGACTAATAACAATTATTTTACAGGAAGAACGTTTATTGTGACACATCTTTTCTATGAAATTTGTTCACATTTGATCAAATTTGAATGAGGAAGATACAAACATAGAAATCTTAATTTAAACGAAAACATTAATTTTTATCAACAATTTACTTTCATTTAAATTATGATTATGTTTTTGTCTTTTTCTCATTAGAAATCATTTTTAAAAAATCATTTGGTAGGTTTAATTAATTAAATTATTTTGTCAGTTTGCATCTCATTTCAAAATAAAAAAAAATAAAAAAAAGAATTATCTATCATTTGTTTGATTTTGTGAAAACCCAAAATTAATATTTTTCTCCTCTCCATCAACTTGAAGCTTCCAGAATTTTAAGATCATATTTGAAAGGAAAATATAAGCAATATTTGTTTAGAGCTTATAGTTAGTTTAAATTCATTTTAATTTTATTGTTCTAGATTTTGTTTTATTCACAATTTTTAGGTTATTAATTTGGTTTCTTTTTGTTTCACAGGTTTCTATTATCATTTATTTGGTACAGATCTAATCATGGCTTAATTTTATTATCTAAATACGTTCAAGATAATTGATCCAAAAATAATGTTGGATTGTTGCAAATAATTTATGAGCAACAATAAATAAGATTTGGAAATGCGTTCAAGAACATACAAATGATTTTGCGGGACTTATTGCAGCCAAACCGTAAGGAATCTGAAGAAACGGTTGAAAACATATCTGCAGAATGGACCCATTTATCTGACTCACGATAATTTTCCCAAACAAATGCACAATTTGAGAGATACTTTTGGAAAATTTCAGGTGGCAGAATTATTAGTGACGCCCAGACTGTTCATTCATTGCATAAATATATGAGAAATTTCAAAGCCCAGGGGAGCCAGGAAATTGAGAGGATGATTTGTATACTTTATTTTTTGTATATTATTTCTTTTGTAAACTTTTTTTCTTTTCAAACGGAGTAATAGATGGTTGGAATTTTGGGAGAATGGATGAGTACTCTCGAAGAAGAATATGAAATTCCAGATTGCTTAATGGCTTTTGTCCTGTGAGTAAAATGGTTTTGTTTTCATTATAATATCTTCATATTCTTTGAGTAATTGATTATGCATTGATTTAAATTAGCTTTAGTGTGTTTTTATCAATACATGATTAATTACTATCATTTATGTATTAATTTTGTCAATCTTTAAGAGTCTATTATCCCAATTATCTTGATCTTGGTGATTGTATTATTTTGATACAAATCTTGTATTATATTGACTTTATTCATATAATTCAGATTTGTAAAGATATAATTGTTCAATGGAGGTTTTTCTTATTGTCCATTAATCTATTATATCTTCACTAAGGATCATAATTTGAATGTTGTTCTTTATGCATTTTAAATAAGATTTAAATTGTCAGTCAAAGTGATTTTTATCCTAACACTGTCAAAATCTTAGAATTATACAACCTTCTGCTATAGATTTCTCTTAACAGACAGGTTGTTGGAGAAACGTTATACAGGACAACCAAAAGTTCTCCTTAAATACTAGCCAATTATTGGTCTGTGCATTTCCTCTTGGACCATATGATGGACTTATTTTTCTGAAACTATATGGGATGCAGTTTAATCTTTGGCTTTCATCCTTTTGTAGACTATGCAATGTTATTGTTGTTTCTCATATAATTTATGTACATGAAATCTTATTTGTATTGAACTAGCTTTAGATTGTTCTGCATATAACTTTTCATGTTATGTTTTTCTTTATATGGTTCATTATATTTTGGTTCTTTTAATATCTGTGATTAATCCTCTATCTATGCATTTTGAGTTTACATCTAATTTTGGTTAGTTGGTAACACCATTTGCTGAGAGTTGGAATTTATTTAAATTTTAGCTATTGGACATTTTAAAGTGACATGAGATCAAATCTATTTGTCTTTATGTTATCATAGACTTGTTCTGAAATATAAAAGACTTTCTTGAGTTGTTTTAGGAAGTATCATTCTTTCTTTTGTCATAGATTTATACTTGACATGGGTTAAGTGGAGCTTATACAAACACAAAAAGACGAATCTAGCTTAGTACTGTTGATCAACGCTGGGTTAGATAGTTTATATTTTATTTGAACTGTTGATTTGCGAATGAATAATGATTACATCATTTAAACATTAAATGCTTTGTCCATTATTGTTATATAATTTATAATATTTTTCACTCATTGTTTATTATTTTGTCATTTATAGTACAAAAATAGTTTCCTTTATTTTTCACCTTGTTTTGATCCATTAGTTGAAAACAACCATTTTCACAAGGATTTATTTAAACCTTGTAATTGTACATATCTATTGTATATAATACTACTATTAGTTAAGAAATTGTATAAATGTATTGTTTGATATGATTGTACACCTAGTTAGTTTACATCTTTTAATTATTTTAGAATCCTAGTTGGCTAACAGAGTCATAAAACCCGTCAGGATAGATTATCCCAAATGGCTTGGGTTAAATAGACAACCTCGTTCTGGATCTTCCCTTATCGTTGATGGTGTGTCATGAATGCCCGTCAATAGTACCGCAACCTACAATCGTGCATTCTCCAAAATTACCCATTCACTTATGTGACCCGCATAAAGATCGCTTCTCGTACTTAGTCTATTTTATCATTGTGGATGCGGGAGTTGTCCCTTCTTACCTTTTTTATTCTTCATGTTCCACATCTCGCAACCCACATTCACCATATTGCACTTGTGTTGGAAACCCTACATATGTTTTCTATTTGAATGATAAATGACACTTCATGTAGTTGCCTTCACCTCATCCTGTAAATATCACTATTTGAGGGTGATTATTGGGTTATAAAAAAGATGTTTGACTATTCTTGTTTTATTTTTATCTTGCGTTTTCATGTTGGATTCATGACTGTAAGCATGAATCAAGCAGTAAAACTTGAGTTCACATTTTAATTCTATCCAAGGCTTGGTTTTTAAAAGGGTCAATGGGCTTACATCTACCTCATTCTAATGATTTTTCTTTTTTTGAGCTTATCATATATCGATGAAATACTTATGTTGAGTTGCTCTTGGACTGTAAGATAATCTTTTTGGATCCTTTGTAAATATACCAAAAATCGATTTTCATTTGGTTTGTAAAAACATATCCATTCCTAACCTTTGCAAAACGAGTATACCCATTACATGTCATGGGAATTAAATGCACTAGGATCATATCTTGTACTTCATTTTAGCTGGCAGGTTGAATTGGTAGGCCTCTCATTACGAGCTAAGGTCTTGTGTTATGCTCTGTACTCAAAATTTTCATTACCAAAAATGCTTGAATTTCATGACTGAAACCCTTATGCTTATGTTATGGTCGCGCTGGTGTGTTGTTAGTTTTTTTTCCTTTGTATCATCTTAGACTTGCCTCTTTTACTACTACCTCCTAAGCCCATAGTTATTTCGGGTCACCCTTGTTAAAATATATTTGAACCCTTAATGGCCCCTGTCGTCCGAATAGAGCCAAATGGCTATCAAACATTGTTTCTTTATGATGATGCAAGTGAGGATCTGAAGAGACAGGGTTGGGATATGTTTATTAAGAAGTTCCAGGGGTATAACTTGCAAGTGACCAAAGAATTCGACCTAACGTTTGATAGATACAGAGCAAAGGTTGGTGATTTGCAGTTGGAGATCACCGAAGATTTTTTGAGTGAAGCAACAGGGCTCCCTCTCACTAGTCAAATGTGGTTCAAAAATTCAAAATTGGACAAAGTACCCTGGAGTCTTTTCGTCACCTCCAGAAAGATTAGTTAGTGTGACAAAGGTATTATGGTTTCCCTGCTCAGGGTTAGATGGCATGGTTTGTTAGTAATTTTAAAACAATTTATTACCTGTGAAAGTCATTATGGCCTGGTCTTCCTTTACCATGTGAGATTTCTCATGCATTTTATAGGCTTTAGTTTGAAAGTGTCTTTTTATTTTCTAAGGAGTCTATATAAAATGTCGAAGAGATACAAGAAGTAGAACCTAGATTCTAGCCTATTTCACCATAGTTTGATTAAATTATTGTTGGTTCATCGTTTGAAAACCATGGGTGATGATTGGAATGGGTTATTATCTCAAAATTGTTTTGTTACAGTAAATCCTGTAGAAACCCCTGTGATGGATAAGCTTATGATAGAAAAACCTCTTGATTTCTCAAGTGGCAAGCCAGAGTTTTTGGATAAAAAACCTCATGAAGGGGCATTGCCCAATCAACTTTTATGTGGGAAACGGGGTATTAGTGCTGACTTTATAGAAACTCATGTGCATGAACCGATTGTCTTCCCTAACCCTACTGTAAAATCCGACAGTAAAAACCCTCGCAAACAGTAAAAAAAGAATCAAGCAATGTTAGGGTTTCGTAATAAGAGGGTTGGTCGACTCATTTCAAGGAGTCTGCATAATAGATCCAAGCCTCATATGATCTTGATAGATTCAATCGAGATCCATGAGGATTCATACTCCGAGATTGAAAGGTTTGTATCATAGGAAGATTTGAATTGTCCCAAACCGGATCCTAATCAACCATTCGATTATGTTAACAACATCTCACCATGTCTCAAAGACAACAAGGGTTTTAATGGTATTAATCTCGGTGAAAGGCTGACAACGGGTAGCATTGATGTTCTTGCACCCAATTAAACGCTTCATCGATAGGTTACTCCTTCTGTGCATTGTGAAGTCTACTTGCATTGGATTGAGCAGTATTATAAAGACATCCCCATTCTCCAAGCAAGGATCAAAGCTCTCACGACTCAAAATGAATCGTTGGCAAACGAAAAACCGTGAACTCAAGGAAAATGCATAGAGACAATGAAGTGTCTAAAAAGGACAAGCAATATTGTTATAAAAAATGTTGACAGTGTAAAGGTCGTGATAAATTCTAAGATATCGTGATCCATTTTTTTTTATTAGTTAAATGGTAAGATTGATTTTTGTTACAATCATTCTTTCTTTGTTTTTTTCTAATCAAATTGGATGAATTTGGATTTCCGTTACCAATAATAATACTGGCTATAGAATCGAGAGATTTTGTAGCCAAGTCATTTTTCATATAAAATTTATAAATTGTTAATTAATAAAATATTGAACTTCCTCTCATTTCGTTTTTTCAGGACAATGTGTATTTGATGCTGATCTTATGGGATGGAACATGCTCAACTTAGTTGATTAGCTATCTCTTTTTGTTTATTTTGTAAATAGGAGAAACCTTTCATAAATTTTGAAGATATAGTTTGATCATGAGTGGCTTTAGGCCCTCTATATTTGTAATTTTTATATCTTTTGAGATCTGACGCTATCTTAGAAGATAGGAGGTTTAGATTTCATAAACTCTTTAAATACCCTATATTTTGTAAAGGAAATCATCTTGTCCCAGGGTAGAATATGGACGAATAATTCCAAGACTTAATGAAACAACATATGGCATTTTGGCTTTAGCCTTTTGTAAATGATGTTTTCATTCATGTTTTGTTAATCCTGGTATATTAATAGGTCTGGTAACTTTAGACTCAATGATCTATTATGTTTGGGATACTTATGTTATAAATATCATCTATAATTTTCTACTCTAGATATTAACACTGTGATCATATCTTCAATTCGAATGATAGGATTTATCTTTGATTTTTAGTTGAAAGATGAAATGCAATGCATTACACTCTGATTTGTCTTGTTGTAATTATTTGCGATCATAAGATCACAGGGTTCAATTTGTGTTCCCTTCTCTGTCAATAAACCTCAGCTGCCAATACTTGTTATGAATTTATTCAAAATAGTCGTAGTCATAAAGTCTATTGCAGATTTATCTTGTAGACGTGGCAGTTGGATGTTCTTCATTCATACAAAGGCTTGGATACATCTCACAATCTAACAACAGGTTAGCTTCTTTGTGTTTCTAATTTCTGTCATTTACATATTAGTGAAACCAGAACGTTTGGTTTAGCTTTTGACTACCTGCACATCTATGTTTCATAGTTTCTTTAATTAGAGATTAGTTAGATTTATAAAGTGAAAACAAAAAATATTTGTATGTGATTTCTTTATCTTCTTCTTAAAATAAATTAGTTTTCAGATTGATTTTGTAAGTTTCGATTAAAACTTGCAATTTGTAAATGATGTACATAAGTGAGATTTGTATATTTTCTGCTTAAATACACCTACAATAGTTATATTAGAGCATATGTATATATATAATATATAGTTGTTGGCATTATTTTAGTTATTCATTTCTTTTCGTTTTCTTTTTAGGATTTTAGATTGGCTAACAGAGTCTTCAAACCCATCAGAATGAGTTACACCAAATGGCTTGGGTTATTTAGACAACCCCGGACCAGTCTCATTCTTCTAGTTGATGAACGGTCAATTTCGCCCGTCAACAAATGGTGCTAGAAGGAGCGCCTGAATACAATTGATGGAATGTGGAAGTTGTAAGACTCCTTCCCCACACACTCTCTCCCCTATAGTAACACAGAGTCACTCTGAAAACAACGTTACTTCTAAAACAACAACTACCTCGAACGAAAATCCCCAGATTCCCGTTGATCTGGTAACACCAAATCCTCAAGGGGCCGACGTGCGATAAATTGTTCGTCAATCACTCATAAGAACACATAGTGCCTTGGCCTGCATTAAATAACCTGGTGGGCCACGTAATCAACCCTTAGATTTCTTTGATATCAGAGAACAACTTGAATGCACTGGTCTACATTTAAACCCTTTAGGAGACGATACTATCAATCCTATCGAGGCACCTGTTCTTGGAGCCAGGGGATTTGGTATTCCACCTTCCCCACCTCATTCATCTCCATCGTCTTCAGGAGGAGAATATTCTGAAAAAGGAAGTTCCTCAACTGAACCATCTCAACCTTTGACACCACCTACACCCATGGAAAACCAAAACAATCCCGCCATACCTTGGCTTGATCAATATGTTGTGGCTGTACCTAGACCCCAACACCCATTACCAAAGTGCCCGGAGAAATGGTTACCTAAATTTGATCCATATTCCAAGAAATCTGTCAAGGATCACATAAATAAATTCATACTGGCCATTAGGCTCTGAAGTGTAGAGCATGAAGATGTAGTATGTAGACTCTTTCCTTATACTTTTGAGGGAAATGCCTCTACATGATATTTCACCCAAAATCCCCAGACCATTGTCTCTTGGGAAAAATTTGAAACCTGTTTCTTAGAGAAATTTGGAGAAGATAAATCTCCTGAAGTCTTAGTTATGTAACTTTCCAGCCTAAAAATGAACCCTAAGGAGAAAGTAAAATATTTTAACCAAAGGTTCCTTACGTTAAAAAACTGAATTATCGTTGATTCAATGCCTGCTGAAAGTATTTTTGTTGCATATTACACTAAATATCTACACAATAATGTAGCAATTTGGGTTAAAAGGTCTAAGAAGTCTACATTACTAGAATCTTTCAAGGAGGCAAGCCAAATCGAAAAGGATATATTAATCTTGAAAGATAATATCAATAGTGAAACTAAAATAGCCCCATCTTCTAAGAAGAAAATAGAAATCCTTACTAGGCCTTCCCAAGCCAAAAGCTAACCAGAAACTTTAGACTTAGAGAGTCTGCAAAAGGTTGTCCAAAAATTATCAAATCGAGTCATAGACTTGAAGAAATTAGCCGAAGAGGCATCCTCAAGAAAAGGAAGTTTTAAACCTCCTTTTAGAAATCCTTTTCCTCCCAATTGACCAAATATGACCACTGAAGGTCTCAATTTCGAAAGCTTACAGTACGCTTTGAAAACTATTCTGGAAGCACATGATAACTCTGCCCCTTCTGAGAGTTCTTAAGATGTAGTTGAGGGAGAAGTAGTTGAAGAAGAGGATTCATCTCCCAATATCTTCGGGCACTTTTCTGACAGTATTTTCCAAGCAAACTTTGAAACTGTCCACCCTTACAACACAATGAGATAAACACAAAGTAAACCATCTTCCGAAATGAGTAACAATGTGCCTCCAAAACAGACTAAGAAAGATGAAATAAAACAGAGTTTAGCAGCTCCAGTTTTAGAATATGACTTGATTGAAGATCTGAAAAAACTAAGAGCTAATATTTATGTTTATGAGATTTTGAAATTTCCTCTGTTTCTGCAAAAAATGCTTCAGAATATCGCAGAAAACAACAAAAACAATGATCCTAGCAGCAAGAAGACTGTAGAAATCATTTCTAAAACAACAAAAAAGATCCCTACTAAAACCACACCCGAGCTTCCTGATAAAAGGGATTCATCTGGAAAAACTGTATCAAATGTAGATAAAATTGTTTTAGGGACAACGACAAAAAATCAATAGAATTCTGATGTTAATACTAGTAAAAATGTCCCATCTTTCTTACTGACTTTTGAAAATTTCAATAGAAATGTACATAATTTCATGGTAGAATCCAGTGCATCATCAAATGTTATGCCTTTATATGTTTGCCAAAAAATTAACACAGAAGTTCAGCCTTCTAGTTTCAAAACCATTCTTCTTGATCGGACGAACGTTAAGGTAATCGGTGAACTTAAGAATGTGTTGGTTAGGATATCTTCTAATCTTAAGGTTCACCAAATTATTGGCATCATTGTTGTTGATATCCCTGAAGTCTATGGTTTGTTCTTGAGAAAGGATTGGTTCGAGCAACTGCATGGTTATTTTGCAAAAGATTGGTCTCATTTGTGGCTACCAAAAAATGGACAACCAAATAGAATTAGGATTAATCATGAACACTATCTCAAACACACCATGACGGATTTGAGTGACGCAAATGAACCATTTACTACATCCGCCAATTCATTTGAAATGGAGGGAATGAACACTTTCTTTGGTAACTTCATGACCGCGATTTCCCCCATCACAAATCATGAACAACAGTTGGGACTCATGACCTATATTCAATCACCAACTTTACCAAATGTGTCAAACACTACTGACGAAACTCATATATGGTCACTGTACTTCGACAGATCCAAATCCAAAGAAGGAGCCGATGCAGGATGTGCACTCATTGACCCCGTAGGTAATAAGACTCTCATTGCTTGTTGATTGGATTTCGAGTGCACTAACAACACCACTGAATATGAGGCACTTTTGCAAGGACTCGGGAAAGCTATAGATGTGGACGTAAGGAACTTAATGGTATTCATTGATTCGGAAATTGTGGTCAGGCAGGTAATAAATTCCATACATTGCCTATCACCACATCTGAATAGTTACCAAACTGAGGTATGGAATCTAATGAATTTTTTTTTAGCATTTAATATAAACTCCATTCCTAGATTAAATAATTTGGAGGTCTATTTATTGGCTAATGTTGCTTCTAAAATTTTTCCCACAGAGGGACTTTCTCCTAATGCATTCTTAGTTGAATTATTGTTCAGGCCTTTGATCCCAGATAACATTACCAATTGGAGGGTGTTCAACGATGACCAGAAAATCATCGACTTCTTGCATATGGAGGACACTTTCCAAGGTGCAATTATCGATGAAGGCACTCACGATGAAAAATCTCTGCAACTTCATGGTAATATCAGATCCTAGATCTCATGAATCGACGTCCGATTTGGTAAATTCTATTCCTAAATCCAGGCTAAGACTAGAAAAGTTCTATGACTTGCATGATAAATTTAGAGGGTTAGTAAATTGTAAAATGAATAGTTCTTCTCTGGTTTATGAAACAATCAACATAGGGACTAAAGAAAATCCCCAAAACATTAATTTGGGAAAAGGATGTTCCAAGAAAGAACAATTTTCTTTTATAAAATTGTTTAAAGAATTTAAAGACATTTTTTCCTGGACGTATGACGACCTGAAAACATTTGATCCTAATATCATACAACACATCATCCCCATGAAACCCCAGACTCAACCTTTTCATTAGAAGATGAGAAAGATGCACCCTAAGTTGGAACCCATTGTCAAGAAAGAACTAAATAAATTACTGAATGCAAAGATAATCTTCCCGATGAGATACACACAATGGGTGTCTAATCTAGTTCCTGTAAGGAAAAAAAGTGGCGAAATACGACTCTGTGTCGACTTTCATAACTTAAACCGAGCGTCAGACAAAGATAATTATCTTGTTCCTCCAATGGAACAGATACTTCAACAAGTTTCTGGTTCCTAAAGACTATCTTTGTTATATGGTTTTTCGGGATACAACCAAGTCCTCATGTCTTCGTCGGACCAACTCAAAACCACTTTTCGTACCCCGTGGGGTACTTATGCCTACAAAAAGATGCCTTTTGGGATTATAAATGTTGGGGCCACTTTCTAGAGAGCAATGGACATTGCTTTCGTGGTCTCCTAAATCAATCAGTAGTGGTCTATCTTGACAATGTAACCATTTTCTCAAAAAACAAGAAAGATCATCTGTCTCACCTCAAGGAAGTCCTATAATGATGCCGCAAGTATGGCATATCTATTAATCCTAAGAAATCAGTCTTTGCAGTTGAAAAAGGAAAATTACTCGGGTTCATAGTGTCTAAATATGGAATTATTATCGATCTAGAAAGAACCCAAGATATTGCTAAACTTTCCCCTCCCTCTTCTAAGAAAGCCATGCAATCATTTTTAGGCAAGATTAACTTTGTCAGAAGGTTTGTCCCAAGTTTTTCAGAAATGATAAGGCCATTGCAGAACTTAATTAAAAAGGATGTTCAGTATTGTTGAGGACCATAGGAAAATAAATCCTTTGATTCCATCAACAAAACCATAGTGGAAGCCCCTTCCTTGATGAGTCCCGATTTCTCGCAAGATTTCACTCTTTACACTTTCACCTCCAACCAATCTTATGTTGTTGTGTTAACACAAAAGAATGCCAAAAGAAATGAGATCCCTATTGCCTTCATGAGATCATCTTTTAAAGGGGCTAAACTGAATTACCCAGTTGTATATCAACAGGCTTATGCGGTTTTTAAAGAAGTGAAACACTTCTGATATTATTTGCTGAAATCTAGAACCAAAGTCATCATCCCTTATCCTGTTGTTAGAAACCTGTTAGTAGAAAAGGAATTGGTTGAAAAACGGGAAAACTGGATGACATTGTTACAAGAATATGACCTCAAAATAACCCCTGCACAACTTGTTAGAGGTCAAGGCCTATGTAAACTAGTAGTTGACTCAGTTGAAGAATAGGAAAATCAAATTAATATCTCAACTATAAATCATCGTAATGAAAATCAGATCTGTTGTACACAAGTCACTACTAATTCTTGGTATGATGACATAAAATCTTATCTAACACATAGATCCACTCCTCACTACCTTCACCCTAAAAACATAAGATCACTCGGGTTAAAATCTGCACCTTTCCAGCTCATAAATGATGTATTGTTTCGAAATAATTTCAACGGTGTTCTTATCCGTTGTTTGGAAAAAGAAGAATTAGAAAAGGTTGTTGACCAATTGAGAGGGGGGGGGGGTGAATCAGTTTTTACCGTGCTTAAACAATTATGCTTATTTTAAACTCTTTACAAAGCACCCAATGAAAATCACAATAATGAAAGGAAATAAGTGATAGCACATTCAACATCAGTCATGCATATGATAAACACAGAGATAGATATTTCTTGAGGAAACCCATAGAGGGTAAAACCCTCTTCTTCTTTATATGATAAATAATCTTTACATTCTTTACATTATCATACATATGAGCACCAACTCATAATGAGGCTGCAACCTCTATTTTGCAAGATGCTACTTGTTGAGAGCACCAACTCTCTGGTTTCTCTAGGACCAACTAGAAGGAAGCACCAAATCCCTATGTTTATCTAGCACCAACTAGAAGGAAGCACAAACTCCCCAAGTGTTCCAGCACCAACTATATGGAAGCACCAACTTCTGATCATACAGGCACCAACCTGTAAAACAGAGAATACCAATTCTCCCTTGCACCAACCTACCACCTTGGTTTCTTTGGCTGCAACCAGATGGAAGCTACAACTCCCTGCTTTCAAGAACCCACTTGAACCAATGAGGACAACCATCCTCCCTAACACCTCCATACCACCCTGAAATATAAATCTTTGTTACTAAAACTTATTACAAAGACATAAATTTCTTCAATGGATTACCAGTCTCATCGTTGTTCTGCTACATTGCGCTGCTCTATCTGCATCAGTGTCTTCTGCACACTCCTCTATGCTTTATGTCCTTCTCAATATATACACGGTATTCCATGTCCATTTACTACACCATTCCTCTGATGTGCATTTTTTCTGTTGCGTTCTCACACCTTCTTCACTTGTCTATTCCCTATCACAGCAACCCTCCTCTCTTCTTCCTTTTGCATTCTTATAATCTTTGTCCTCCTTGTGCATCCCCTCTGCTCCTTTCTCCTTTATTCTCTCCCCCCCACCAATGTCCACCACATCGGGGTCTTCACTACCACTTTCGCAATACCACCACCTCACTCCTGTGCACCACGTTGTGTTACTCTGTTCTGCATCTCCTGCTCCTTTTGAGTGCTCTGCTTGATCATCATTGTAACTCTTCATCTTCTTTGGTGGTTTCCCATGCATCCATCATCACTGGGTGTTATACTGAGATTCCTCAACTTCTTTGGCAGTTGAGACTCTTTGTATTCTCTGTCATAGATGAGCTCATCCTCTGGTAGAAACCATCAATTGTTTCTAACAATTACACTCTATAGTGCAACAATAGCCCTCCAATCTTATTCAATTTCATTTGCACTGTTGGATTGACTTCATAGACTCTGGCGTTCATTTCACCATTCCACACTTCAGCATTTCGGGATCACTATGGTGAACATTTTGTTATACTCCATGTCCCATTCCCTAAAACTCCAAAATGGAGCTTGTCTGTATTAGCTCCTATCATTTTGTTCATTTCGCATTTTGGCCTTTCACGATTTCGCATGTCGCGAAATCCTGTTGCGAGGCACCTAGTCCATGTCGCAATTTCACCTTTCGGGATTTCACAATTTTGCAATTCTTGTGATGAGATATCTTGATGCTCCATGTCGTGATCCCTGAAACTCCAAAATGGAGCTTGCCAATTTGAGCTCTTCTCTATAGCTCTTCGATCTCCAGATCAATGGTCCACGAAACGTGGTGATCGGATGGCTATCCTCTGCCCCAAGACTTCATCCTTCGGGACTTTGGGGGAGTGATGGAGTTAAAACTCCCTAAGAAAAAACTCTCGGAGTGAGGATAGTCTTGTGTCACTCAATGATGTGCCGTGACCCGAGTGGCTACCACGTGTCATTGTCTTCCACCTGTCCTTTCTGACGTGGTCTGCCACATTCACCTAATGGATCTGTCGGCTCAGATTACTTCACGATTTCGCAAATCGCAATTTCAACATTCTTGATGTGAATGTTCTTCACTTCCAAGTCTCGGTTTTTGAAAATCTGAAATGGATTCAGATCAACTTTTTGGCTTTTCTCACTTTGAAACTTCGGGATTCCTATCGTGAGAGTCCTTGACATCTCCAACTCCCGGTATCCGAACCTCTGGTATAGATTCTTTGACATTTCGCGATTTCACATTTCGTGACTTCAGGTTTCATGACTTCAGGACTCCTGTTAGTAAGAGTTCTTAACATCCCCAACTCCCGGTATTTGAAATCATGGTATCCGAAACTGTCTCTTGCTTTTGGGGTTTTGGCGTTTCACATTTCGCGATTCCGAGACTCTTGATGATGAAGAGTCTTGACTCTTCCAACTTCCGGTACCAAAAATTGTCCTCCTTCTGGGATTTTGGCGTTTCGCATTTCACGATTCTGAGACTTCTGATGATGAAGAGTCTTGACTCTTCCAACTCCCGGTAACCAAAACTCCAAAATGGAGTTATTTCCCGATATGAGAAACTCTTCATTTATGTGCCTATTTCGGGATTTTGGGATTCCAGATTTCGCAACTCTGGGACTCCTATGTTGAAGAGTCTCAACTCCTGACTTCTCAATCTCCCAGTATCCAAAACTCCAAAATGGAGTTTACACTTCTGATCTTTTCATGCAATTATTCCTGCACTGCTGGTCTTCCTTGCCTGCCTGTTTTCCATCAAATAAACAAGCACACTCTTACACTCTTCATGCACCTATTTACTATCTCTTATGAGCTTACGTTGTCCCTATTTTTCCATCACTGCATACTCTGATCTTGCCATCAATGACACGCATACCTGCCTGTAAACATGCCAAAAATCTCCCCCTTTGGCATTGATGGCAACCTTGAATGACTCCGCTAATATGTTTGGACCTCCAACTATAGCATCGGTCCAGACCACTTCTTTTCTCCCCCTTTGACATCAATGTCAAAGTAAACATGCTCCCCCTGAGCTGTTGCAATATTTTTAGGAGGTATCAGATATTCAATCAATACAAAACTCCCCCTAATAGGATGGACTCTCTTAGGTGTGAGACAGGATGACACCCAACTTCTCTCTGAGATATTCAAATGGTGTCTTGGCTAGGGGTTTAGTAAAGATGTCTGCAATTTTTTCTGTGGTTTAAATGTAATGGACCTGAACAACCTGATTGGTGACTTGCTCTCTCAGAAAATGGTATTTTATGGGAATATGCTTGGTCTTGGAGTGGAATACAGGATTCTTGGACACACTGATGGCACTAGTGTTATCACAATGAATTGGGATCGGTGCAACGTATTTTACCTCCAAGTCTGCAAGTGTCTGAATCATCCATAATAACTGAGTGCAATAGGTAGCAGCAGCAATGTATTCTGCCTCTATAGTTGATAAATAAATGGAACCTTGCTTTTTACTCAACCATGCTACTAGAGAATCTCCTAAGAAAAAAGTACCTCCACTCGTGCTTTTCCTTTCATCCATGCAGTTAGCCCAATCAGCATCTGAGTAGGCTGATAATTGAAAATTATGATTCTTAGGATACCATAGGCCATAGTTCATTTTTTCTTTCAAATATTTGAATATCCTTTTGACAGCTAGCAAATGACTCTGTTTAGGTGCAGACTGATATCTTCCTACCATTCCAACAACATGCATTATGTTTGGGTGAGATGTTGTGATATACAACAGGCTACCTATCATTGACCTATATGAACTTTAATCAACATCAGGTGAGTCATCATCCTTGCTTAATTTTCATCCAGTAACCATAGGTGTGCCCATAGGTTTAGAATATTCCATTTGAAACATTTTCAACATTTCTCTTAGATATTTTTCTTGAGAAATGAACATCCCTTCAGACCTCTAAGTAATTTGTAGACCAAGAAAAAATGACAGTTCACCTATCATAGACATTTCAAACTTAGACTCCATGGCAGAAGCAAACCATTTTACCAATGAATCCTTATTACATCTGAAGATGATGTCATCTACATAGACCAACACAATGAGCAAATCATCACCCTCTGTTTTGATATATAGATTGTTGTCAATTGTTCCTCTCTTGAACCCTTTGTCTTTGAGATACTTATCCAGTCTGTGATACCAAGCATGAAGAGCCCATTTTAACCCATATAAATCTTTCTTCAACTTGCATACTAAGTCATGGTTATCAGACAGTTTGAAACCCTCTAGTTGTTCCATATAGACTTTTGCATTTAAATCTCCATTTAGAAAAGATGACTTAACATCCATTTGATAGACTTTAAACCTTTTATGAAAAGCATAGGCAAGAAATATTCTAATAGCTTCTAACCTTGCTACGGGTGAAAATGTTTCATCAAAATCTAGTCCTTCTATCTGAGCATACCCTTTACAGACCAATATTTCTTTGTTCCTGACAACTTGTCCCTACTCATTCAATTTATTCTTAAAGATCCATTTGGAGCCAATGACATGTTTACCTTCAGGTCTATCAACCATCTCCCACATATTGTTTTTCTCAATCTGATCAAGTTCATCATTCATTGTTTTAACCCAATGGTCATCTTTGCTAGCTTCATTAAAATTCTTGGGTTCCAGTATGGATATGAAATTTATATGTGATTGTTCGGTGTTTTTCATTATTTTTCTCCTGGTTTGTACACCTTTGTCTTTTTCACCAATTATCTAACTTGTAGGATGATTCTTTTGAGTGATTATGGAGGAGGAATTTGAAGTTGTTTGCTAATTTGAGTCTATTCGAGTATCTATGTATTCATCTGATTTAGAGTCTTCATTTTCTGATTCTTGGACCTGTTCATGTTCAGCTTTAGTTGTGTCTTCTGAAGAATACTCATTACTGTACACCTCTCTTGCTGGGATTCCCTCATCAAATTTTACGTCAATACAGTCGATCATTTTATGCAACCTCTTATTATAGCATCTGTATCATTTGCTATTTGTATCATACCCTAAGAAGATACCTTCATCATCCATATCATCATATTTTCCAAGGTTCTCATCATTATTTTTTATGTAACATTTACTCCCAAAGACTTTGAAGTGTTTAATTGAAGCAAGTCTCCCATACCAAAGTTCATAAGGTGTCTTGTCACTTTGTGGTCTGAGGTGGGTTTGTTAAGAACATGGACTACTATGTGTATGGCTTCTACCTAGTAGGTTTGACCAATGTTCTTCTCATTCATCATTGACCTGGCCATTTCCTGCACTGTTCTATTTTTCCTCTCAACTACTCCATTTTGTTGTGGAGTTCTTGGGATGGTGTATTCTCTCTTGATCCCATGCTTATCATAGAATTCCTTGAAGTCACTTGACATAAAATCTCCTCCTCAGTCTGATCTTAATGCCTTTAACCTCTTTCCTATTTGTGTCTCAGTTAAAGCCTTAAATATTTTAAACTTCTCAAAAGCTTCAACTTTTTCCTTAAGAAAGGCAACCCAAGTAAGTCTGGAGTAATCATCAATAATCAGCATGAAGTAGTTTTCTTTCCTTGTGCCTTCTTGTATTGATGGTACCCATAAATCCATATGAACTAGTTGGAGTGGTTTCTCTGTTGAAGTAAAGATCTTGGACTTAAACTGTGTCCTGTTTAGCTTTCCTACCTGGCAGGGTTTACACATTGAATCTTGGGGCTTTGATATTCTTTGAAAATATTTGACTACCTCGATATTTTTGAGTTTGATTAAGTGGTCAAAGTTTAGATGTCCAAGTCTCCTATGCCATAACTAGCTTTCATCATGTTTTCTTAGATGACATTCTTATCTATTTTCTTTCAGCACATATACATTATTTTTTGTCCTTATGCCTTTGGCCACCACTTGTCCCAAGTTCACAGACTTTATCTTGTAGTCCTTGGACGTGCACACCACTTCACATTCTCTGTCACACATTTGACTTAAACTAAGAAGATTATGTTGTAGCCCATCTACAGGTAGAACATCTTGGGCTTTTCCTTTTCCATTATTTAAACTCACCATCCCTTTACCCTTTATTTTACCCGGAGCATCATTTCCAAAGGTTATGTTTCCTGATTTTCTTTCACTTAGAGATAGAAACTTACCTTTGTCTCCCGTCATATGTTTGGAGCATCCACTGTCTATATACCAAGGGTTCGTTTTTCTTTGAGCTGAAAACACTAATCCACACATGTCACTTTCTTTCTTCTTCCAAACCTTGACATTTTCAGCAGGGGAATTCAAATCTGGTTCATAGTTTCTTAATCGACAGTCATTAGATTTATGTCCATAGTTATGACATATGTAGCATTCAATATCATTGTTCAATAGGTTAAAATTATTGTTGCAGCATTGTCTACTCATTGATTGTTGATTACTTCTTGACCTCCTTAGTTGCATGTCCCTAGACTTCATTTGGCAATTTGCAATTTGTGAAGGTTTGTTACTTGGTTGTATCATTCTTTGTTGTGGCAAGTATTTATTCCTTTGAAATCTTAATTTCTCATGTCTAGCTCTTAAGGAACAATTTACAGCTTTGTAACCAACGTTAGAACAGTAGAAATTGTTATCTCCTCAAATAAATTGGTGGAGATTTTGCTTTTGAGATGATAGGTTGTGGTCCAAAATTTATTTCTAAATTTTTGTAGGTAGGTTAGAGAGTCTGTTTTCTGTAAATAACCTCAAAAAGAACTTTTGATTTGGTTTGTTCAAGCAAAAGACAAAATCTCAGGTTTCGGTGGTTTAGGCGAGCCTGAAACACGCTCATTAACCACTGAAAGCCCTCATTCCCAGTAGATAAGAGGGAAAAGAAAAAGTGTGGTTAACTACCAAAAATATTTCAACGGGAAAAATGAAAAGCTCATGATTTTACATGAGCCAGTTGTCAATTGGTGCAATGATGAAAACATAACCACCGAAATCCCATGGAGGTGCTAAGGTATGCATGTTCTTGTTGTTTCTATCCAAATATTGATATCCTGTTGTCCTTTCAACTACATTTGTCATTTCAAAATTAAGACTTGGAAAAGATATAGAAATTCATGCGTGTTTCCCGACTAACAGAAATGATTAGTCACATAGCCCCTCGAAATTTCCAGTCATGAGTACACAAATCCATTATGACCCCTATTAATCTTTGATTTGATCTCCATTCATTATCAATTTGAATTCGAGAGTTATTGAGACAGTCTTGAGCCCATGATTTCATCAAGAAAACGCATATCCAGAGATCGTAATCCTGTTTCTTGTGGTGATCACCTAGCGCAGTTAGAGTTCAACAAATTGCTATCAATCCAATAGTCATACCAATCAAGCCAGGTCGAGTCATCAGGTAGTTCAAAGCGCATAGTCTTTCAATTTAAATGTATATCTCACCGAAACTCAAAATTTTCGGCATGTTTTCAGTCAGTCTATTGCCTAAACCCAGTTAGTGATTGAGATTTGTGATCTGAACTCTGTGTCACCCTGTCCCATTTTCTTTTCTATGTGTCATACTCTCTATCATCCTAAATCATAGAGTTTTTGTCTCCCTAGCACAAAGTCTTTCCTTAATCCCAGGTATAGTCAACATTTACTAATGCCGAAAGCAGGGCCAGTTCTAAGGGATAAATTGGATGGATTTTGGTACCTTGAGGCGCACCCTGAGGTGGTCGAGTTCTTCAAGAAGAATGGAGTCTATACGTATTGTAAAAAACTGGCAGATTTTCATCAACAGGTGTCTGAGACTTTTTCTAGCTCGTATGATGGAAGAACAACAGCAGTGGGAAAGGAGCAGTTTGTGGTTGATGAGGCAGCCATAGATGAGTTCAATGGTCTTCCTAGAATAGGTGATTGTTGGTTCAAATCAATTGTACCTTCAAACATTGAATTTAGGTCCTACCTATAGCCTCTGCACAAAGATCTTACATGGAAAAAAGACATACCAATGTCTTATCAGTAACCTAAATGACAATATCTCCTGAAGGAAATCTTTGTCTATATCACCTGTGAAGGTAGATATAACAAAGTCATGTTCTACCACTTCAAACTTTTAAATCACTGCACAGGGAGATCTCCCATCAATTTACCATTTTACTTGCACAAAGCCCTCACGAAAATGGCTAGACAGGTTAAGGCCAAGCCCACTAAGGTGGCAAGTAGATTGTCTCATCAAGGACTCATTACTCTCATTGTCAAAGAGTCATTGAAGAAAAGGCAGGTAGATTGGAACTAATTCCTCTTCTGGAATGAATTCCAGACTGACTGGCAACAACAGGAGAAGGGTAAAAAGGTTGCCACTAAGAAGACCATTACTCCTAAAAGAAGTCATATAAAATGGAAGGGTATCTCACCACCAAGAGATCCGATAGAATCATCCTCTGTTAAAAAGAAAAGAACCAAAAGAAAGTTATAGTTTGAGGGTGAACAGTCCAAGGACCCTACTGAAGGAAGTAACCCTTTAAACCTACCCTATAGTGATTCAGAGCCAAAACAAGAGTTAGAAGAGACACAAGGTAATGTGCAGGTTGGACAAGTTGCAGACGATTGTTCCAACTTACCCTCACCAACTCCCCCAGAGGCACACAGTCCACCATTGGCAAAAGACTCTTCAAGTAATCCTAAAGCATCTAGGGCACGGAAAATCAATAAACTCCTACAACAAGTCTATGAAATGGAAGTCTTGGAAAGAGTTATTAAAAAGGAAAATACAGACTTGATTGAAAGAAATGCAGATCTTTTCAAAATAAACCAAAGCCTCAAAGAAAAGCATGATAAGATCAAAGATAGGAACAAGGCATTGATAAGGGAGAACATGAAGATGTACAGGCAACTTAGAATTCTAAGGCTGAAATTAAAAGATTCTCAATCGCCAACATGGGAGAAAATAGGTTTGGAGACTCTAGCCAACTTAGCTACAACCATGGTAGATATACCATAGTCTTTCACACAGCAAGTTGAATTTTGCAGATCTGCACGAACAAGAGTTGCATCGTCCAAAAGACCTTGAACATTCAGCAAAGAATCAAGGTAAGCATTCTTGCAAATTTTGAAGTTTTATCAAAGATAAAGTTTCGATGGTGTAAGTGAACAGGACGACTGTTCATTAACCACTGAAAGCAGAGCTTTCGGTAGTTAATCCACTCAGGAGTCTTCTAGGTTAACCACCGAAAGCCTGTCACTGCCAGAATGACCAAATTTTTGCCCAGATCAAGATTTTTTGAGTTGGAATGGTTTGAAACCTCTTCGAATGGATATTTGTTGAATTGTCAAGTCAGATCCAATAGCCATTTTTGATGGATAAGGGAAAGAAGAGGTGTTCCAATCATTGTTGGTACCTTTTACAAAGGCAGAAAATCAGGATTTTTGCCCACCTCAACAAATTCGAATTTGTATCTCTTGAAGGAGTCATCACTCAGCCTTGGAAGGCTATTCTTCACTGCACCATGACTCTACAAGAGATGAAGACCATGAAATGTGGGATTGACCTCATTTCGAGGATCATTCCATATCTTTTGCAAACTGAATTTTGACTTTCTATCTTTAGTATATCTGATCCATGCTTTTAGGATCTCAAAACTACATTGTAAATCTATAAAGTTAAAGGTAGAAGATGAACTAAGGGTTCAATTTTGAGTTCTATATGCCATTGTTTTGTATGAAAGACACTGTCTTTAATATATCAGCCAGCAAGCTTCTTTCATTTGTTACTGTCAGACCTTCTTTAATCTTTGTCTATGCTTATGAGTGGAATTAGTTCTTTTGTCTTTGTTTAATGATCCTATGGTAACTGTCATCTTACTTTTGATTGTTAGGAAAGAATCACAAGCATCCTTGGCTAGTTTTTTGACCCATCATATATATGGTTTTATTTATGCTTTGGTTAATTGATTAGTTTTCTTATCCATCTGTTATACAAACCTATCTAACAATAGCTCTTGAAGGCCTTGTGTTGCATGATTATAGTCAAGACTATATTGAGAATACAACCCAGAGTTTAAGATATTCATCTTGATCCAAAGCCCCCACCTATTATTGAGAAAATAGTTTCCAAAAAGATTGTGTTACCAGGCATCTCTGACTTACAGCCTAGGAGAGTTTCGTGGAGTGATAACAGAAAAAATAGCTATAGAAAAGTTCTTTGTATGTGAAAGATGGTTGTCCTCTTTGAGAAAATCAATTTCTTCCATGTTGATGACTTCTTTCAGTAGGGAGCACATTATTTCTTTGTTCTACAAATTCAGTCCTAGCACCTTTTTCTTTACTCGTCCTGAGCGGTTGATTGTCTTCCTTTGTCTCTACAGGTTTGTTGTTGTCATTGGTTGTAGATTTGACAAACTTGATGGGTTCTTCATTTCTTGGCTTACCACTACTTGATCCCTCTTCATAACCCAAACCATTTTTCAGCTTTGGATTCCTTTGCTGATTCAGAATGGTGGCTAATCCTTCTAAGGCTTTGGTACTTGTCAGATTCTGATTATACAAGGCTTGAAACTTCTCCATATCTTTCCTAGTTTTTACTACTTCTTGTTCTAAGGCTTCACATCTTGCCTTCTTTTCTGATAACTGTCGTTTCAGAATGTCTTCAATTTTCTTTGCCTCTTCTAATTCCACTTTTAGTAGGGAAAGGTATTCATCAGGTTCTTTACTGTCTTTCTCGAACTGTATTAGCAATTATCTTTACTTTTTGTTCTTAATTCTTAGTCTGTCAATCTCTTCCAGTGCACTGATCAGTTCTCCTTCCATGTCAACCACAACTTCTTAGCATCACTTCCTGTGATGTTATTATCATAATCCTCTTTGGCCATAAGTATGAAGTCATTTAGTTTATCTTCAATAGAGGAGTCATTGTCTTCATCATCTGAAGGATCATCATCATTGTTTACACAAAGACTTTTCTTCTTAAAGTTATTCTCTTTAAATAAATTTATGTGTTTGTACTTCTCCTCATCATCACATGTTTGAACCTTTCCTTTGTGGGGACATTTATTTGAAAAATGACCTATCCTACCACAGTTGAAACATTTGAAAGGCATTTTACCTTTGTATTTCCATGATCCCTTCTTCAGTCTCTTCACAATTTTTTCTTCAATTTCATCGGGCTCAGAATCCTCATTCTTGTCTACTTTAAATGATGCCTCTCTGGAGGTGGGTTTATCTTTAACTATTCTCATTTCATATGCAGTTAATGTTCCTAGAAGTTGATCAAACTCCAAGGTTTTTAGATTATTAAGTTCTTCTATAGCAGAGACCTTCAGTTTGAACCTATCTAGGAGAGATCTCAAGATTTTATGAACTAAAGAAGGTTCCTAAATTGTTTCACCAAGTTTTTTCATTGCATTTACCATTTATTCTACTCTCAGAAAGTATTTTCCAATGGTTTCATCTTCCTTCATCTTCAGTTGTTCAAACTGTATTCTATAGTTTTGAAGCTTGGCATCCTTTACCTTCTCATTAACTTCGTAACTGCTAATGAGTTTGTCCCACATTTCTTTGGTAGTTCCTAGGTGCATAACTTTTATGAATTCTGCTTCTGCAAGCCCACTCAAGATAGCATTCATAGCCTTAGCATTGAAGCTAAATTCTATCTTGTCATCCTTATTAGCTAGTACAACTGGATTTACATAACCAATATCTACCACATCCCAGACATCTGCTCCTAATGCCATTATGTAGGTTCTCATTCTCACGTTCCAAAAGGCAAAGTTTGTTCCATTGAACATAGGACCTTATTGGTTGAATTTCCTTCATGGATAAACACAAAGACAGATATTTCTTGAGGAAGCCCATAGAGGGTAAAAACCTCTTCTTCTTTATATGATAAATAATCTTTACATTCTTTACATTATCATACATATGAGCACCAACTCATAATGAGGTTGCAACCTCTGTTTTGCAAGTTGCTAGATGCTGAGAGCACAAACTCTCTGGTTTCTCTAGAACCAACTAGAAGGAAGCACCAACTCCCCAAGTGTTCCAGAACCAACTAGATGGAAGAACCAAATTCCGATCATACAGGCACCAACCTGTAAAACAGAGAACAATAGTTCTCCCTTACACCACCCTGCCACCCTGGTTTCTCTGGATGCAACTAGATGGAAGCTACAACTCCCTGCTTTCAAGCACCCACTTGAACCAGTGAGGACAACCGTCCTCCTTAACATCTCCCTACCACCCTGAAATATAAATCTTTGTTACTAAAACTTATTATAGAGACATAAATTTCTTCAATGGCTTACCAGTCTCATCATTGTTCTGCTACATTGCGCTGCTCTGTTTGCATCAGTGTCTTCTGCACACTCCTTTGTGCTTTATGTCCTTCTCAATCTATGCATTGTATGCTATTTCCATTTACTGCACCATTCCTTTGTTGTGCATTTCTTCTGCTGCGTTCTCACACCTTCTTCACTTGTCTATTCCCTATCATAGCAACCCTCCTCTTTTCTTCCTTTTTCATTCTTATAATATCTATTCTCCTTGTGCGTACAATTTGCTCCTTTCTCCTGCATGCTCTTCCCCTCGCCAATGTCCACCACATTGGGGTCTTCACTACCACTTTCACAATACCACTGCCTCACTTATGTGCGCCACGTTGTGTTACTCTGTTCTGCCTCTCCTGCTCCTTTTGAGTGCTCTGACTAATCATCATGGTAACTCTTTAGCTTCTTTGGTGGCTTCCCATGCATCCATCATCACTGGGTGTTATACTGAGATTCCTCAGCTTCTCTGGCAGTTGAGACTCTTTGTCTTCTCTGTCATAGACGAGCTCATCCTCTGGAAGAAACCATCAGTTGTTTCTAACAGTTACACTCTAGAGTGCAACTGTAGCCCTCTGATCTTATTCAATTTCATCTGCACCGTTGGATTGACTTCATAGACTCTGGCGTTCATTTCACCATTCCGCACTTCGACATTTTTGGATTACTGTGCTGAAAATTTAGTTATAATCCATGTCCCATTCCCCGAAACTCCGAAATGGAGCTTGTCTGTATTAGCTCCTATCATTTTGGTCATTTCGCATTTAAACCTTTCACAATTTTGCATGTCATGAAATCCTGTTGCGAGGCACCCAGTCCATGTCACAATTTCACCTTTCGAGATTTCGTGATTTCACAATTCTTGTGATGAGATATCTTGATGCTCCATGTCACAATCCCCGAAACTATGAAATGAAGCTTGCTGATTTGAGCTCTTCTCTACATCTCTTCGATCTCCAGATCAATGGTCCACGAAACCTGGTGACTGGACGACTATCCTCTGCCCTAGGACTTCATCGTTCGGGACTTTGGGGGAGTGATGGAGTTAAAACTCCCTAAGAAAAAACTCCCTAAGTGAGGTCAGTCTTGCGTCACTCAATGACGTGTTGTGACCCATGTGGCTGCCATGTGTCAATGTCTTCCACATGTCCTTTCTGACATGGTCTGCTACATTCACCTCCTAGATCTGTCATCCCATATTACTTCTCGATTTCACATATCGCGATTTTGGCATTCTTGATGTGAATGTTCTTCACTTCCAAGTTCCGGTTTGCGAAACTTTGAAATGGAGTCAGATCAATTTTTTGTCTTTTCACACTTCATAACTTTGGGATTCCTATCGTGAGAGTCCTTGACATCTCCAAATCCCAATATCCAAACCTCCGGTATGGAGTCTTTGACATTTCATGATTTTGCATTTCGTGACTTTGGGTTTCGTGACTTCAAGACTCCTGTTAGTAAGAGTTCTTGACATCCCCAACTCCTGGTATCTGAAATCATGACATCCGAAGTTGTCTCTTTCTTTCAATATTTCGGTGTTTCACATTTCACGATTTCGGGACTCTTGATGATGAAGAGTCTTGACTCTTCAAACTCCTGGTACCTGAAATTTTCCTCCTTCTTCTGGGATTTCGGCGTTTCACATTTCATGATTTCGGGACTCCTGATGATGAAGAGTCTTGACTCTTCCAACTCCCGGTAACCGAAACTCCGAAATGGAGTTATTTCTTGATCTGCGAAACTCTTTATTTATGTGCCTATTTCGGGATTTCAGGATTCCAGATTTCGCAACTCCGGGACTCCTATGTTTAAGAGTCTCAACTCTTGACTTATCAATATCCCGGTATCTAAAACTCCGAAATGGATTTTACGCTTCTGATCTTTTCATGCAATTATTCCTGCACTGTTGGTCTTCCTTGCCTGCCTATTTTCCATCAAATAAACAAGCACACTCTTGCACTCTTCGTGCACCTCTGCACTATCTCTTCTGAGCTTACATTGTCCCTATTTTTCCATTGTTGCATACTCTGATCTTTCCATCAATGACAAGCATACTTTCTGTTGTTTGGAAAAACACCCTACGGACTAGAAAAATAGAGTTCAGACTTTGCATGCAGATTTGACCGAATAGAAACTACCTTCTACCTACATCCATAGATTTAAATCCCTTTTCCTCAGTAAATGCATGGAAAGGATCACCTACCTTATTATCGACATTCGATGTTGATCCTCCGTTGTGCTTGATTACTTGTTTGCGCTGCTCCTTCCAAAGATGACCTGCACTTAAGACAAATAACAACTATGCATGCATGCTACTTCTATACTCAAGGGTTAGAAATCAAACGTAAACCAATCAAACTATAGACAGTTCATGAATTGGGATGGGAAAAGAATTCTTTTTATTACATAAAGTGAGTCAACATACAAAATCTGAGACCGGCCACCGCTCCTTGAACCCGATCCTGGGCTCCTCTTCTTCTGTCCTTCAACTGCTTTGCGTTAAATCGCCTTTGGCATGAGGAAAGGCTAAAGGGTTGGGACAATGGAATACGTAAATGGGCAGAGTTTCTTCGCTATATTTTTTCCTCTTCAAATGGTACCCCTACCCCTTCTTTTATAGGCTAGAAGGAGCTAGGGTTTTAGACAAACCCTCGACCATGCATGGTCGGGAGTTCCAGTTAACTCCCCCATAGATTTTTGTTTCGTCGGTAACTTTCCTTTTTTCATGCTTTTGTAGGTACACATGGGTTGTTGTGAGCCAACCAGCGTGTACACACGTGCAGTAATGGGTTAGGGTGCATGGGCATTTACAAAAGAGGATTTTCAAAGAGTTTTTCAGCAGAGTTTTGGCAAAGAAGGGAAATGAGTTGGCCTGATGCCAGGTAAGCATATGTGGTGCAATTTAGGGTTATAACAGATGCCCCCTAATGTGTGAGGTCAGAAGAGCATCTGATGGATGAAATACATTACCAATCTTTACTGATGTGCCGAACGAGTGAGCCCAAGGATCAGGAACCAGGAGGTGCCATCTGCAAAATAACGAATGTCTCACCGAGGTGGGCATACCCATGCTCAGGATAAAATAGAACCATGGCTACCAATCAAATACATTTTAGATCCATGTTAAATAACTATAAAGAGTAGCTGCGAACAATACACAATGGAGCTACATCTTGAAATCAGAAAGATATACATGTAGAGTATCCATCTTCCAGAAGTTGATTCGGCCTGACGACTAGAGATGAGATCTTCAAAGCTCGAGCAACAATTTCAAAATCTTCAAAACTTGAGTAGGAGTGTAGTATGAGTGTATGACTACACTACCAAGAGGTCTTCAACGGTTCTTCGGTCATTGACATGATAATCTTGATGATCAGACAGAAGGCTTCAATGATTCCAAACAAGGACTTGATTGGGTGTTCGGGATGGTCGGGTATGCAGACAAGAGACATTTTGCAGAGGGGCTGAATCAGGCTTAGTTACAAACTTCCCTTGGACAATAGCATGACAAGTGATGCGACTCAGGCAGCATATATGTTACTCATAAGTCTACGAAGCAGGAGGCAACACAAACTCTCCATATGTTTGGAAGAATAACCAAACGGTGGAGGACACAACTCTTATATAGCGAGAAAAGATTCCTAAGGTCATACTACATCCCATAGTCTGATGAACAAATGGATAGATGTGCTTTATCCAAGGGCGACTCATTATGCTGCCAATAAAGAAAATACTTTTCCCATCCTGTTTTTGGGGTATATTTGATTTTTTTGTTCTTTTCAATAATTTTGGAAAAAGAATAAAGGAATATTATGTTACAATGGAGGAACGAGTATTGCAAACATACAATCTCAAGACACAAGGACAAGACTGATGTTCTGGTAAAATGATACTCGGGAAAAATCCTCCGGTGGCCAAAGGTGTTAAGATGCAGAAGAAAGCTGTCACAAGGTTGGTGGATAAGGTATGCAAATGCGGTTAATAAAACACACAATGGTAACATCCTTCAATGTAAGTTTAACGAGCCCAAAGAAGGTAAACTCGGTGGTTTTTCATATTTAGAGAGTCTACAAAAACATAAAAGGAGACTCCATTGGGGTACCTTTTTTGGAATATAGTCTAGTCGATTCGAAAAAGGGATAAACTAGCACCAATTAGACGTCGATTCAAAACAATTTTAACGAGTGTGACAAGGACACGATCGCTCGACTATTTTTTCACTTTTAAGGAGTCTGAAAAAAGCTTAACTATGGACTCCATCAGGAATATTCTTCTGGACCAATTTAATGAGTGTGAAAGAATAAGGTCACTTGTCAATCTTTTCAATTTTAGGGAGTCTGAAAAGAGCTTAACTATGGACACCGTGGGGGTTTCTTTTTCGTAAGTTTAGTCCCTTGGGCCCGAAAAAGGGATAAAATTATACCTGAGATTACTCTTCTAAAGAACGGAAATTCGATAGAGTATACCTTTGTTCGTATAGTTGATCGTCCGGACCAAAAAAGGGGTAAACTAGGCCAGACAGATGTGACTTCAAATTTTAGTTTAAAGAGCGTGAAAGTCCACAAGATCGCTCGACAATATTTTCATCTTTAGAGGGTCTGAAAAGGGCTTAAAAGGAGAACCATTTATGTTTTGGGAGTCATGAAGGTGAGACAAAGAGCAAGGAGGAATCATGCAAGTAAGTCTCTGTTACACATTATTTTCATCATCCTTATGACCATTAATGATGTAAACATTTCTATTGCCTTCAGAGGGGTCAGTGGCCCGAGTTCCTAAAGAGAGAAGGGAGAAGAACTTTTCCTGAGAAAAGAAGTTGCATTTTCCCTTGTAAAAGCCCTTTAAAAAATGAAGTTCGCAGGTTGCTATATAGGCAAGGTGCAAGAATGCTTGATTCTCGCAGGTTTCACCATAGCTAGGGTGCAAGATGTTCGCATGTTGCTCTATAGGTAGGGTGCGAGAATGCCTACACGTGGGAAAAACAAGCATTTTCTCGAATCTTCTAGAAGGAGAAACTTCTATGGTGAGGTGGCATCCTAATGGTTTGGATCTTACTCACTTTCATGATTTAGTGGGATCATCCTAACCTCCTCACCTTATCCTCTTCAACTTATAAAAGGAGAGGAGTTCTCATGGAGAGAGTTAGTTCTTGAGCTTTGTTAGCTTTTTGGCTTGGGATTGTTAGCTTGGTTAGAGTGGCTTTGAGATTTTCTTTGTTAAGGTAGATTGTGAGTAGCTATCTGATTCATAGTCTAAGAATCCTTGAAGCAAGATTCATTGGAGAATTGGTGACAGAATTGTGTGAAGGACTTAGCTTGAACAGTAGCTTGGAGACTCTAGCAAGTCTATCAAGAGGATTTGATCTTCTTCATACAAGGATTGAGCAAGTGTGTGTGTGTTGGAGCCAAGAGCCATCGAAAGGAAGCTTGCGACATCAAGGTGATCAGGTTGTAATATTTACTTTCAATCAATATCATATAGTGGCATGTCCCTTTCCCATAAAGTTATTCTCACTTTATTGTGTAATTCCTTGATCATACACATAAGTTAACCGTTGAATATATTTTTTTATCTTCACTTTGGTTGGTTTGTGTTGTCTTGGTCTTGATCTCACGAGAGCACCAGAGTGAAGCGGGAGCAACAGAGACCATAGGAAGAAATATAAAGGTACGTTACTTGTTCCTTCCTACTATCTAATTCAATGGTCAAAACTTAGGGAAAGAGTCATGTCCTCTCCTATTTTGTTCTAGATCTAGGTGGATCTAGGGAGATCTGTTAGTGTCCGCACCTACCGATTAGTCTGATAACAAAATTGGCGACTCCACTGGGGAGCGGATCATTTCCTAGTTAGTCTAGTTTCCCTTGCTTTGATTGCTTGTTGTTTGGTATCTGAGTCTGTGGGAGATCCATCCAGACTCTCTGGATCTGAAATTTCATTCAAATTTAGTCCTTTTTCAAATTTTTGCTTTTTTACAGGCATTCTCGCACTGTACCCTTTAGTGGCCTACACGAAACACCTGAGTTCGCACCCTGGTGTTAAGTCCAGTGTGAACCCCTCACAGTCAACCTTTGTTCAACCTACGATAATCTTTGATTCTCGCATTGTAATACACTACCAGCCTATGAACTTGTTTGTAAAATGTTTTAGATTGGGTCTTGTCATTTTTTGATGCCCAGTTTTGCTTTGAACAACTGGATTGAACTTTTGGAGCCTATATTGATCTGTTTACAGTCTTCCTGACATTCTTTGAGTTGCTTTTATCCATCTTTTCTTTGTTTAGTTTTGAAGTATTAGTCTCTTGCTTTGAGTATCTTTCAATTACAAAGCATCTGTTTTCTTTAGAATTGTTTAGGGAAAGATCAAATTTCTTCTAAATAGTTCACTTTAAAAGAGAACTTTTAGTTTGGGTTTCTTTGTTTTAGGAAAGTTCATTATTGCTTTTAGTGAAATTTTTGAAACAAAAATATTTAATTTCTTGCTTTACATTAGATTGGGGGAATCCTTGCATTTCAAGTAGCAAAATTGCATAATTCTTAGCGTTTTTTTTTATCTTGGGGCCATGAATCGTGCATTGGTGTTCAGTACCTTTTTCTCATTTCTTGTGAATCTTGATATTGATGAGTTTAATATATTTTGGGACATTGTGCATATGGGAATGATAAATGTTCTCTCCTTCTCATAGCATATCTTTCATTGAAATGAAAAGATTGCATTTTCATATCTTTGCATAATTTTTGAGTCGGTCAAAACACCATATTGTTCACGCCATTTTCCTCTTGAGTAACAACAACCATAAAATAAAGAACTTATAAAAACTGATTAGATATTTTTTATCTTTTCTGGTAGCAAACCTACATTAGATTAATTGTAGGGATTTGGAATAGGTGTGAAAGATAACTTTCCAAAGTTGCAAACAAACATAGAATCTTGAGTTAGGGAGCAGTTAAATCCGCTTATTACATTTTGTCCTGGGAAGCCCTTCTAACACAAGGGTCAAGCATGAGGTTGCATTGAGACTAGCAGCATTACTCACCCTACTTTGTTCGTCTTGGTGTAGAGATTACGTGTATTATGGGGGTTGCTTGAGAGGTATACCCACAATGATGCGTGGAAGCCTTTCAAGTTGATTTCGGGCTATATACCCTGCCCTTGCGCGTGGATCAGACTGTCGACTATTTCCCCAGGCATCCCTATAGTGATTAGTAACCTTAGTGGCCTATCTCTCTAGGTTCTTTACATGAGGTGACTGTGGAGAGGCAAGTCTTCACGGTACCTAGAATCGATGTTGGCCAAACTCACTCAGGCTCCTTGGAGGGTATACCCACGATTATGTGTGGGAGCTTGCACCAGTGTGTAAGTCCATTAAGCAGGTCGTCAACGTAACTTTTCCACCCGCTCTATCTCAAACCCTTCTTACATTGTTCCCACGACATTGGATTTCATCACCAACTAGTGCGTTCATTGTGAGAAGGTTTTGTTTGTTTGCTTGCTTCCTAGACTTTTAGCATGTGTTGTTTGTTTTCCCTAGAAAACTCTAGATTGGATTTATTTACTGGCATCAGTTCCTAGAATGACCAATGAAGGAACCCCTACTCTAGGGGAACCTTTTGTTTTTCCTTCTTATGGAAACATTGGTCCTCCTCACATCTCTATTTTGAGCCTTCCAGGTCTCACTATTGGATTACCGGTATGGTTGTTTTCCACTCAGGTAATCTCGAATGAAGTTAGTGCTTCAGTCACAAGCACTTCCACCAAGAGCATCAACCTCATGTTGATCCTTCACCTTCTTCACCAGTAAGGTCTTCTTCGCCCTCTTCGCTTGCAATGTCGCCTTCCATTTCATCTTCTTCGTCGGGTGAAAGTTCTGAATCTAGTAACCCAGTGAATAAGAAGAATAAGAAAAGGAAGAAGAAGAAGAAGAAAATTAAGCAAGGATCCAAACTTCTGACAGCTATCAAACATGTTGGAAAACAACCAGTTACTATTAATCTTGCTGGGAGTGTTGATGATGTCAAGATCACCCAAACAACCTGTAAGACCAAGTACCCTTGCAGGCTTTGTAAGGGTAGATATCTTCTTAAGGATTGCCCTGGTCTATCCAAGGTTATAGAAGTATGGTCTACACACCCTGACCAACCCATGTCATCGGCCTCTGAACAACATACTGATGACCTCCCATAAACTAGTCATGATACAGTTGGGAAGAAGAAAAGTAGAGTCAAGTTCCCGTGTATGTTATGCAAAGGGAGTCATCTAACTCATCTTTTCCCTCATATGGACAAAGCCTCGAAATTACTGGAAGACATGACTTTTTCACAGCCTCAACTCCTAGCCGCTTATCGCAACCTTTCTCTCAACCCACCTGTAGTTGATGGAATGATCACTTCGGTCCCTTCACCGGTCAATCAGGTTGATCATGTCGTCAATCTGGTCACGTCCTTAGTTGAACCAGTTGACAAAGTGGTTGATCCGATACCATCCTTGGTCAATCTCATTCTCCCCTCAGAGAGTGAAACTAAAGAGGTCGATCCGATCCCATCTTCGTTCGATCCCACTCTCCCATTAGAGAGTGTCACCCAAGTGGTCGATCCGTTTACACCTGTCGACCCCATTCGCCTCCTGGAGAATGAAACCCAAGTGGTCGATCTGATCTCTCCATCGGTCCATCCTACTCTACCGCTAGAGAGTAAACCCAATATTGCCCATGTTTTTCTCATTGATACAGAATCTACCATGCCGGGGGCTATTCCTCCTTCTCCCGTGAAACCCCCTCCAAGTAATGAGGCCATCTATTTTGATTGGGGTGTGCTAACTAAACCTCGTCTTCCATCTTACATTCCTTTCCATATTACACTATAGGTTTTTGGTTGAGACGTTCCTCAGACACTGATAGAGGAAGGTTCATCTATTAGTATTTTGTCCTCTATTGCTTGGAAAGATTTGGGTTATCCTCCACTTGCACTGGTTACACAGAATCTGTTAGATTTTAACAGAAGAACCAGTCAAACTTTAGGGACCCTTCCTCAGTTTCCTATAACTTTGGGAGGGAAAACTGTCTTTATTGATGTCATGGTAGTCCAAGACCCCTTGGATTTCTCTTTACTCTTTGGGCGAGATTATGTCTAGGCCATGAAAGCTATTGTGTCTACTCTTTTTCATGTGATATATTTCCCTCATGATGGATGGGTTGTGACTGTTGATCAACTTTCATTCATTGACCCCACCTGGATTTCCTCCCTGAATGGTTCTTATAAGCAGATGGTATCACCCCCGCCACAGGTCAATTATGTGGCGTTGTTGCCCATGGATTAAACTTCTGATGACTTAGATCTAGTAGTTGACATGGTGATCTCTTCGATAGGGTTGTTGGAACCTGATCTCTTTACTCCTGTCGCGACCCTCGACGTGGTTTCCTTCCAGAGTGTATTTCTTCCTTCCAGTGAAGTCCTCTTGGAATCCATGATCGAGTTTTGTCCCTTGACATGGTGTCATTCTGGAGCATTGTCCTCTTGGAATCCATGATCAAGAAGAGAGACTCGAGGATATTTTTTCATGTCTCTGAGGCAACCTCGTTAAAAAATGAAACAAAGGTCTATGAGCATGATTTTCTGATTTCAAGCTCGTTAAAAAATGAAACCAGACTTGAGCATAGTTTTCTAATTTCAATCTCGTTAAAAGATGAAACCACTCGAGGATATTTTTTTGCGTCTCTATAGCAACCTCGTTAAAAAATGAAACAGAGGTTCCGAGGATAGTTTTTGTGTCTCTGAGGCAACCTCGTTAAAAAATGAAATAGAGGTTACGAGCATAGTTATTGTTTCTGTGTCAAGCTCATTAAAAAATGAAATAGTTTTCCCCCTCTCTGTTTGAGTCAAGTCCTTCATCTAGTATTTGAAGCTTCATTTCATTCTCCTTTGCAATTGGATGAAATGAAGCTTGGGGGGCAATACTTCCAACCTCTGGACTTCATGGTGAAGTAGAGCCACTAGCTTCTTAAGCTGGGGGCTAAGTACCAACCATGCATTGGGAAGTTGCAAGAATAGTTTTCTATGGTTCAAGCCTGTGTAAAAATGAAACCACCTACCTCAAGCATAGTTTCCTATGGTTCAAGCTTGTGTAAAAATGAAACTAGGTCCAAGCATAGTTTTGTTTAGTTTTTAATCTTGTGTAAAAATTAAAATCTATTCCAAGCATAGTTTTGTTTTGTTTTAAAGCTTGTGTAAAAATGAAAACAATCCCGAGCTTAGTCTTTGTTCTTTCTCATGCTCGTAAATACATGAGAATAAGTTACCGAGCTTAGTCTTTGTTCTTTCTCATGCTCATAAATACATGAGAATGCAATCGAGTATACTTTTATCACTTTTTCAGACTCGTAAAGGTCATACGAAAAAGGAACCCCCTGGAGTTCTCTTTAAGCTCTTTTTAGACTCTCTAAACATGAAAAGATTGTCGAGCGACCTTGCTATTTTCACGCTCGTTAAAGTATTTGAAGAAAGCGTATGTTGGGCGATAATTTATCTCTTTTTCGGTCTCATCAGACTATTTTACGAAAAAGGAACTGAGAGAGTTCTCTTTTAAGTGTTTTTCCAAACTCTATAATCATGAAAAACCTTCGAGTTTTCTATCTTTGGACTCATTAAACAAACATTGAAAGACCCATAATGGGACCAAACCACTCCTTCCTAGGATTCGTTAAACATACTTTGAGGGACTCATCCGAAGGATGAGCTTACATTACAAGCATATGTTATCCTCCTCAAGCTTGCATAAAAATAAAGAGGTACTTGCCAGAAATGGTGGGGGAAAAATTTGGAAAGAATTGTGTCTAAACCTGTATTCCATGGAAGAGTAATTTTTGAACATGACACCCTTTCACTCGCCTTGTGTCTAGGTTGGAAAATCCACTTGTCTCTTGATCATACTCCTATAAGATTACAAATTGGTCTGTGATCCCTATTGTTGAGTCAGTGTTTCCAATACAGTTGTTGTGTCGTCAATATGTTGAAGAGAAGTTCAACCCGAAAAGCCTTCTATTGCGTCGACCATTTTTGCAGTCTTTAATCCTTCTATTGCATCGGCCATCCCTGAGTTAGTCCTGAATCACTTGTTACTCTGATCTACATCAAATTGTGTCACTTGTTTCATGTCATTGATGTGGGATACATTAAGGCCCTCCTCTGATGATCCTTTTCCTGTCGACTTCAACTCATTATCCAGGAATTATGCTTAGAAACTAATTGGTACCTTGGAACTTGCATGCCTCAATGGCAGGTTTCCTCGCTTTTGACAGTGGGTTTTCATTATTGACCCCTGATCGAGAGATTCCACCGAGTGTTCAACTTCAGCTCATTTATTCACATTCCTTGGATTGTACTAGTGTACCTTGGGATTCATTGACATTAATGGTGATTTCCCTCACACTTGTTAACAGTATACACTAATGACCGGTAATCAAGTGGTTTCTACCATGTTTGACTTCAACACATGTATTTGCATGGTCAGATTTGTACTATAGAGTGGTGGAGATGAAGACCCTTGATATTTTCTAATAGATCCAGGTTGCGTTGGAGTATATTCAGTGTACTATTGCATAGATCCACAGTGTATTTTTGGTGGCTATGTTCAAATTTGAGTCATATTGGCATGGATCCAAAGTGTATGTTTGGTGGCCATGACCTGTCTTACTTGACATGGATCTTTGCATGTCGGCATTTATGCTTTGAGTCATTTGTATTCTGAGTATGTGAATGCCTACCTCAGTGATGATATATTATTGTAATGTATTTCCTTGTTTGTTGGTAGGTTTCCGACCGACTGTTCCTTATTCCCTACACACACTCGACAAAGTATTTCATCTATCACTCTGTTCTAACTTCATACTTTGGGGGGCTCTCTGTTACACATTATTTTTGTCATCCCTATGACCGTTAATGATGTAAACCTTTCTATTGCCTTCAGAGGGGTCAGTGTCCTGAGTTCCTGAAGAGAGAAGGGAGAAGAACTTTTCCTGAGAAAAGAAGTTGCATTTTCCCTTGTAAAAACCCTGTAAAAAATGAAGTTCGCAGGTTGCTATACAGGAAGGGTGTGAGAATGCCTGGTTCTCGTAGGATGCACCATAGCTAGGGTGCGAGATGTTCGCATGTTTCTCTATAGGTAGGGTGAGAGAATGCCTACACGTGGGAAAAACAAGCATTTTCTCGAATCTTCTAGAAGGAGAAACTTCTATGGTGAGGTGGCATCCGAATGGTTTGGATCTTACTCGCTTTCATGATTTAGTGGGATCATCCTAACCTCCTCACC